>JAWLRI010000230.1:449611-514087 GCA_034781795.1 Crypturellus tataupa
TGTCTTTTGGGGATCCTTAGTCATATCTTTAAAATAATAAAACATTAAACTGTACTTGCTTTATTTCACTTGATTTTACTCACTAAAGTATACAAATAACATAATGTATGCATCATAATGTGCATAGATTGTCCATGAGCACATAGTCAGCTGTCAGCTATCTTGGTAGGGATTTTTGGAACAGCACAGGAACTCTGTCAGTGATGCCAAGGCCGGAGGACATGCAGCTGGTTTAGTTCTGCTGCTAATAAACCTTCCCAGCTTGGAAGTGCAGTGCCGTAATGCAGCAGTAAGCGGCTGCGCTGTTGCAGACCAGCGCGGGTCTGGAGCTGGCCAGCATGTGTGGGTGCCAGCGGTTGCTGTGGGGAGCGGGGCAGCATCACACCCAAGGCAGCCCCTGGCTCACGTGTTTACTGTGCTGCTGCGCAGGTATCCAAGCCTCCTTCTGCGTCGGCTAATTAATTCCCTGAGCACATTTCCACAGGAGTGGGGAGATGTGCAGACCTAAAATATCCAGACTGATAAAATACTCAGACTGTGGAAATGTCAGTATAAAGCACCACTGCTTTGGTCAGGTTTTATTCCGTCCTGTTGGGAATGACAGGTCCATGTCATTCCCAGATACTAGAAAAACATTAGATTCAAAGGCCATGTTTAACTCAAGAAGCAATTAATTATGGCAGCCTTTTAACCCAGCTGTATTTGTACAGCCTCTAACACACTGGAATTGATATTCAGCCACTGGGGTTTCCTGATGATCTTCGGAACCTACTAATATTTTAATAAGCCCTAGATATGGAAATCAAAATTTCCAAAGCTCCCCGTCCGTTTTTAGTTTTCCCAGTTATTTAAACATGTGCCCAAGCTTTATATAATTAAATTCACTTTTAGAATCAAAACCTAATTTCTACTCTTGCATTTTCCCATTTCTGTGGAATAGGTCATTGGAGCTAAGAGAAGTTTATACTTGTGTTCAGTTCATCCTCTCCGGTTTTCATACACATGGTTGAGCTGCTAGAGGGTTCCCGCAGATGTTGAAAAAGCCAACAGTTGAATTATGGGCTCAGAGTGTTAGAAAGAGGATTCAGATGATCCCACAAGTAATATAACTGAAACTGTTAATCCATCCACCCACCTAGTGACTTTGTCCTCCCACTGTGCTGCATACCACAGCTTTTTCAGGTCTAAGAAGAAGGGAATGGAACAGCTGATTGATCCAAATTTCCCATCTATTATATATTTATATAAACAAGAAAAATGAATTAAGTAAATCACAGGGCTTTGGGACTTCCCAATGTTGTAAGCACTACCTCATTTACAAGCCCTTTAAAATCCTGCCTGTTTTGAGATTGGAATAGGTTTTTGGAGCCTGACATTAAGTTGGAGTTGGCAAAGTCTTTGTTAGTATTTCAATGCAGCATTCTCTCTTGAGCGTCTGGATCTGCTCTTCTGGGACAAAAGCATTAATGGAAAACAAGGCATTCCTGAGCGGCAGTGCAATTTGTACATGGCATCCTTATGTTGCCCTCCTTATGCAGCACAGAGCTCTTCAGAGACCCTTCTTTGATCCAAGTTGAACTTTAGCCCTTTGGAGTTCAGAGGTTATGTCAAAAACTTTCTTTCTGGCTTTTAACGTCAGCAATCGAAGATTTAAATACTTGTAGTGACAAACTCCCATTGTTTTGTGCATACTAGAATTTAGATGGGATTAAATTCAAGGAGATGTAGAGCAGGACTCCGCAGATTCCTATTGGTAATGGTCTCCTGGGATCTTCAGGCTTTCAGGAAGGAACTTGTTGCCCATTCCTCATCTACAAGTGTGCCCTGACCAAAACTGCCTCATCAAAATATATTTTGGGGAAACAAGTTAATAAGGATCTCTGCTTATTCCATTTGCTTACTTTTTACCACATTCCTGTTGTTTGCTGGAGTTTAGATGCTCAGTGTCCAAACACCTTCTCACATGTCTTAGCTTCTTATGGATGGCCTTGCAGGAAGAAGCAGTACAAATATTCTGCTCATGATTAGCATGACCGAATTTAACTCATTACATTACCTATCCAACCTCAGATTAGTAGGCGCTCTGTGTCCTGTTGAGCCTCAGCATCTGATAATGAAAAATATCAGCAAATGAATGCAGATGCTGCCAGAAAGTATCCCTTTCTGTGGAGGGAAAGGAAAGAATGAAACAGATCAGTTGGCAATGCAAAATATTTTTCCTGGAGAGATTTTGGAATGGTTCCCTAGCCACAGTGGGCAAGTAGAATGATGGATAAATACTTATGCATCTGTCATGTGGGCTTTGTACTTGTAAGTGCTAGTAATGCACCTAACATAATCCAGCCTTTGTAAAAAAAAAAAAAATCCCAATAAATCACTTCACTCTGTCAGCCTGTAAGTGACAACTTGATCTACCATGAAATGCAGTGAGTGCAGAGCCTTGCGCAGTAGGATCTGCTGTTTGCCTCTGATACGCTGTTCCCTCGCTGCCGGGAAGCGAACCCCACCTGGGCAGCGCAGCACTTCTTCAAAGGCCGGCATGGAGGGCCTCCTCAGAGCGACTTAAAAGAGCAGCAGCATGGAACGGAAAAGGCCAGGGTCACGGTGGAGCATGGATCACTCCCCAGGAGCAGCCACGCCGCATGCAAGACACTTGGCGCTTCCTGGAAGCCTCCAAGCTGCAAAGATTCCTGCATTAACTATCTGGCTGCTGAGCCAGTGCTATAAATCAGCATGTGTGATTGCTGATGGTTCCAGCAGGCATGTTTGTGGGAAGGCACTTGCAGAACACTGCAAGGGTTCTTGTATGGGGGCCAGAACCAAAGAGCATCCTTCTAGGGTGAAAAAGGGGGAGACCAGCATCCCTGGGCCACGCAGCCTGGCTCCTGGGAAGTGGAGGGTTGCAGCAGTTTCTCTACAGGCAGATGCAGCAGCAACAGCCTGGTTTGGCACAGGGAACCGGTGAGCTGTCAGTGTTTGCTGCTGATTCACACTTTGCTGCCCTCAGAGATCTTCGATAAATATCACCTTTCTACCCCAGAGAATTATTGCACTTGCTTCTCTCAGCTGTTCACAGCTGCTGCGTCAGAGGCTTCCCTGTCCATTGGGGCATTTGAGAGCATGGCCTCCCGTGCTGTAAATACCAGAAACGGCTCTGGAGCAGGCTTTGACACAGATCGAGGAGCAGCTGTGAGTTCACAGGACTTGACACTCCGAGGAAAGGAAATCCTTCGCAATGCTCTTCTTGTTTCCTTGTTCCCCAGGCAGACAGTGTGAGCAGCGTCTGCAGGGCCCTAGGGGAGGTGCCTGATGCAAACGATCGCTGACCAGAGCCCAGCACAGGGGCACGAGCAGCCCCTCTCCTGGAAGGCAGACTGGGCTGCGGCACCATTAACGCCCAGGTTCTGTTCAGAGGACCAGCTCTTGGCAGGGAGTCCAAGGAATGGTGCTGGCTTGGCCTGGTGCTCCAGGAAGTGGTGCTGATGGCACAGTAAATGGTTTCTTCTTTCCGGATTGCTACAGAATGATGAGGAGTCTCCTGGGAGCCTGCAGTTCCCCTTGGGTGCAGTGCGAGAAGTGTGCTGCACTCATCATGGAGCTGATGTGCGTTAGGTCTGGGTGGAAATCTTAAAGAGAAAATTGAGGACTCAGTTGTATGAAGCATTTGTAGGAGCTGTCAGCTTGCAGTCTTTTTTATTTGGAAAAATAGGAAAAATGATGTGTCTGCATATGGAAATAAGTTAGGTTTTCAGTTGAATATGGTCTAATTAGTTGCTGATAATCTCAAGAAACTTAATTAGTAAGTGCTGGACTCTGAGGGCTATTTGTTATAAAAAAAAAACTGATCAGTTTGCTGATAGTTTTTGCAAGAAGAGCTTTTTTCCATGCCATAGTGGTACAGAAGTGGTACCCTATAAAGCTTATAAATTTGGGATATTGGCTCTTAGCCTTATTATAGCACCTTTGCCGATGCAAAAGGGTGTACAGCCTATTGTCAGGACCTAAGAAAAGGTTGCTTCCTCAGTTCTGCTGTCCAAACTATTGCTAATCAAAACCATAAACCAGTAAAGCATAGGTATCCCAGATCCTCCTTGGGATAGATGTCTGACCTTTCTATTCTGTTTTGGAGCTTAGTATTGTGCATTCTTCAATTTCAGGCAATGTCAGCAAGTTTGGGAAAAAAATCATTTGTCTAACTAATCCAACATATCGATTTGCTGCCCTTATACGTAAATCGCTAAGTACTGGGAAAGAGCTAAATAGGACACACATGGTTTAATGCAACAAAATATTTTATGACAAAGAGATTACCAGATGCATCTTTGTTCAGCCCAGATTGCTAAAATAACATTCTGGAGTGCTGCAAATTTGTTGTGTTAATTCACTGTTTTTTTTCTCCTTTTTTTCTGTACAAATGAGATAGGCAGCTTTTTATTCAATATATTCAGTCAATGCATCACAACTCAAAATGATACTTGAAACTCAATCTTTTTTTCTGCAGTCTCATTCTCTTCTTTTTTCTTCTCCCTTTCTCTCTGCTGTGACTGAGACAGACACATGGTCTCTGGGCTCATACTAGGCTTTCTCTATGCAAAAGGGAGTGAAAACGCTCAGTCCCTCTGCCAAGTAGCTTTCAAATCTTCAGGGTCTGCCAGCTAAGTTTATCTGATACTTCATTTAGCTATTGCCTGAGGTGTCCTGAGTGAGCACCCCTCTACAGCATGAGGTCCCCTGGCAGGTGTGTGCCCAGCCTCTCCATGCAACCTGCAATAGACACTGTGCCATGAAATGCTGTGCACAGATGCCCAGCACTTTGATGAGGGGTGAGACTTTTTGTGCCGAGTTCCTCATTTTCAGGGGCTCTGTCATCCAAGCAGGGGCTGAAGCATAGCCTTGCTTAGTCTGGCTTTAAGGTGTCACAGCTTTGGCACCTAAACACTGAGGTATCTCTGAACACTTGCTCTTGAGAAGGAAAACAGAAGGCTACATTTTATTTTGATGGGTTGCTTCATACAGCATTGTCAGCTCTCAAGTCTTCCAGTAGCAAGTTTTTAAAATCTCAGTTGCCAAAATTAGAAAACCACTGAGAAGAGCAGTGTGCATTTCTTAAGCTTAGGTTCCTAATGAAACTAGGCTTATGGGATCAGGACACCTTATCCATCTGTCTTTAGCCCTCCCTAATGAATCTGAAGTCTCTTAGCAGACTGGAGAGACAGGTAGAAGTCTTAAATTTTTGAAATTTTGATTAGGATGTTACACTGGGCTAGCAGGGGAAGGAGATGGATCTTCTTAAAAGCCTCCCAAGGAAGGCTGTGCAGGTCTAGGGTGCTAGCCATGCTCTTCGCTGGCTCCCAGTGCTGCAGCCAGATAGGTCAGGCAGCTGTAGACAGGAACAGCCACTGCTGCTGCTCGCAGAGCAGCTTTACCTCCCCTACCTGCAGATCCTCGCAGCTGCACAAATAACCTTGACAAGAAGAAGCTTTCCAGCCCCCAGCTTCCAAAGGTAGTGATAAATATGCTCTGGGTGATGACATTTTAAAGACACAGGTCTTTGAATACTCCACACATAACTAAACATTTCAGCATGTCTAAGTTTTCCCACACTTGACACCACAGGGAAAGAGCGAGCTGTGGTATTCCTGTGACTCAGCATCTCTGTTGTGTTTATCCTCACACAAACCTTTCCAAGTCAAGGCAGTGGTCTTGCCCATTTTCCTACCTTTGAACCATGGGATTTAGTAACTTGCTCAAAAATCACTAGTCTGAGGCAGAGAAAGATGGAACTGAAGAGTGATCCCCCGTGGGAGCCCTCTCTTTTACTATAACACCACCAGTATTAACAATTAATAAATCCATAGCAAATAACAGTCCATGTTTCCAGGTTTCCCTGGATGTCTGTTATTTTTGGATTCAGTTCACAGATAACAGGTTAAGAGCATAGCTTTACCTCTTGCTGGCTTTTTTTTTTGTTTGTTTGTTTTTTTTTTTTTGTTTAGCTTTTTTTAAGGCACTGTGAGTTCACAGAAAATGTAGTAAAATATACCGGCAGTCACATTCCTTTGGCATTTCCTTAACTGAAAAGAGAAAAAGGAGATCAGTTTCATCATTTCATCCCCTCTACTTGAATTTTATTTATGGATCCTCTAGAGGAAATTTTTGTGTTTTTTCCTTTTTTAACCTAAAAAAAGCCCACCACTTTTTTTTAAACAGCTTATTTTTTGGATCATTTAGGCAACCCTTTTAATTTTTTAAAAATACCTGTGCTTCTATAAACATATTTTATAAAGTGATTTAGAACCCCATGCATAAAGCTTGTCTTTACATTGCACAGCACAGACAGCGATTGGTCACTCCCAAGCAGAGTTTATTCCTCTCTGTGTTAGCAGGCTCTCAGGTTTCACAGTTACACAGACAGGGCTCGGCTGTGAAAGCCAGTGTTGTGAACTGAGGAGGAGAAGGGGATGCAGAGAAATGCCCCACTGCAGAGCTCAGGAAGGGGCTTTGTTTTCTGCTGAGGAGGGCCAGGCACGGCAGCCCCACACCGCAGTGGGAGAGCAGAGCCTGGCAGCGTGACCCCGCTCCATGCCCTGCCTCCAGCCAGGACAGTCTGCTCCCTTCCTTACTCCCCTGTCACCCAGTGTCCACAGGAAGTGCCAGGCCAGGGTTCAGCTCTGCTCTAGCCTTGGAATGACCAAGGAGAGAGTTCCCAAACAGCAGGCAAGTCCTGAGTGAGAGGGGATGTGTGGGCAAGGGAGTCCCACCTCCTCCCGGTCTGAGGGCAGCCCTCAAGGGCACGAGGGTTTGGAAGACATTTGAGGAGAACGAGTGCAGAGCTCCTGCAGTGGCAGTGGAGGGAGGCAGGCTGAAAGGGACCAGCCTGGGTTGTCATGTGACTGTGAGGAGCAATGGGACATATTTGACATGAATCCAGGCTACTGTCTCTGATCTGTTATAAGTTGTATCTAACCTCTTCTAAAGGACCTGTCACTGCAGTAACCTCTTTCCTTGTGCCTTCTCATGCTGGTTAGCAGCAGGCATGGTGTTAGCAGCAGGCATGCTATTTATCAGCTAGCAATGTAAGAGAGTCAATTAACTGGTCACAGGAGGTTAGTATAGCTACAGGCTCACTTAAATACTAACTACCATGCTGAGGTATGAAACTCCAATATTTCACTCCAATAGTTCACTTTTTCTACCTTGAGACAAAAAAAATCCCTCCTATAGATGTAACTTATTAGTTGTTTGTATTAATATTTTCTAATATGGTCAGTAATAATAATTAGGAGACTGGGCATCATGGTAAGAAGCAACTCCACTGACTTCCACGATGTGAACTCACCTTCTTCACTGCCAACAGATTTCTGTCAGTGCCTCTGGAATAGATAGGAGCCTGTAATCAAGGGCAAAAGTTATTTAAAGAATGGAGCATTGATTTTCAAATTATTCCTTGGGTATTGACTAGTCAGCAACCAAAGCATTGGTCCATCCCCAGTGCTTGCGAGGTACTGGGGAGTGAAAGAAACAGCATTTCCTCTGACAGGCTCCTGGCAGCTGGGTCGGAGCTCTTCCCTGCTGACAGCAGGACAGGCCAGTGACGTGAAAGGGATGAACTAGTGCTAAAACAGAGCTGTTTGGGCTCCCGAATGTTCTGTCTAGTGGCCAGACACACTGGCCCCATGTGGCCACATGAAAGTGCCTTGCAGAGAAATGCACTCAGGAAAATGGACTTTTTGGTCAGTGGCTAAGAACGAGCCATTTATTACTTCAGGCTGACTCAGAAATGTATGTCTTACCCCAAATCAAATACTTGATCACACTTTTTAAATTTGATTTGAAAAGTTTTCAGATCATTGGGATTGCTGTAGAAAACAACTCCACTATATTAAACTGAAAAGTGGAAGTGCTTTCTTCCAGCTTGTCTGAATTTTTATTACTGCTTTTACTTTCTTTAGAAACCTGTCCAAACTAGAGTATGATTCAAGAATAGCTGCTGTTCCTTCAAAGCTGTCCGCCTTCTTTTACTGATCATTAAAACTAATTTGCACAGGTCTGTGATGGCTACACCTGAACGTATATGCCCACATCTGCCCTGAGAACAGAGCACAACATTTCCAGAAAACCCCAAAGCTTTCCCCTCATCACAGGGTTAGAGCTCTGCTACCACAAGCCTTCAAGTCCACTGCCGTGGGACAGTCTGCATAGGGCTGCCTTGGCATAAAGGATCTTAAAGTTAAAATCTGCTTACAGTTTAGCTGCTTCCAGACACACGACCCCACATGCAGACACAAGCCTCACCTCTGCAGCTGAGCTTCCAGCAGGCTCCCAGGCCTGAGTTTGGCAATTGCTGCTGTAGTTCATTGAAAGTTTGTCAAAACCCGTACGATTCCACAAACCCCATAGTTTCAGCAAATCAGCATTTTTCAACAAAAACCTGTTCTGCTGGAAATTTCCCAACACAGCTCTACAGAGAGCTATTATTTCTGAAGCACTTTTGTAAACATTTATTGCAAGGTTTTTCTTAATGACAACAGCCACAGACTCTGGCTGGAGCTTAATCTAGCAATTTACAAATCCCCACACTCCTTTCCATGTTTCGGACAGTTGGAGGAAGGGAAATTTTTTCTGGGTCTTTCAACACCACTGCTGTGGTTTGGCTGCAGGACATGCCACAAAATATTCCCTGGAGATGTCCCTGCCTGACACAGCACAACTATAAGACTGGTAGTTGGGGCACCACTCGTCTATAGCAGCCAAGGTATTTCACACATAGGTAGCATCTTTCTCTTATAAATCTGCACTGCAAAGCACGGTCATCTAGTGCCTGTCAGGTTCCTGATATGCCAGCAGAGGTGGAACAGCAGGAGGTAATAGGAACATACCCCCTCATTGGGTTTCTGCTGGAAAGGGAGATGTATTTCTGGTGTGGTTGACTCCAGGGAGACTCTGCCCTTACCCATCAAGGGAGCAGGGCTGGGAGCAGCACATACCACATCAGGTTACTCTGTCCCCTCAGTGCCAGCAACAGAGAGGCAGACCAGCTTTCACCTGCAGGATACAGGCACTGGAGGAGCTTTGCTGCTCTACATTTCTCCAATACTTCCCAGCAGTCTGAGTCAGGCAGCCAGCAGCACATAGCCAGCCTGGATACAATTTCATTTTGTTTCACTGGCTTCTTGAGCCAGCCTAAGTCCCTTGTTTTTCACATCACCCCTAACAGCTGCATTGCTAAGAGGAGAGCTCAGTGGGCAGGACAGGCTCAGGAGAGCGTGACCTGCCATTTTCACTGGCTGGGCTGCCTTCCCCTGCCCCTGGGATCCCTTTCCCCACAGATGCTCTCTATGCTTTTGCGGGATTTCTCCTTTTCTTTCTTGCAGGATTTCTCTCTCTCTTTTTTTTTTTTTTTTTTTTGGGAGGTTTTGTGGTTTTTTTTTTTTTTTTTTTTTTTTTTTTTTTTTTTTTTTTTTTTTTTTTTTTTGGTGAAAATCGAACTCCCTAGGCCAAATTTAGCACTGAGGAGACATCATATGGATCATATGGAAGGCTGGGAATAAAATTAATTAATGCATGGATTACAATGACCTATAAATGTCATTGTTTCATCTCAAAGATATATTGGCACTGTAATTTTTGCTTAACTCTTTCAAAGGACCACATGTGAGCACAACCGAGTGGATGCGGAAATTATTTATCCAGCCTGCTAAGGGGACATTAAAGCGCTGTGCAGCATGTGGCAGGCACAGATCAGCCATCCGGCTGCGGCGAGCCGCTCCGCTCTGCCAGAGCCCCACATGCGGCCGCTTTCCTGCCGGCCTGGCGCGGACGTGAGCCGCATCCGTGGGGAACGCGCCCGAGCTCGGCTCCACACGCGCCGACAGGGCTTGGGTTTTCTGGACCGCCGACACTGGGGTCCTTAGCCCTGCGTCATGGGCAGCAGACACTGGCTCAGGGGCTGCAGTGGTTTGTTGGGGCCTTGAGCTGGGGCTCCTCTGCCAAACAAGGGAAAAAGGGGAAAAAGGGGAAAAAGGGCAAAAAGGGAGCCAGCATCCTGCCTTTATGTGTGCCAAGGCCACATGCTCTGCCCTCTTGCCGGTCCTATGGTGGGCAGGATGCCATGCTTGCCCTCCTTCTGCCTGGCTGTCATTCATGTATATATATATATATATATATGTATGTATATGTATATATGTGTATATATATATATTTATATATGTTCTAGATGGGTGTAATTATATTTATGCACACATGCAGGTGTGTAAATGAAGAAGGGGGACCCACAGAAATGGACTCTGGAAAAATAGAAAGGGATTTGGCGAAACCAAACGAGACTCAGAAAACGGGTTTGCCTTCTGTGATCATGTCATCAGGAGGCCTTGGTATGGGCACGCTTCGCCCTGGCTGCATGCTTGATGGGCGGTGATTCGATTCGACGGTCTATATGTGCCACAGCGCTGCTGATCAGTCCATACCTGTCAGTCTATATCAGCCTGTACCATCCCGCGGCCTGTCCGGGGAAGCAAGTAGGATCTCACCACCCTTTCCCATTCTGTGCAGACGTACCAGGACATTCGGTTGGACAACGTGCTCAATGGGATGCAGAAAATGAGAGCAGGGCCATTCATAGCCGAATCTAACTTCACCAGCCACGTCATCTTCCCCTTGACAATGGCCTTGCCCTGGCACGGCTGCTCTCAGGGCCCTTGGCTGCCACTTTGGCTTTCCGAATGATGCCGTCACCTCGCTTTTTGTTTAAAAACACCAAAATTATCAGCAAGGAAGTGACATGTGAGACGCGATCAGGCTCCTCCGCTGTGATGAGCAGAGCTGAGCATGGAGCTCGCACTTGGGTTTCCAAACAAAGCCGGGTCTGTCTCTGCTACCCAAGGCCCAGCAAAAGTAAACACGGAAAATGTAGGTTCTTCTCTCAGATTCCTGTGTATTAGTAGGGTATAAAAAGGTATCGGTTTGCAAAGTAACCATAACAACATGTTTTCATGAGTTCCTGTTGAGAAGCCAAAAACCTTTCGGAGTAATAAATCAACCAGTTTATATCTATGAACTTAAATCTTTTATTGGTTACTGATTAACTTAACTGTGCTGCCTGACAAATCTTCATAATAAATAAGCTAACCAGCAAGCACTTAAAAATCAAACTAACTTTGTTTAAAGGAATATCACTAAAACATGATCTACATTATAATGAATTTGGCAGTCAGCATGTGGTAATGTGCACGTTTCAACATGAATCTAAAACGCAGAACTCACAAGACATGTGGAGTTATAAAAGGATCACTCTGCAACTACTTTAAGTAAATATATATGTTGATATTTATCAGCAGTGTTACCACTGACAAAACATGTAAATAATCAGCGTATGCCCTCCGAATGGGTCGCAGAGCTGAATGTCCATCAATCGGCAAAGTGAGAGCTTGTGTTAAAAGGGATGCGATGGCCATGGAATGCAAACTGTGTAATTCAAAAAAAAAAAAGGGCCATGCTCATCTTGTAAATGTAGCTATCCCTTTGGCGATGTCAGGATGCTTCTGGCTAAATTTGGCAGTTTTTTTCCCCCCCTTTTGCTAGTTTTTGTGGAAGGCTCATGTGAGTTGTTGGCTTCCACAGCAAGTCTACATTTAAATTAATTAAACTGTTGACAGTTAAAATGTACTAAGTAGCTTCGATATAAAAGATGATTCCCAGATTTTTTCCATGCAACTTAAAAAAAAAAAAAAAAAGGAAGAAAGAATGTGAAGAACTTCTTTCTAAACATCTGCCTGGGCAGATGTCAAAATGCAGAGTCTTATTGCATTATTCTGCGTGCGTATACAACACCATGTTATTACTCTTGGCTTAAATATTCACAATGGATTTTACAATCTATTTAAAGGAAATCTTTGATGAGAGTATAAGTGCTTATCTTTTTTAATATAATAAGTACCTTTGTGGAGCTAGTTCTAGAGTAATTATTTAAAAACAGCAGTGTTTTTTGCATCTTATTCAAATCATATGGATTTTTATTCAGGGAGAATTGTGGAAACAGGACTGTGAAAGAGAAGAGGTTTTGTAGATTTTCTTTGTAAATGAATTTTGGTGAATAGGCTCCTTTTGAAGTAACAGTGTATTTTTCAGAATTGCTCTGGATAAAATCATAAGCCGAGAGCTGTACATTAGTCAGCTGATTATAATCTAGCACAATAATCTGCATTTCTTCAAGAAATAAGAGATAGACAGCGTCAAGGACATAACAAATCCAATAGTAATTTAGAGAACTGAGCTAGAATGAGGCAGTGCTTATAACGCTAATATTCCAGAAACATATTGTTTAATTTTTGTTTCCAGATTGCATATATTAACCCATTTTATTAACCTGTCTATAGCCTTGATTCAATAAACCATTCCTATTCAGCAGAGCTCTAAAGCATATGTTTGCCTTTAAACACATGCTTAAATCCCATTGACTTTTTAATGCTTAAAGTTAAGCATGTGCTTAGATGTTTCTGCTTGGGTCTGCAAAAGGGAAAAAAAAGTATCCCGGGGGGAAAAAAAGGCAATAAGGGACGGAATTTTTAAAAGCTTCAAGTAAGTTAAAATTGCCCTTCCGTTTTTCTGTTCTCTTAAGAATCTCCAAACTATTTTTAACTAAATACCTGAAACAAACAGAAACAACTTCCATGCCTTAATTTGGAGTGCACTTGGACATGAAATTGCTGAGACTCTGCCAAGGAGCCCGACAATAGTGGGAATATCTTGCTGTTTGCTTAATGAGCAATGACTGGAAATGTGAAGGTGAAAGGAGAATGGGTTAGAGAATGACAAGGTTAGACTGCTTCTTTATCACTTTTTTTTTTTTTTAATCCAAGCATCATTTTGAAAGCAGTAATAAACAAATAAATAAATAAAATCTGTGACTGGAAATTGCTGTCTAGCTCACAGCCAACTGATTTGCGTTTACTCCCATCACTTGCTTCATGGGAAATGTCATCTTGCTACAGAAACTTTTAATTGGTTTATGAGTGATATATCCAAGCTGCTTATTTCCTAAAACATCTGTTTTTGTTTTAGTTCCCCAATGTCAAATGTCTGGTGATATCCCAAGGTAGCACACTGTTTCCAAGCCATATTTCCTGGGGTATCTATCAATAAAATCCCTTTAACTTGAGCATAATGAAATTAGGACAAGGTAGTCGAGAAGTCTCCAGAATCAAGATATCAAAACGTCCCTATTCCCGTTAGTTTTTTTACTTCACTGCTTGTGATTGACTGCTTTGGGGGTCGAGTGGGAGAAAGCCATGAGAGTTATGGCTTATTTCATCTTTTTTTTTTTTCCCCTACCTCTCCAATGGCCTTGAGCAAGTCTAATTTGTATTGTTATGAAAACTGGAATTAAGCCAGGGGAAGCCACAGCCTCCCGCTGCACCCAATGGCAAAATCGAGGCATTTCTGCTCAGGGGCAGAGAAATGACGGCGATTTGTTTGCGGCTCTGTCTGTGCCGTGTGACAACAGGAGTCCCAGTGTAAATAGGCAGTTGTCGGAGTGAAATCAAAAAAACACTCAAAAGAGGTTTTCATCTGCATCCTCCATTCCCTGCCACACTCCGAACAGGGCCAAAAAGGGACCTGACGTTTTTATTCCCAGTGCCTGAATATAAGCAAGGGCCTCCTATCTTGACCATGAGGCTTTGTAGATTTGCAGGGTGGACCCCCCAAAACAATTGGGTCTGTTTTCCTGGAACACTTATTCTGAATTTTATTCTGAAGTTGTTGATGAAAGGGGCATTTGAGAAATCTTTTTTTCTGAGCTTACGAATGCTGATGGGAGGCAGAGGCAGTCCAAAAATCAGCCAAAATAAAAACTACCTCAAGACTAAATCAGGTAAGTGGCACTAACCAAAACAGGCCAAAAAGCAGAGGACGGGGAAAAAAAAATAAAAGTTTGCCGATTAACTTTCTTACCAAACTCATTTGCAATTGAATGAAATGAAGTTATAAGGATAAAATTCTCAGCAGATTTGCACAGCACAGTAATAGCCTTTATGCTTGGAAATTTATGGGCCATGGACAGTTTATAAGAAACGATGTAGTTCATCAGAGAGCCAGACTGATGGAGCACATGGGAGCATTCTGCACAGGAAGTTGGGTTTTGGAATAATACTTACTTTGATAGAGTTGTTTTGTTAGCTAAGTAAAACAGTAGGGAACCCAATGGCCACTTAGGCTTCAAACATAAATATATATTTATAAGTCACCCAGCTGCTTAATTGAGATCTCTAGTGTTTTCCCTAAGTATGTCTTATCCAAAAAAACAGCAACACAGAAAATAACAACAGCGGCGGAGACCTGCCGTATGCCGAGGTTCATCCCATCATTCGGGAGCAGTTGGAGGGGAAACGTCGTGTTGTTTTAGAACCGTCTCCTGCCTCCCCACGCTGCGGATCCCCTTCCGCGCACCCCGGCACAGCGCTGGCTGGCTCCAGGGCTCTGCCATGGTGGGACAGACCCTCGTCTCACGCCTGGGCTCTCCTGCTGCTTTCCCCAATAGGACTCAGGTTGCATTCGGCTTTGGCACGGTTATTGTTTCCCTTGCATAGGCAGATTAATATTAGTTGTAACTGGGACTGGGCATCAGCTTCTGGTTTTGAGCGTGGGGCTTGACTTGAGCTCGACACTGGATTTGCTCTTTCTAGGACTGAACCGGTTCGGGTGCGAATCCTATTTCCTACGCACCTGACCCTTCCCCCGGCAGAGCAATCTGCACAGTCTGGAAAAATCTAAATTTCGGGAGATATCTCTGTCCCACAAGGCCGGGAGCACAGGCCAAGACTAAAATACATTCTTAAATAATTTTCTGAAAGGGGATGTCCAGACATTGGAGGGCTTTAACAGCACAAAGGGACCAATGTGTGGATGAACACAGTGGCCAACTTGGTCAGCATCGGGAGTGGGACTTGCTCCCGCAGTGATGCTGCCAGGCCGTCCCCCCTGCCCACTGCCTGCCCTCTGGGAAGACGCTTCCAACCGACCTGCTTTAATTTCCCCTTTCCCATCTCAGTTCTTGAGTATATTTGTAGTCAAACAAGGGCTTGCTCCTTATCGTGCTCACAGCCCATTTCCTCCTCCTGTTTTATAGGCAGTGAAGTCTAAATGGTAAATTAGTGACATCTTCATTATTCCGGCAGCAGAGCGCAGCGCCGTCCTGATGCTGCTCCCCATGGGCTCAAGCAGAAGGAGCAGCTCCGGTGCAGGCAGCAACGATCCCATTCCGGCAGAAACACCTAAATCGATAGCCAGGAGTGCTGTGGTAGCCGGCCTCGCTGCTTTTTCCATAACTTTGCCCTCACCGGTGAGCACACACAGGAAGGAAAAATCCTGAGGAATATTTGCTCGCTTTGAAACCCTCCTCTGGCCTTGATACGCAGCCCTTTTTATCCATAGGTGCCTCGCCATGAAGTGGGGGATGGAGCTTGTGCTTTGGAGAGCCTAGATTCATCCATATTCTCTTTTTTTTTAAATTTTAAGTAGACGTTTTATTTTAATACTGTACAACTTGAACCAAGTTTCAGTTTGCATCTGGAAAAACCCACGGAGGCAACAGGAGACCAAGCCAGTGGTGTTAGTTAGACCAACTGGCCATTCCTAAGAGGGAAGGCCTCTGTACTTATACAGGCAGGAGGCAAATAAGTGGTAAATCAGCTATGGAAATCTACCAAAGCAACCCAGCCTGAGGCTCATCACCACCAGCTCCCCTGAGCTTTGCTGTGCCCGGCTTTTGTTGCTGGGTGCTCATTGCCGAGGGTGCCCCGGCTCATGCGGGCTGCCCTAGCCCGGAATTGCCTGAATCCTGCTCCGGTTGCCCTGGCACCGGCGACGTGATGGGCACGCGGGTGGTGCTGGCACGACTCGCAGGCGCTGAGGTGGCCACCGGCCACGTGAGCCGGCCCTCCCTGCTGCCCCGTGTCCCCGGCTCTCCTTTCTGCCCATGTGGCACGTCGCCTTCCCCCTGCCCTGGCTGTGCCATGGCAACTCCGCTGGCCGCTTCCCTTGGTTATTTATTCTGCCCTGCAGCTGAACCCAGTCTCCTGGGAAATCTGGGCTGAGCTCAGAAGCCATTTAATGGGCAGGCCAAAGTGTCATTTTTTGAATCTGTATAGGAAAGGGAGGAAAAAAAGGCAAAAAGGATGACCCCACCTTAGTTATGGCCACAAGTGACTGTTGATCCCTTCTAAGCCTGCTCTTCCTCAGGGCACGTGCCTGAATGCAGAAGTGATACCGCAGTAGTCAGGGTGGCCAGTGCTGCAGGAGACCTTGGCCAGACCCGTATGGCACCCATGGGCCTTGTAAGCACAGCCCTGCTTGCATCCCGTCCCTTTCCACATAGTCTGCCCTAAATATTGAAAAAAAAAGCAAAAATTTTGAAGGATGGTGCAATGTTCCTCCCACAGTAGGTTGGTTGTGTTATGACCCTCAGACTCTGGATTAATTAGGAACATCCCACCCACTGCTGCAGCCACCATGTCACCGAAGCCCCTGTCTCAGCGTTCTTGGTGGTTTTAAACCATCCTGACTGGTTTTCCTATAGACTTGCTGGTTTCCGCAGGAGCTATGGTGCTCACACTGATGATCTCCATCCTCTGAGTGCCCCTGGGCTGCAGGGAGCAACGTCCATCGGGATGAGGTGACAGGAGCTTTTCTCTCCTCCACAAGAGCTTGCTAGATGCCAGCCACGTGCTCACCTGAGGGCTTCCAGCGAGTGGAGAGTGGCAGCAGCTAAAGCCCTTGGAAGCTGCTGCGGTTGAGTGCTCCAGCACAGTGTCACGAGCTGAAGAGAGCGGGAAGAAAACTGCGTTTTCAAGCGATACTAATGACTCGCAGTGGCGGCTGGAGGGGTCCTGCGGTGCATTTCACGGGAGTTTACATAGTTCTGGATCCTCTGCCACTTAGAATGGAAAAAAGAAAGCCAATCTGTTTGATCAGGCCTCTCCCACTCGATATGTGTATTGGATTCTACATTAAAGCTTTTAACAGTTACATACACATCTGAGTCGAAGCTATTGTTAGCCCATGTGATGGATTAAGATCAAGAATGTTAATGTTATCCAAAGGAACGCTTTTTAATGTATATTGCAATTGTATAAACAGGGTCACCAGAGCTAAATGGGATGTCAATGACCTATGAAGATCATAAAGTAAACAAAAGATCTTAAAATAAGCATGTAACCTGAACACGTCGGGGATTGTTGTATATCAAAGCCATTTGCTTATATAAAGTAAGGGAAAATTACTTATGGGAAATGTTGTTTGCCACAAGTCTACCTCTTGCCTGCTCTACAAAAGAAACCTACCCGGAGGGACTGGGCTATGTCTGCATCTAGTAGGAAGGCTGGAGCCCACGGGCCCTCGTGGAGCGGAGCTGCCTTTTGGGTATGCACAGTGCAAACTTGCTGCACTCGGAGCGAGCAGCGAGTGGCCCTAAGCTCGGGGAACAGAGAGGCTCCTTGTGCCCTTTCATAATCAGACTGTCCCTGGCAGTGTTCAGAAATGAGGCATTTAGGGACATGGCTTGGAAGGCAGTGTGGCGATCTATGGTGGTCTATGGTGGGACTCAATGAACTTGAAGGTCTTTTCAGTCCATAATGATTCTATGGTTCTGTGCTGTGCCATAGCCAGATCACTCAAGGAAACAGTGGCTGGGACGAGGACAGACCCCTGCAGAGCACCTCTCATCCTCCATCCGCTGTGATGGGCAATCATGGAGACTTTCTTTCCAGAAACTATTTTAAGAAGTCATTTTGCACTTGTCATACAATATCAAGATCACGCTTTCTTAATTTGTTTATGAGACACTCTTAAGACAAGTCATGGTAATGACACCTTGCTCTTTCTGTACAACTGTTATGATATCATAGAACAAAATTGTATTAGTTTGATCAGAGTAGTTCTTGGAAAAAAAGTCTATGCTAGCCAGTCCACAGCTCCTTGGGATCTTCTAGGTTAGTTTGGGATTATTTAGTTGTTCCATATTTTTTTTTTCTAGGGGGTTAGATTACTGGTCTAGAGTCCCTAGCTCTCCTTAGAACAAACAAACAAGCAAGCAAAACAAAACAAATTAAAACAAACCAGAAACAAAAATAAAACATGAAGGCTTCCTAGTATGTCACCTGCCCTCCATAAGGCCTCAAATTAACTTTCCAGAGATGGCTACAGACGGCTCTTTATTTACTGTCAGGTGACAGCCATCAAGTCTAGCTGAACTAGAAACACTGCATTTGTTTAAGGGAGCTTGTCCTACCCTTGCTTTGGGCTGGGAGCTTGTCCTTTTGCTTCTGAAGTTATTTGTACTGGGCACTGATTTACGGTTCATCTTTTCAACAAGGACTGATGCAAAGCAGGGATGAGAGAAATGCGTGCTGGAGAAAATAGAGGATCGGACAAAGATTTCTGTCCTCCTGCCATGTGATTCTGATAGCTCTATGGAATGCCCTTCTGGACAGGGGAGACATTCTTAAGATGATATAGCTTAACTTCATGCTTTAATTTCTGTTATGTTCCCTGCCTGAGACTATGTATACAAACCATTCCTTGCTACTCCAGCAAGTGCTTCATAGCATACAAAAATTCAGCTGTTCTCCATTACTGATATTACCACTGTAATCAGTGATTTAAAAGTCTTTCAATAATTGTTACCCCAAAAGGTTTTGTTTGTTTGTTTACTGGCACTGAATTACTGTTATCAGCTTTGAATGACATTCGCATTCATTTTACAACTCTGTATGTTTCCAAATATGTGGAGATGTTTTTGGGGAGGTTTTCTATGCAATAGCACTCACAGCCAATTCCAAACTGTGTACTTTGTATGCGATCAATTAATTATTACACTGGAAGAAAATAATCTCTTAACATGTGGAAGTATAAATGCTGAAAATCACTATAAGTGCCTTTTGGTTTTAAGGAAACAATCTCCCAATATCTTTAAAAATACGCAAATAGGTTTGTGACCTGCTGTGAGGTGTTGGGGCTTATCTGAACGTGACCATCTCCATGGAAAGGTCAGGGGGATGATGCTTTCCATGACTTCGAGGGTAGCAGGGTTGACATATATGTTGTGGCGACTGACTCGTGTTTCCAGCTCTAAAATCTGCCAGCTGAGCTCAAGGTCTAGTAGGAATTATGAAAGTGCCAAAGGAGGAGATGACCTGAAAAAGTTATTAGCTCATTGAGTTACTTCAGTTGCCCGTAGGGATTAGAAACACTTCAGCATTTGGTTTGGATGACTGGGGAACAGCATTTGCCTAGACATTCAGGGTGAATTAGGCATCAGACTTCAGCTTTCCTGCCCAGCCGAAGTTACTGGGGTGTCTGGAGGTGTGCAAAGCATTTTCTCAACTCACTGCTCTTTTCTGCACGATGTCCTCATGGTGTTTTTTTCTTGAGTGTTACCACCGAATGGGAATTATCCATCTTAAAAGAGGAGACAAACCTGGGGGTTAAGGTGAAGAGTTGCTTGTGAGTGATTAGCTGGCCCCTTATCTGCCCATCGCAGGGCTTTTGTTTGCTTGTCTGCATCATCCTCCGGGACATCTGGTGCTGCCTTTGCTGCGGCCACTTGCTCCGCAGGTTAGATCCTGTGTGGTCTGTCCATCTGAGTGGCAGTTGGGAAGGGAGGGCACTTGGGCGAGTTAAGTAGTTGGGAGCTGCAGAAAGAGCCAGTCAGGAAGGGAGGTTTGAGCTGAAGATGGATGAGCTGCTCCGTGTCGGGAGCCCATTCTCCGATCCTGCCCTGACGTTCTGCCAGTCGTGTTAGCTGGTCTCTCGCTGCGAGAGAGTCAACATCGCACTCGCCACACCACAGGGAAAATAAACCCATCTGCACCAACCAAAACACTTGAAAAAACATGTGGGCGTCTTCCTCTAGTAGGTTTTTCTTTGACTGGTTGGTGGGTCTTGAGCTGTGCTGCCCCTTAAGGCTTTACGTGCAAAGACCTTCTTGTGAAGACTGTCAGTGTTTGCACCAAGTCTGGTGGCTGTCTCCTATTTTAGAAGAGGAGAGAGGAACCTGTCAGTGACAGGAGCCCATTGATTAAAATTATGCTTCAGTTTTGGTCACTCTCTTGCAGAGCAAAATGCCCTGGTCTCTCTTTTTCCATGTTTTCAAAACAGAGGGCAGGTCATCCTCTGCATTGAGCTGTCATCTGACGCAACCTCCTGGGTGCCTTAAGAGATCTGGTGAGGCTTTCTGGATTTTCCAGGCATATTTGTACCATCTGCAAGTCTGGCCGAGGAGGGAATTTACCCTGGTAATGGCTTTTTAGTCTTCCAGTTTTCTAGAGTGGCTTTTCACTGGGACTAAATGGCTCTAATTGTATTGAATGAGCTTGGCTAATTCACACCATCTGAGGGACAGGCCCCTGAGGTCTGGGCTGTCCTTTTCTTTCTGTGCCACTTTTTTCTTTTTAACCCAGCTGTTTGGATTATACTGTAAAAATGGAAGCCCTCGCTGCTTGGCAGGCAGTCCAAGATCCAGCAGCATCTTCTGGGAAGAGTGTGGATTTCCCAATGGCTTAGGTCAAAAAGATGTTTCCATCTGTGGAGATGGGGCGTCTTTCGGTTTTGGGTCTCTTCAGAATAATCCTGGGCATTTTTTGTGTGTGTGTGATTCATCTGACAAAGCATAAAAATCTTTGCATGAATTTTTGTATAAATGAATGAAATAAATATTTTTAATGGAACCAGAGGGAAAAGTACTACTGTTCAGATGTTAAAACTGAAGCACTACTTAGTCTTTCTATATTTTCTCTTATTTTTCCCTCTAGCTGAACAGTCTTTTAAAGGAGAGGTGAAAAAAATCCCCTACTTGTCACACTTTTGGATTATATTAAATGGCATTACGCTCCCCGTTTGAGCAGGAGCTTGGACTAGATCATCTCCAGAGGTCTCTTGTAACCTCAACCATTCTGTGAAATGACCTTCCTGTGAAAGAAAGATCTAGTTCTAGGTAGCAGGTTTGAAGTTTTATTGTTGAAGTTCAATCCTATTATGAAGGCAGAAGGAATTAAAAAAAAAAAAGTAAAGACTAAAGGAAGAGGGGGTAAAAACAAAGAGCAATAGCTATGAAAACGCAGCTACTGATTCTGATGCTTATGGTTCACTTGCCGAAAAATGGCTTTGCAGCATTTTGTGTGTTTGGGCTTTAAAGGAAGGAGGGCAGGTACTCAGGGCACACTTTGCTCTTTGCTGGGTACCAAGCCTGCGATCATACCTGCCTCCAGGTGAAGACTTGCAAGAGGAGATTTGCCCGTGCTGAGCCAGCCTGACTTTGGTTAGGTAGGAGGTTAAGAGGAGAGCAAATGGAAGGCAGAAGAGATAAATTTAGAGAGAATACTCATAGGAACCTCTGCTTATGCCCCTGGTACAGCTGAGATATCCATCTGAACCTGATAATCCCTCTCCTTATCTGGAGCGTAAATGTCCTGTTGGAAATGTTTCTTTTTCCTTCCCCATGGAAGATGTGGACCTTTTGGCACATCTTGTAATATCTTCAGGCCATATAATGAGGAATGTCTGCGTAGGAGCAGGCAGGGTTGGCCAGGCTACTCAATGGTCCCACATGGAAAGAAATTACTTACTACCCATTTAAGCCTTCAGTGAGTCCTTACGGGACTCCTTACCAAAACCGTCTCCAGAAAGCATGGAAAACTTGTCCCAGCAGAGCTAGAAGCAAACACCTAGTCATCTGAGGAGGTGGCACATGCGTGTGGTTATTTTGTGTCAGCCTGGGTGGGAAGACATTGGAGGTAACCCGACTGATGGGAACATCCCTGTGCTACGGCTGACTCACTCTCCTGAGCCTTCCCAGCATTTCTCCAAAATCATGTTATTTCCTCCACTTGAAGCCCATCAAGCTGTCGTTAGTTACTTGAGCTTCAGTAACTAACCCAAACTTCAGGGTGGGTTTATTTTTGCAAATAGTTTTTACATAGAAAGTACGTGTGCTGAGGTGTCTGCCTGCTGCCTTTCACTGGCTTAGGACAAGGAAAGACGTTGTTGTGAAGTTCATACAGTGGTTCCTCCAGCATAAATCATTTCTAAAGCTCATGAGAGCCCTTTGGGGTAAGGAACAATTTGTTCCGTCAGTTCAGAATGTTACCTAATATCAATAAACGCTAATAAAGATCTTGTAGCTGGCATTGTATACCAAAGCACTGAGCTTTCAATAGAAATCACCTATGCAAGTGCAAGCCCAGCCAAAATTATCTCCTAATCAGTTATAAAAGCCTACAGAACCTGTCAGGAGCTTGGTGTGGGGCAACGGCATTGAGAGTTGTGGTTTCTGGCTGAGGCACTAAATCTGCTGCATATGGAGACAAGCCAGGTTTGGGAGGTTCTCACCAGGACCCTATTTTACCTCCTTTTCAGGGTAAGACGGAATAGAAATCAAGAGCACCAGATCTTCAGCTAACTGGCACTTCAGGTTTATATATATATATATATATATGTATATATTTAGGGGAAAGATGTGTATTAGCACTCCGTAGTTCTGTGGGGCTACATCTTTGAGTGTTTTCCAAAACACCAGTCTCCCACACATGCCAGCTGCCTACCTACATTCGATGGTCCATATGACTGGCCACACGTGAGGAGAGCGGGGACTGTCACAGAACAGTGTGCTTCCTTCAGAGGAAGTTTTAACACGACACACGAGGTCCTTCATCCATGTGAGAAAACCCCTTAATTTCTCTGTTGAAGCTCTCTCTGCTCCCGGCTGGCAGGTGTAATGCTTTCGCAGAGATGAACAAACTTCTTTCTCTCTCATATTCCAAAGCTAAGTTAGTTTTGATATGTTCAGTGATCTAGGTCTTTAAAAGATCCCTTTTGCCCACCTCATTCATTGGTAAATATAACATCTTTCCATGCACTTAAATGGAAGAAAAAAGAGTTGAAGTCTCTCCAAAGAATATATTTTTTGACTGAAGCTGGAAAGTTTAAATGGTGATTTTCTGGGCAGTTTTTAATGGGAACTGAAATCAGGAAATATCAGAATGTGGTTCCCAAAGTGCATTCCCTAATCAAAAGGGAGTGTATTTTCGCTAAACACCCACTTACTGCATTTGCTATGATGATTAATTAATCAAGAAATTGCTTTCCCAAGGTTGTTCCGTCTTGGAGTGATAGATGATGGTAGGGGTTGAATTTGTACTGTGTGGCCACGTTTGCTCCCATCCCCGAGGACCACAGACCTCCGTGCTACACAGTGGGACTGTCAGTCCGTTCCTGCTGGTGCTTCCTCTGCAGCCGAGGGCTTTTCTCATGCTTTGGTGCTTGCAGAGCAAAGCTCTTTAGGGACAGCTCCTGCCATGAGCTTGTTTGGTAGCACCATGTGGGGCGGGCAGCTCCGTGCCTGTCCTCCTCCTCTGTGTGTCACTGTGGCTTGGGTGACAACAGGAGATCTGAAAGATGCCTGGCAATAGAAAGAGCAGTGGCAACCTCATCCTAATCCTGGAGGCTGTCAGAGGGACTTACTGGGGTAGCTGGAAGGGTGTCTCTATCTTGAAATAAATGGAGGTTAGATTTGGTTCCATTAGACCTCCAAGTAGGAGGTCTTCACTTGGGAACTGTGAGGATAAAGTCATGCATGATCACAAGATTTCAGACACTGTAGTCAAAACCAGGCAGCTAAGCAGGTCATCAAGAGGAGTTTTTAGGTGAGATTTAGGGGCCTGAAGCAGGACATAGCCCAATGAGGGAAGTCCTCCTAGCACCATCAGTGGAAGACTGGCCTTCTGCTCCACCCTCAGCCTATGGTCTTGGCCGCGGCATGCCAGGAAGACAAGAACTATCTGGTGTGCAGCCACCAGGGGACCTGGCACCAGCAGCTTGCCCTCACCTGCAGGTCTCAAAAACACTGGCCTTGTCAGCCCTTTTCCCCTTTGAACGTGGGGATCTGGTAGTGTGGGTTGGACCCAGAAGGACTACAGCTTCCAGCCTTTTCTATTGCTTTCTTTTTCCTCCCAAGGGCTCCTTGTATCTGGGCTGTGGAGTTCATGGTCTGGTAAAATTTTCCATGAAAATTGGCATGGTTCATGGCAGTTTTCAGCCTTCTGCCTGGAGGTGCTGCTCATAAAGATGTTGAGATGCCTGTCACAAGACATGACCTTGGGGCATTTGATGGGGTTCTCATTGTTGCTTCCCGCTCCGATGCGAGGGGAACCCTGTATTTCAGCAGTGCTTCAGGCTGTCCCTCAAGTGAGAACCTGGTTGTGTTTAACATCGTTCTGACCCAAGAGGCTACGTGGCAAATGTTGGTTCTATCTTTTTAACAGCTCTCCCGTTTGGCCAATAGCTCAGGCCTATTTTGTCCTAGCTAGACCAGGAGTGTGACTTGCAGACTGTACTGCGTGATCCTGAAACTCAGCATTTAGGTAGGCAAACTATGTGGCTTTTTTAACCCATGCACATGCCTACACAGCAGCTGTGGCTGCCAGGATGTTTGAGGTATAGCAGCTTTGGATTTGCCCTTCTATAAATATTCAGTCACTATACTTTCCTTAAGAGGAACTGGCAGAAAACTCCCAAAATATTTTAAAAATTACCGTTTTCAGGAGCAGAGCGCAATGCTTATGGTGTAGGCATTACCACAAACTAGGATGGGTCGAAGTGTGCTTAATTGTTGGTTTATAAGACCTAGGTCAAACATGTTTCCACATGATGGATTGGCCAGACTGCTTTGCCAAGCCACATTACCAAAATTCGTGTTCTTTGTGCATTGATACTGTATTTATTTGTGTTGGTGTTTGAAAGTGGTAGGGTGAAACCCTATGCAGCTGCCACTTTGCATGGTGAGTGTAGTAAGGCCTGCAGGCAGTGTGACAGGATGCTGCCTTGTATATAAATGCTCAGGCTTTAGCCTCAATTTCTTGGTGCATTTTCACAGAGAAACAAGCTTGGGACAATTGTGTTGAGGTCTACGAACATCTGGTAAGGCATCTCAGTGCTGGTGGTTCTTCTGATGCTAGGTAGGTGGGTCCCCTGCTTATTACATTGGGGATGTGCTGACCGCTTTATATCCCTGGCCTTGGACATGTGCATAAGAATTAGGAAATGTAGCCGTGCTGAGCAAATAGTTCTAACATTTAAAACACACAGAAGTGTTTCCTGCTTCATCAGTAGCTTCTGCAATGTGCTACAGGGCTGTAGGCCTCCAAACAGGCCTGCATGTGCAAAGAGTCTGTGTCCAGATCTAGACCATCAACCCAAATGTTGCTTGGCCTCCTCCAGGGCGCCAGACCAAGGATGTTTCCCAAGCTTACGTGAGACCCCTTGCCCTGGTGCTACACCAGGCAAACTGGAGCCAGTCCATTTCTTCTCTTCTGGGGGAAACTTGGGAAAATTCCTACAGCAGTCCCATGTTACCGTGTAGACACATGAGCAACTGGTCAATGTGAAACGAAGAGACACAGCTGTGGAGTGACCAGGACAAAGTCCATGGCAAATAAGAATCAAAACTTTGTCATATACATGGTGAGGTCTCATTCCAGTCATTCTAGTGATATGTATGTTGTTTTTGGCTAATCTTGAAATAACAGCACAGGAGTTGATGGTCACAGAGATAGTTTCCTATCACATATCACACTGAGTCAGGACAAAGCTTCCGCTCCAGCCAGGTACCTTGGCACCACAAAACAAAATATTTTTACTGTCATTTTTTTTTTAAATTCAACTGAAACTATTGCAACCCTCCCCGGAGTAAATACCCAAGACTACACAACACCACTAGTCATATAGACCAGGCCATATTTTATTTTATTTTTTTAATAAACTGATTAGGGCAAATGTTTCCACGCTGACAAAAAAGACAGAACAAATGTAGGTCAGTTTCTGAAGGAGATGAAAGGAGCCAAGTGTAATGAGAGCCTATTGTTTCATGCTGACATATGCAGGAAGCTTGTGGAGAAGGAACATCAAACTAAAGGAGGGGGGAAAGAATAGAAGGCATGAAAATCGTCATACGCAAGAAAACAAAGAGATCACAGAGAGTTAAGGGGCATGCTAAGAAATCTACACTAGGAGGCTAAATAAATGAGTTTCACATTTCCCCTTTTTCCTTCTCTTCAATTCCGGGTTTTTCTCACATTTGTCTAGTAGGTAGCAGCCTCTTCTTCCTTCCAGGAATACTTTGATTTTTTCCTTCCTATCCTACATATGCCAGGGCCTGGAGAGATCCAGATGGCAAGCAGACCAGCAGAAAATGCCTTTTCACTATTTCACTTTGTCTTCCCCTCAAGTTAAAACACATGAAAGATCTATTGAAAAGAACAGACAAGCCTTATTTACTTATTAAAAAGTAAATTTAGTTTACTTATTTACCAGCAGTTAATCCCCTGTTCAAACAGTTGGAAAAAACATGAAGTAATTTAGACTCTAATTCTCTGCCTGCTTCCACCAGTCTTACACGAGTCTATGACTTCAGAGAGGTTTTCCTGTCTTGGGCAATGGGCATGTGTACCTTCATGCTCCTTATTTATGCCACCTACTGTCATCTGGAAATATCAGCTGAAAAATTCTGCCTAGCCTATTCCTGCCTTAGCATTTCAGAAGGGATCTAGGTGACTTAAATCTGTGCTCGACTTAGTGTGAAGCAGAAGTGATACCCTTAATCAACCGAGTTGCACTGAAATAAAACAACTGTGAGAGGAGAATTATGTCCTGAATCTTTACAGATGGGGCACTGGTGCATATTTTCCTACCAACTATTTCCTTTTGACATAGCTATTTTTCCACCTCTGGTAATAGAAATACATCTCGGTGGGAAAACTGTCTGCCTAAATCCTGTTGTGATTTAACTTCACAATACCCTGCTGACTTGAATCAAGTCATACAGGGCTTGACAGAGGAGATGCAGCCCTGGCAGTTCTAAGTGTTCCCAAGGCTGTTTCTTCCAATATCCTTCCTTAAAGAAGCACGCTACCAAATTCCCACTCCATCAGTGTAAGAAAGGGCTCCTGTGACAGTGTGATTGATGCTCCGCGCGTCCCGTACGGGTACCTTGCGAGTTCTGATTTGCAGCACCATGAAATACGTTGTCGGATGAGAGGTGTTAGTGGGCCATTGCTATTCCTTAAAAGTTCAATAGTTTCTGACAGTAAAATTGTGAGCCCTAGCGAAGAACAAAAATCTCCTATCTGTCATCCTTACAACTTACAAAAATGAAGGCCAGATTTTTGGGTTATTTTAGGGCACAGGGCGATGATGACTGTTTCAATGCACTTAGTGATACATTTAAATTGATGATTTATGCAGCCTGACATTTACTTTAATTTAGCTCATGTTACAAGTAAAGTAATTCAGTCCTTAATGAAGTGTACTCCATATGACATATTGAACATGTGATCTGACAATCAGTGGTTTAAAACCAGCCTAGGTTACATTTTCTTTTGTCACTGTCAGTTCATAAACTTAAACTGAGGCATGCCGACCTATCATTCTCTCTGAAGTATGGTGCTGAAGACGGAGAGACAGGCATTAAAATAAACTAATCATTTGAAGGGGAAAGGAGGGAAAAAAATTACACAAGAGCTGTGTTATACAGATGAGAACATTATAACGTGCACGTGTGGTTGTGTGTGTATATACCTACATATTTATTTAGTTTTCAGCTATGTGAGTATATAGAGAGAAGACTATTAACAAAAAGACTCGCTCCTTGACCTGTGCAAACCTTGCATGGGAGAGCACTGAAGGGACAGAACGGGATGTACGTGCTCCTGAACAAACCTGCCCCGCTCTGAAGGTACTAGAAATTGTGCTTACATCAGCTCTTACACGGGTGCGGAGTAAGGCTCTGTGTTAAGTGATATAAAGCACAGCTCTACAGGCTTTGACAGGGTTTAGGGGGGCTTTGTGTGCCAGCATTTCAAAGGAATTAGAGCAGCTCTGAACTGTAAATATGCAAATCTCTTTAGCATTTGTATTAAGGGTTCATCCCGCATGCTGAGAAGGAAGCACAAGTTTTGAGTGATTCCAGGAGAAAGCACCTAAAAATAAAAGCCGCTGCTGCAGCACAGGTTAGGTCACAGCTGTGTTGTTTCTTGGTGCCAAAGCTGACTTCAAATAACCCTCAGTGCTGCGAGACAGGTTTGGGTGGCTTTCCATCACCCACTTCTCTTTCCCCGCCTTGTTTTGCAAAGCTGCTTATAGTACAGTCTCTGTAGATGAGCGTGTGATTTGGGAGAAAAAAAGAAAGATGAGGGAAATTAGTCACTGCGGACAAGCAGAGAACTTATTGGTTTTGGCAGGCAGGGGATGGAGGAGGATGCAGAGAAGTGGGACAGATAGCATGTCCCAGAGTGCTTCCCGGGAGAAGGGAACAGAGGAGAGGCAGGAAGAGCTGTAGTGCAGGAGAATTTGTCTGTGCTACAAGGGAGTAGTATGGGAAAGATGTTACCACGGGTTAAAATAGCACTGGCATTGGGTGGCCTGGGTCTCAACTCTAGCGTGGAATTATCCCAAACTCCCCTGCCAGCCTGATCTCGCGATGCTGAACTATAACCTTTCCCACTAAATGCACTGTTTTTGTTTGTGCTTTTCCCCCAGGCCACGTTAACCTGCCTTTTGAATCAAATTGCCTGTATTGAATGAAAGAAGGGATCATGGGCAGGCAGAGCAGAAGGCACTAGAGCTTTGGGAGCAGGCACCCATCAAAGAACCAAGGTTGCAGTTGCAGTTACTGGAAACCTGCATCACGCTGTTCATTTCTGTGCTCGTCGGTGCAGCAGAGCCCAAATAACCCTTGACTTTCTGGGGTGCTTGAACAGCCTCTGTACATCTTGACTGGAAGAGAAAAGAGTTGGTACCAGGAAAAACGGGCAAAATGATCAACATGAAAATACTGCAGAAATTAATTTTTCAATAAAGTTGGGCATGGCTTTTCATTTTTTTAGGGTTATAGAAATGCTTGTGAATACCTATTTTCCTTCCCTTTAGTCTGTATGTAATACCATGAATGCATATCTTGCTTCTTTTCAGAACTATGCCTAAGAAATTGCCAAGAACGGAGTAGGGGGAGCTGACCCTGGAATATGACCTTTTATTTCAACATTGTGAATGATGTGGATTTAGTTTTCTTTTCCAGGAAACAAAATACATTATTACACATCAGTGCTGAGCTGGAAAATGGTTTAATCACTAGTATTTGAAGCATTTGTCCACTTTAGACCAAATTGCTGATTGATCAAGGGAGGGATGTTTGACTTTTTGGTGGAGGACACGGTAATTAAGTAGAAACAAAATACTTGACAAAAAATAAAACAATCCCAGGAACAGACCACATAATCAGAGGTTTCAACTCAGCTTGACACTATACAATTTCATATTTGATTTATTACGTTTTAGCCTGGGAGCTTCAAAAGTGTCAAAAAGTTTGATAGGCAAACCCCAAAGAGATTCTCCTGGTTCCTTTGAATATTGCTGGAATTTTCTATTTACAGCATCACTAGTGATCAATGGAATTTTTGAGACAGTTCAGGAAATATTAAACAGGCTGAGTTTGCTCTTTATGAATTAGTCTGATGTTTATTCAGCAGTTCATTTTTCATCGAAACACAGTATTAAAATTTCACTTGTTTGTTATAGGGTTGTCAGAATGAAATCTATTTCTAAAAATATACATTTCCATCTTCTGGTACCATTTTTTTTTTCTGTTGTAGCTAAGGTTATGTCAACACCTCCAATGTAAACCCCCGCATTTCAAAGATTAGTAATGTTGGCATCTTCAGTCTCAGCTCAAACATAGGAAAAACATAAAATAGTCCCTCTAGGAGCACATTGTGAAACAGCCGTTTGCAATGCCTTTGCCTTTGTGTCACTCTCTAGAAAACAGTGTGCTTTAGCCTTTGTCACATGGTTAGGGGAGCGGGGAGCCGTAGATCCTATGTCCATACGTACAAGGCTGTTGTCTCGGAGGTCTACAAGGGCTGCTGTGCTGAGGTGAGAAAGCCGGTCCCTGTGCAGGGTCAGGAGTTTCTCCAGAGCCTTGTTTACCATGCACGACCATGGTAACATCACAGGAGACCTTGCCAGCGCTCTTCCCACTTGTTGCCATCTTTTGTTTTTTTCCTATGGGTTTTAAATGGCTGCGCGACTGTAAGTTTGCTAAATCAGACAACGTTTTGGCAAGTCCCTTTGAAAATTGCGGGCCAAATCCTTGACAGGGTGTAGGAATGTCAGCTGGACTGAGCTGCTACGGGGTAGAGCTCAGCGCGTGCTGCCGAGGCGCCCTGCATGCCCATGGGCGCTGGTCCTTCACCTGGAACAGGAGGACGTGACCTGCGGGCAGGGGGGACAATACGTTGCTCCCATGGTTTGATGGGCACCGGGCACCCGCCTGGGTCTGCGCAGAGCAAATAAAAGTCTTGGGAAGGGAGGAGGGCTCCATCTAAATGTGGGGTGGCACAAACGGCTGCTGTCGTGGCTTTCTGATGTTGCTACTGCACTAATTTAATTAAACCGCCATTCCGGGAGGCTGAAAAGAGCTAGGCTGAGGATCCCCAGGTGCTGGGACAGACCTAGCCTGGGGTGACGTCAAAAGACTGGCCAATGCAACATGTTTCCACGAGTCCTCATGCTCAGGAAGTCTACCAGGTCCAGTTACAGAGCCAGCAGTTTGACCATCTCACCTGCTACCAACAGAACCTGATATGTGGGGAGAGGACCCTTCCTCGGACTGTTCAAATCCCCTTTGTATAGTTTGGACCTCTGAAGAGAGAGGCAAGGAGGTCTGGAGCAGCTGCGTCCCTGATGAGGTTTGTCCCCAAGGAGCCAAGCAGACCTTGTGGTGGTGTAGGCCCGTACCCATAGGCACTGGACCAAGCGTGGCGACTTACACAAAGGTATTTCTGAGCGCCAGCTGGAAAACAAACCTGTAAATGTTCCTTTTTGGCTCTTTTTCCTTTTATTGTTATTGTTTAAAATAGAGGAGGCCTTTTCTCGATATCCTTGACTGATGGATACCCAGTGTTTTGAACACTGTGCCTGGAGTCTCTGATTTTTGCATGACAGCAGGATTACATTTATACAATTAATTAACATTTGCTTGACCACTTTTATCCAATTTCTTTCTCCAGCACATAAAAGAGAACTTGACATAAATTTCTTTTTCAAAACAATTGACTTAGCAACTGCTGACCTTCTGTTCTGTCATTCTAAGGATTGATTGGATATTGTTGAATTGTTTCATTCTACAGTAATTAAACATAAAATTAATTATGCTAGTAACCTATTACTTCTTTGAACCAAGGACTAAGTCATTTGTTTTTGCTTGGTTACTCTGCAGGGTCTGACATCAGACAGCAAAACCTTACCGTTGCAAACAAACTAAATAGCATAAAGGGAGCAATTTAATAATCAAAATATAATATAAAGACTTCTAATTTCCGTATGGCTGGCCTATTGTATTAGGTTAATATAATTTGATCTATAAATCTTTTAAACCTTATGATTTTGTAATTTAAACATTTCCTGGATGGCTAATCATGCAGGGAAAGAATAATAATAATAATAAAAAAACCAACCTAAAACAAAACACGAGCCAAAAATATACCTTAAAAGTAGATTAAAGAGATTAGATAGGAGGAGCCTCGGTGAGCTGCTATGGCCGGGTGTTCTGGAGCTTGCACAGGACTGCGTGTGCTCAGCCTGGTGCCGATACAGAATTTCCTTTGTTAGGATGAAAGCCGTGTTAGACATGTTTACATGGCTCCTATTTGGTGCAGAAAGGAACATCAGCACGACAAGTTGATATTATCAAAATGGATGTGATCATGGACACCAAAATAGTGTTTTGTGGTTTTCATTAGCAAAGGCCATATTAATTTAATTAACATGATTGAAAGTTATATCGTAGCACGAGACAGACACTGCGCCCTGGCTTATTGCTCACCCATGGGCTATAAAACGCAGGGGCTGACGATGGGGTTGTGTGTTTGTACCTGCGCGTTCCCTGCTAGCTTCACCCCAAGCTGGTGGGAGGTGGGATGATATCTGTGTTAAAAGGGAGGGAAAAACAGAAATGGGCCAGAAAAAGGGGACTTGTTGAGGGCCAGAGGGAGCTTCCACGTGGGGTTCAGACAGGCACAATCCCGGGTGCTGTCCTAGCCATGTCCTGGCCTGCTGGTGGCATCAGCTGGGCTCTGCCGGAGTGTCTGTCTGCAGGTTGCTCTACACGCGTGTTTCCCTCTCTGAGGTGGAAAAGCAGAAAAACAGGGAGTTTGTTTTGCTGGTGGTCACGGTATCACAACACTCGAGTCTCCCAGTGGCTCAGCTAGACTCTCCTTCTGCGCTAAGACATGAGTGAGAGATGTGGGAATCTTGAACATAAATGTCTTTGTAATTGCATGACTCCAAATACCCGGCTTCTGCAAGATGCGGTGGGTGAGAGCGAGCAATACTTCACAGGCCAAATACAGATACCAATATGTGAGCCCTTTGTTCTCATTCCCTGCCCTAAGGCAAGTAATACACTTAGGTCTGTGGCCATCGAGCCTAATTTGATCTCACTTACCCCAGTGAAACTATATTGACTTCAGTGTAGACACTGCTTTCCACGTATAAAAATGAGAGCTAACTAGTTCTTGAGGCCACTAGCTATTATCACTAGGGTTAAGAATGGCATAGATGGAGATGGTTGCCTATTCGTCACCAGTCGGGAGATGTCTGTTTTGTGGACATGTTTTTCAAGGCTCATTTTGCACCTTAGCGACAGAGGAATTTTGGCTAACGAGCCCTATTTCAAGGGCCTTAGCATTTCTGCGGGAGTGATTTGATAAAGGCCTGCCATTAGCTCATAGTTCAAGTGTGCAGTCTCATTGCCTGCAGGAGTAATGTGGAAATCATTCTGGAGGATTCCATTCCCTAATAATCTATTTTTTCAAGACTTTGACCTGTGCTGACTTTGTGCAAGATCAGTCATCTCCATCTGTACTGAAGGGTCTTTCGTCCTCCCAGAGCTTTGCCAGCTCCCATCCATTCCCATCCTGTAACTCGGTGTGTGTGCACCTTGCCCCGTGCTTTTTAATCTCACAGCTTTATTTGCAGCTGCCTTTTCTGAGCAGCTGAGAGGCTGCATTATTCAGCCGTTCCCCTCCTGCAAGTTTGCTGTCCTCCACGCTTCTTGCCTGCCTGCCTGCAAAGCCATTGCTGCCATTTAATTAAGAAATTATATTCTTGAGATTTGTCTTTCCTAAAAGGGGATTGCAGTGGATGGCATGTTTCTTCAGAGAGGGCATAAAGATTTTTTCCTGCTGCCTCCCAAAAGTAGAAAAGAATATAGTCTAATGCTTCCTTTTTATTTGCATGTTTACCTAGCATGGGCTGTTCCATGATAGTCTATGAGGAGAAAGAATGAAGTCTAGTAAGGTGAAATGCTCCCTTGTTTTCCCGTCTTCCAGGTTTATAAGACCAACTTTTGCATCTGTGACCAATGCTGCCTTGTGGCTTCCTTGGTCCATGCCCAGGTGGGGTGGGCTTGCTGTTGTCCCACACTTCTGCTCTTTCCTGGTCAACCACTTCTGATCACTGCTGGCCAGGGGGACCTTTGAACTCACACATTCGGTCTCAGGTTATTTTTACCATTGGCTGAAGCTGAGACAGGGTTATTAAAACAGTAATGCAGTAAGAAAGCAAAGTCGCAGGAGAGCAGCATTAATAGTAGCAGAAATGGTTCAAGAGCAAGACATTTCTACAGCTTTTCTTGCAGAAATCAAGGATTGATTTTTGTTGATTAAATAATAGAAAGAACTTGGTTTTACTTAAGAAGAATGTATTCCAAAGCACTGTGATCAAACCACCTAGTGTTTAGATTCGTCTATTGTACCGGGTTGTAACAGCACAGGCAAAGTTTTGGGAGTTAATACAGTGGTGTGTTTCTTTCCAGACCTGATTTGCTCGCTTGTAGTGGTGGAGCTGCGTGCTCTGGTTCGGACTGAGCTGCTACCTCTTGGAGCTGACCTCTGGAGCAACAGGAATGGCACGCAGCTGCTCGGCTCCTCCTCACGGTTCTCAGGCTGGAAAGCTTCACCGCCCACACTTATGGAAGTGAGAAACTCCATGAGTTTGCTCTCTTCTTGCGTTGTGTTTATTTTCTCATTTGAATGAAAAGATAAGGAAGAAAAATTGCTTGGACAGACCTACTCTGGGAGCAAAGCACCTGGCGTTTCCCTCTGATAAGAGGCTGCAGGGGAAAGTTAGCCCCAGACTAGACATCCGTGCTAATGGTCCTCTCGGTGGTGGACAAAAAGAGACCTCAGCGTTGCCATGTGGTGGTGGTGTTTCCAGATTAAGACGGGGGATTAAGGAATTTTACTCAGCAATTTGAGATGCTTTGTTAAGAGCGGAGGAGATTTGAGCTGCTTTGTTCTGCAACCACATGTTAGCGAAAAAGCAAACAGGCTCTTAATCCTGACAGACAGCAGAGCTGACTTGGGTCCGTCCCTCGGGCAGTGACCGGAGCACCCCGGGCTGACAAGGCCGCCGATCCGAGTGTCCTGCACCAGCCCTGTCCCAACAGCATGCCGACCGGCCCCGGGCTCTTCCCCACTCTCCAGCCCGGGATAACGTTTGGAAATGCAGCACAGGGTGCCAAAATGTGCACTGAATAGGGCGAAAATACACTCTAACTTCAGGTCGTGCCTTGAGTCTTGAACGAGACCGTGCCAGAAGGGGAAGAAAAAAAAAAAAAAGAGCTGACAATTTTCCTCCTTGGGACTTTGGCTGTTTTCCTGTAACAATAAAAAATACAGCAGTCGACATATAGACAGCTGAGTATATATACATGCTTGTATACTGCCCTCTGACACAAACATTAATGTCTTATATAGATCTTTGAGGTTCTTTTAAACATCTAGTTACATTTTAAGGTCATGTCCTCAGAGGTCACTGATGTAAGTGTATTTGCAGAAAGAAACAAACAGCTCATTGAATTTGGTTTCCCATTTTAACATACATCAGTTAAATTAAATACACGCTGTTAGAATGTCTGGCAAGAAACCCATTTTTTGATGTATAAAATTTGACTTTTCCCCTCTGTGTTTATGTCATAGCTAATACACAAAGATAAAGTGCATATACTATACTCTGCATATTTACTGAACTTTGGCAAGTCACTAAGAGCCAGTACTCAAATCAAATTAGAACCACCCGATTTATAAAACACCCTTCTAAACTCTTCTTATTGCATTAGAAAGAAACTCGGGGCTGATCTGAAGCCAGGCAGTAATTCGTGCTTCCCGCTGCGGAGTGGTATGGGCTATCCCTGTCTAATCTTTCAGCTTTGCCGCTATTGAAAACCTGTTTTGTAAAGCTGCTCTGGTGCTTAAATAAACAGTGTAAAGGTACAAAAAAAATCCTTGTGTGTGTGCTTATTTTCCCTGCAGGCATCGAGTGTGAGGGGGTCTTAGTTACTTAAGGGGGGGGCATGCTCCAGGTAATTCAATTAATGTTCTAATTTGCTTATACTGCATTTGCAGCACTCATTAAATTTTTATTGGCACAATTCTGCACTCATTTCCTAATGCACCTCCCCAATTTCCATGGGAAGATTTCCTATATTGGGTAAGTAGGATTGGACCTGGGCAAGTTTAAAATCTTTGTTTTCATGTGAATAGCCCACAACCTCAGCAGGTTAGCAAATGCCTTTTGCTAACGAAAAAACCTTTCATGTTTCCAAAGAGCAATAGGAAAAAAAAAGATTTTGGGAGTGGGGGGAAGCTGACAAAATTGCTCTTTATCTCTGTTTATAATTATAACATAATAGTTATAAGCTAAAATGGTAATATGTATGATTGCAAGAGCATTATTGGTATCACCGTTTATTTCTTGCATATAACACCTGAAACCTGGGAGTTGTATAGTAGGTTCTCACTAAGAGAATAGCAGTTTACTAATTCCCTTTTAAAGAATAACAGACAGTTCACAAACACAGCTCTGGCACACTGCTTAATTCAGTTCCTCCATGCTTCTATGAAGGTTTATTGACTATATAAGGATCAAATAAGGGGTGAACTGAAATCAGAAACACAGTATTCATTCATTTAACTCTGCTATAGTAGAGCAAATTCAGGGTGACTCAAGGGACACAATGTCTTGTAAAACATATGTACTTAATATAAGGGTCATAAAACTTATTAAATTAAAAGCTAGGTTAAAAATAGGATGAAAATTTATGCTGCTGTCTAAAATAGCAATAATTTCCCTTTGGCCTTTCCCTTTCCATCTAATATGGGTCCTAGTTTTAAAAAATAGTCAACTGGTAAAATATTCATTCTTCACCAGTGAATGCAGGTCACTCTCTACCAGGTGAATTGTATAACTAATAATGTAGCATAATAAAGAGAGAAGGGGGGTTGCTACCAGCTGGGAGGATATATTGCATCATTGCTGACCACACATGGAAAACTATCGGCATCCACTTAATACCTGGGAGGGAATAGTGGGTTGTTCTTGGCCAACAGGACACAATGGAAAGCTTTTTCCAGACATGAGCTAATGACAAAGAGAAAAATTCCCGTTGGTTCTTTCACAAAGATGCCCCATTGCTGCGAGGACTCCAGTCGGGCACCTCTGTCCTCGTGGTACCATCACTAGGGATATAAGAAGCCCCTTGGATGAATCTCAGAGGGTTATTCCAGCAAGGACTTTATGGGGTGGGGAGAGGAGAACCTGCTCCCTCTGTATCAACAGGAAGGAGCTCCCTGGGTGAAGCTGGTGTAATAGTCCTGCTGCCCTGCAGGACAGCAGCAGAATTTGGCTCCCTCAAACAAGGAAAATATTTTCTATTGGACACGTTGGTGGAGGGGAGAAATTCGTGTTGTGACTTAAAACTTCATTTCTACCTGCCGAGAAATCAAAATGATGCTGGTTCATCCTTGACTTGTGGCACTATCCAGACCCTGCCTAGCCGACAGTCCTCTTAGTGCTTGCTCCATGGCATAAGCTAAAGATAGACACAATCCCATAACAGTTAAACTCTTGTCTTCTTTGTGACTATAATCTTCCATGTTGACCAACCTCATCCCATTCCCTCATGTTCATCTTTTTTATTATTATTATTTTTTTTCCCTTTGGGACATTTCCTTGCCAAAAAGCCTGTGTTTTTGCACCATGGGATAATATAACCAGCCTTGATTCCAATCCTCTGCAAGCTATGAGCACTTTTTTCTTTTGTGCACACTGTTTAAACAGTTCTACGCCCAAATCTGTCACCCGTGACTTCATTAAGTTGCATTTAATCACCCAAGGATGCCCATCAGGCCTAACTCCATCATTTCCTGAGGAATTTTCCCCTGATTTACTTAATAGTTCTAAAGTGCTAAGTAGGAGACCTCTGAGTGGTGTTCCCTGTGAATGCTGGCTTACTGGCATTTATGCTGTGTTTTAAATAAACAGTGTTTTGCAGGCACGCTTGTGTTGAAAAATAAACTTCTGAGCAGAAGTTCAAATCAGAGCCAGACTGGTAGCGATTTGGGTTTCCCCAGCAGATGTAAAGAGGTCAGACTTTCAAGGGAAAAAGTCAATGTTCCCTAAATAAAGAGGATTTCAGACACCCCGGGGAGAAGAAAAGCCTGGAGCTGCAGTACTGCTTCCTCTGGGGGTGCTTGGAAGAGGGCAGGGTAGAGTAGGGTAGAGCAGGGTATTCCTGGGACACCTCTGAGGTAAGAGATGGTGTGAGATGCTCTCATTTTAGACCAGATGGTCCTTTGCAGCACTGCATCTCCCTTAATGCCCCCAAACCATGGACCTGTGCTTACCATGATCTCTAGCACTGGGAAGGGTGGCTTTGTCTCTTCTTCAGAGCTATCTTCTGCTGGTGGCATGTGGACCTACTGCCCTAATTCATGTTTTGAGAGCCTTGCAAAATGTTAGACATTGCCCTATTTCGGGCTGTACTTGGGCTGGCCTACTCCATTGCCCATAAAAAATGACTGAACTTCATTTATATGGGCTCACATGGGATAAAGCCATAAAAGAGCCACTGTTCTCTTAAGCAAGGTGCTCATGGAATTCAGTCCTTATTTCCTCTTCCCCTCTCCATTGTGGCTACTCTTGGAGAGGTTGAAAGTAGGTAGGCTAATCCTAGATGTCCTGTTTCTTTCTAGGACTCCCCTTTCTACATAGTTATTGCCCGTAACTTGCACTGCCACAGGCTGGCCAAGACATCCCAGGTTGGCAGAAACAGGACAGAGATCACAGCTATCCCGAGAGTCATCGTTGCTCTCTGCCTACTAACATTGGGCTGGATTTGGGGTGCCTGAGGTGGGCCTGGCACTGAAGGAGAGCCTGGGGAAAGTTGTGAAGAGGCGTATTGTGAAATGATCGTCTGATGCTTATGAAACGAAGGTCCCTTAGGCTCAGCGTGACCAGGGCTGATGTGTGCATAGAGGTTTGCTGAATGACTTGCTGCTGTTTATGAGGAAGAGGGAAGGAACATCTGCTTTTAGGGCCTCCTCTACGTCACTGTAAGAATGCTGTATCCATTGAAGGCAGTAGATTAGCAAGCAGTCCGTGAATTTACGGTAGGTATTTTTCAGAGAAATGTTTCTCTAGTCGGCTTCTTGCATGCTGTGTTATCTTGGCCTGAGAAACCTCAGCTTGATCTTCAGACTGAGTTGCACCTTGTCCTGACATTTTCAGGAAAACATATTTTAAAGCTGACCTTTCAGTGCTGGTGATGGAAACACAGCTACTTCACCTACACCGTATTCAGCTCTGTTTCTTTTTCTTCTGTCTTAAGGAGGCAACAGTTGTGCCACCGTGATGGAACATGTTAGCACTCAACCTTGTGCCACCTCACGTGCTGTCTGCTCTTAATGCACGCAGACAATTTATTAGGTAGCTGAGGTAAAACAGCATCCACTTGCTTCATGCTCTTTGGTCATTCATGGCAGCAAATGTCGTCTAAAATTACTTCTAAAATCACGTCTGCCTTGTGGTGTCTCGGGGAAGAGGCTTGTACCGGAGGTGCTGCTAGAGCCGAGTGGGTGCCGTGGGCGCTCTCCTGCTGATCCAACAAGGGTTCAGACTTGGTAAAGGTCTTGGGTTCAGACTTGGGCCCGCGTGAGCCTGGGGCTGGGCTGCGATGTGGATCACTGCTCCTTGGGAGGGGGTCACCAATTAATTAGCAACTTCATTTGGAAAAAAAAAAAGACAAAAAACTGACAGCCTTTCTGAAATTTAAGCACAGTGTTCATGGTGTAATTAAAGATGAAATATTAGAGAAGTGGACTAATTACACACAATGCACTTGAGCCCAATTAAAATAGCATCTGCGGTGATCGTAGGGGTATTCTCTTTCACTAATAAGAAATACTTTCTTAACAACAGAAAATAAAATAGCTAAATTGGATATGCAGTTGAGATTATAAATATCCTATTAGCATATAAAATGAGGATTAACCTTATTTAATCACTGCTTGCTTGATCATCAAAAGTCATGTTTCACCTCTATAATGTAGCTGTATCCAGTCTGAAAAAAATTTAGAAGCATATTAATAAATTTCGCTAATTAGATGCTTTTTCTCATCTGCTCATCAGAGCTGCTGGGCAAACTGGCTTGCTCCAGTCGCTTGGCTCAGCAGCAAGAAGCCTCTTCCCTGTTTTATGTGAATTTTACGTGGTATTTAAGCTCATTCCCAAGCAGTGGGAATGCAGCAGAGACCCTGGGACTGCCCGGCTGGCGCGGGGATCTGTGCGCTGGGCACCAACCTACATGGATGGTGGGAACTGTTGCATTCAAGGGGACTTTGTCCCTCCCTATTGGCTGTGCAAATGGGGGTGAAGGCACAAAAAGCGACGTAGGTAACGGTCCTCTTTTGGGGATTTCTCATCCCAAATGTGAGTGAGCCCCTACGCTGCCGCCAGGCAGAGGGGTGAGTGTTCCCCTTGCTTCCCCAAGCACCGGTCAGGGGCCCTGGGAGTGGGTGTTTTTATTTATCGCACTCGAGGAGCCACAGTTGGGTGTTTCGGTGCGTGATTTACGGCGCTGGGGAAGAGCTCTCTGCTGGCACGGCCCCCGCGCCGCCAAGGCCTCTGACGGCCGCAATGATTTTTCCTTGCTGCCGCAGCGCCTGCAGCAAAGTGTTTATAAGCGTTTCGGCTTTTTGTTGGTAGTGGCAGTGGAGGGCTTTGTTTTCTTGTATTAAGAGCAGCTTTCCATCCCTTAGGGCAGAACAAAAGAGCTTGGAAGCATGTTCTCAGTGTCCCCACAAAGCCTCCGAAGGCGGTAGGATTTTTTTCTTTCTTATTATTATTATTATTTTTTTTAAGGAACCCCCCAATTTGTTTTCCCACAATTGGTTTAAGTCACTTTGGCATGAGTTCATTTCCCTTCTGGCCTGATTCATAGCGCTGGGAGCGCAGGCAATGGATGATAGCGCCGAGGCAGCTGCTTGGGGTGAACACCGTGGGGGACAGGCACCCTCTGTATATGTCTTTAAACCTCGTTTGCTACTCACAGCTTTAGGATTTAATAGCAATTTCCCACTTCCTCGGAAGAATAGATCTAAGGTAGCTGAAGTGTGGGTGTAGCACTAAATATTAAAAACAACTGTGGCTACAAACAACTCGTGGTCCTATATATATCTGTTGCCTTCAAAGCTACCTCTTCCAGCACATTGTTTTTTTTTGTTCTTAGTGGCACAGGCCACCGTCTCATTTGTGGCCTGCCATTTTCCCTGTCTGTTGTTTTTTGGGTCCTCGAAATCACATTCGCTCAAACCTGCAGCACGACCCCAGAGGCAAATTGAAAGTGACTGGGGATAAAATAGGCTTTGCCATTCAGAGGGCTGGAGGTGTTGGACTGTCAGAGAGAGCTGCGGGTGCCGTGACTGAATCCAGAACCATACGGAGCACAGAAAGGTCTGCGAGTGATCGCAACGGCAGGAACATGAAATAGCGCCGACCACCCTTGCTGGAAATGCAAGTGCAGGGGCTCGACTGAGGGAAGCACAAAAGGGAACGTGAGACGGTTCCTTGGCTTTCATTGTTATTCAAGGGCAAGAAATCTTGCTTTTGGCATAGATTTTTTTTAATATGTATTGTATTTCATTGCTGTTAAACCTTTAAGTCGTGCTGATCCTCCCCAGCGCAGGAAAGATAACTGGAGGCCCTCTGACTTCAGCGCAGGAGAGTCCAGCGCTGCTTTCCGTGGAGCTACCGCCAGAAACTTCCCTTTTCCTCCCCCTGGAGCATGAGTGCATCAGACAGGCACCTAATGTAACAGCTCTCGGCCCCCTGAATGGGCCAAGGAGTTGGACCAGAATGGTGCTGGCAGCTGCCTTTTACCGTGCTCCTCCCTGCAGCGAGAGGGAGCTTGAAAAATACCACCCCAAGCGCCACAAGGATGTCCCGTTTTGGGGCTGCATTAGGATGCCTGAAATGGCTCGAGGTCTCCCGAGAACCGGGATCCGCTTGCTGCTGCTGGTGGTCACCGCTATCATCTGCTCCGTAACGCCTCGGTGCTGGTGCCGGTGCCTGGGGATTGCTACGTTACAGGCAGGGGGACCTGTTGTCACATGGGGTAGTTTTCAGGGGGAAAAAGCGGGAGCTGGGATGCTTGGAAGCGGGTGGAGAAGGTCCTTGCTGACGGGATCCAAAGGGCTTTGGGTGAAGGGGGAGCAGGGCTCGTCTCGCTGCCTCCCTTCCTTGGCTGCTTCCTTCCCTGCCAGAGCAGGGGCAGGACTTGGTTAAATTGTGGATGAACGTTACTTGGAGCGCTCCGAGGAAATATGTCCTTTCCCCGTATGGCCCATACATTATTTCCACTTAGTTATGGGGCCTCGCGCTTCCTGGAACTATCGTACAGAACTTAATTCTCTTTACACGACATCCCTTTAAAATTGCGCAGCTCTCTTAATCAACCTTTGTATTGGCTGCAGATTTGCAGTATGACCTAATTTGAAAAATGTCCCAAAGTGCTGACTCAAACGGTTCGTGAATAAAGGCCAGTCATTGCCACTGTGACACTAATGCAATGCAAAACAAAATCGAGTTGCATCAGCTGAACATTAGTTTGCAAAAATATTAGTGATTGAAGCCACTTGCTGTTCATATTTTATTTATACTTTGGAGATTTATAGTTTTTTGGGGTCTCAAACAGCTCTAAAACCAAATTCCGGAGCAGCAGCATGAAGAGACTGTTTAATGATGAAAAATCCCAGGCAGATATATACATCTAAGCTGCATCATTTGCACTTCATAATCTCCTTTCTTTTATAAAGCAGAAGGCAGACACATCATTTTAGAACTTTTATTAAAATATTTATACAGCAACATATGAAAATCCTCATTCTAATATGTCACTTTGCATTTTTAGGTTACCGTCCAAGTCTTTATCTTTTTTCCTTCTCTAATTGAAACACAGCTGATACTCCCTCAATCTCTGGATAAGTAACTGTCTTAAAATGGCTAGAAATTACTTCAGTATTCAGAAATAAAAATAAAAGGAGGAATCTGGGCCTGAAATCAAAGAGTTCACTCGGGGAAAAAAAGTTCCTTAAAAAGCAAAAAATACCAACATATATATATATATATATATATATATATATATACACACACACATACACACACACATATATATATATATTTAAAAAATAGTATAATTAATTGAGTTTTCTTTTGCTAGAATTTTACAAGAGGGATCCTCACAATTCTTGCTTTCCTTAGGAAACTTATTCGAGTCATAGCTCCGTGGCTGTGTACAAACACAACGCATTTCTCAGCCTGTTTGTCCAGTATTGGCTGCTAATTAGCACTTAAGCAGGTTGCTTAAGAATCAGAGGTCTAAGGATGAACAACTCCACAGCAACCATTTCCTCTGCGCCTTTCTTGTTCTTTTTTTAGGTTTTGTTTTTTTAAAGAACAGTCAATAATGGAAATTGTCTAATATGTGCTGATAAAATGTCTGTGACTTCACCTCGGAGTGGCTGAAACCCGACGTGCGCACGCACATCTACGCACAGGGACAGGAAGACAGGCCATTAATTTAGAATTTAGAGGACCAATAAGTTTTTGATAGCAATGGGTTACGTGCTAATGATTATTTAACTTGCTGCACGGTGGGTTAAGTGCGTACGGGCATGTAAAGTGCACCGTGTTACTGAAGAGCTGCAAGGGGGTTTTGCCTCGCAAATGGGATTTGCAGAGCAGTGGGGAAAAAGCAGTGAGATTATGAAAAACAGCTACTGCATCTGCAGCAGTCAGGCTGCAGTTATAAGAGTAATTTTTGCTGCTGCAAGGGAAAAAAAAAAAATCCCGTGCACAGAAACACAACCCTTCCCTGCCTGCCCCCACGTCGCAGCCTGTTGTGTGAGCGCGGCAGCGAGGTGAGCCTCGCCGGCATTGCACCTCGCTGCTTACTCCTCTAATCCCCTCATCCTTCTTCTTGGATTTTACTTATTTATCCGTTACGGAGAAGCGTCTCCCTGCAGTAACGGGTTCGGGGGCCGGGGCTTGTCTGGGGCTTTGGAGCTTTAAGGCACGGCCGTGCACTTTATTTTATCTGAATACGCCCATCCTTCCCCAGGTAAGAAGCGCTGCCTCCTCTAAGTGAGGGAAGCGAACAACAGCAACAACAAGCAGGTAAGCAGGGCAGGAAACGTTTGATTCGCCATAAATGATTTGTGGACCTTTTTTACTGTTTTTTTTGTTTGTTTTGACCCATTTTTCAGCACCGCTAAAGCGCCGTTTTCGCTCCCGTCCCTCCCTCCGAACGGGTCGCACTGGCTCCCCCCGAGCCACCGCCGGGGCTGGCGCGGGATGCGGGAGACTCCCGGCTGCCGCCGGGACATGGCAGACCATGGCCTCGGCAGCGGGAGGTGGGAAAAGGTGTCCAGAGACATGGAATTGGCTGTGCTGGGCAAGGAGGGCAAGGCAAGAGCGGCCGATGCGGAGGCTCACCCCAGTCCAGAGGCTAAACATGATCAATATGTATAAAAAGAGATTTAAAAAAGAAAGAAAGGGGGGGGGGGGGGGGAAGAGGCAAAAAAATGCAATGAAAATTTATGACCTTAACATTCCTTCAGGGTCAAGCAATTTATCAAATTCTCTCACTTTCTGGTTTCAATTACACAGCTATTGTGGAAGGAACTTATTTTAGCAGGTTCATTTGCCTCAGTGGGGAATACAGGACTTTGGCCTAATGCTTCACCTTTAGTGCAGGCCATTTGAGCCTTAGAACAAATACCAATCATCACTCTTTGGGAAAAAAAATCTGCATCGGCATGGCCTATTGGAATGGGGTTTCTGTCAAGGTAAACGGTTGTCGGCAATGACTGTGGTAGAGTGGCGATAAATCCCATTTTATTGCTGAAAAATTCCAGCTTCTCTCCATGCCTGACAGCTCCCCACATTCTCGTACCCATTTGGGCAATTTCTGCACTATGTCCATCTGGTTCTTATTACCTCTCAACCTGCCAGTGTCTGATCCAGAAAAAGTGCAGGTCAAAAATAGGGGAAAGAAACCAAGGTGATGGACAAAACAGAAACAGAGTGATTGAGAGACCAATTCCTCCTTAGTCTGCTCCCTATTTCTCCCTTTCCACCCCAAAAAGAGGAAGGTGGAGGAGAAATAATTCCAAAAGAGGTTACTCGCCTAATTACGGAGTTGCCAGCAACATCCTTACAATACAAAATTATATAGCAGCAATAAGCCAGAGAGCTCCAATAACATCACTAAGTCATAGCTTGTGGTGTCTGCCCAGGATGACACCTGCCTGAATAAAAAATTCAAGGGAGAAGTGGGAAAAGTCAAGAGCTGCTGTCCTTGATGGCAGCAACGCTGCTGCAATGCCTTCGTTGACGTGAAGAGCAGTCCCCTTGGTCGCAGGCCGTTGGCCTTGGGGAAGTTGAGACTTCCCTCCAAAGCTGCGCTTTTGGTTGGAAATCCTTGCAGAAGGCCAGCCAAAGTACAATTAAAATTAAATTTGGAAAAATAATATGATAAATAGAAAGTAGACTGGCTTCAGCTTACGCAAAGCTCAAAACATTTCCATGCAAGCGTTTGCACACCACTGACTTTCAACCTACTTTAGATAGTTGAAATTCTTTACTACAAACAAAAAATAACAAAAAACAAACAAACAAACAAACCTCAAAACTTTAATCTGTGGAGGGAAAGTTTGGCCATTTTCCTAATTTACAAAAAAAAGAAGAAAAAACAGGCAAATGCAAGAAATGGAACTGTTAGGAAGACAAACAAAACAAACCCCCCAGGGGTTGTTCCCCTCCTGCTCCTCTCAGTAGAGCTGCACCGTTGGTCGAGGATCCCCTAGAGCACTCTGGAGATGTACCTTGATCCAAGTCAAACGTCTCCTTCAAGGGACTTGCATGAGCTTAGCCCCAATTAGCACATTTATTCTGCATGGAACACTGCGTTTCCCTCATCTCGTCCTCTTCCCCCAGTAGCAGATCCCTCCCTGGGAAGCTGTGACCTCGTGGTCACTCTACACTGAGGCTTTCTTCCGTTTTCTGAAGATGAAGACATGGGGGACGTTAAAACCACTTGGTTCTTGGAGCTATCTCTAATATGAAGCTCTGACTTAAGACCTGATAGCAAGAAATTTGGAGCTGTGTGGGGTGTCTTGTCTACACCAGGATACCTCAAAGTGGATTGTGGACTGATGTAGTGCCAAAGGGTTGGACATGGTGACTGCAGGGTTGTGTGAGGAACCATGTTGGCGGGTAGAAACACAATGTGTGGGAAGGGGGGACCTGTTGGCTCCCTGGAGGCTGATCTGGGGTTCAGCAAGCAAAAAGCTCCAAAAATAAACATTTAGGAAAAGGAGGGCTCATGTAGGACTGAAAAGTTATTGAAGCGCTGCAGCTTTTGGTGGAATTACAGAAACTCCTTGATACTGAATAAGGAGATTCTATTGAAGATGAGTAAAAAGTAAAAGGTGGAAAAAGTTAAACTTTTCCTTAAAAGATGCATTGTTTAAATACAATGTGTAAAAACATGAAATCCAACTTACCATTTGTTCTCTCAACTTTCCTCTCCCTTGTTGGTGCTTCCAATTGGGGAAAGAAAAATATTTCCAGGGTTGCGCCTTGGCGGAAAGTCTTCCTCCCATTACCTTTTGTCTGTCACTAATTATACTAAAGAAATTTGAATGCCCAAAGCTAATATTTGTTTGCATTTGTAATGCATCAGAGAAGTTTTCAAGCAATATTTTTGCACGCCCATTTTTCTTCTTTAAACCATGGGGAGAAGATGCAGTCTCATTGTGCAACCAGATACAGCAACGGGGCTTCGGCTGCCCCCCGGACGCGTTCGTTAGCTGAGCGCGTCTCCGCTGCTGCTTCATATCGCATTGTTTTTAAACATTTAAAACAAAGAAACTCACAACAGGAAAGCCCGAACTTCACCAATAAAAATATTTCAGCATCAAAACAGTTAATAGTGAGTATTATAGCTTCAAAAGAGCCTATTGGCTCACCCTAAAGGATGCCCTGCAATTGTTAAACTCATCAGATGAAACTACCCTTCGCAGCTAGCCCTTACATTTGTCTGGCTAACAGTAAAAATACTATAATAAATCGGTAACATATGTTGCCAGACAAGAATAAGTGATATAAATAAAGAGTCAAGAGACATAGCCCCTCAAGAACAATGTATAAAGATTTAAACTTTCAATGTATTAGTTAATCTAGGAACATTTTAGCAGTAACTTGAAAGCCGTGTGCCGTTTGTTTATATCATTCCTTGCTGTTTTTTTTTTTTTTTTTCTTCAGATTGCATTTTAAATCACAGTGCTCTCCATGACTGACTGCTTTGCAGCGTTAGGGTAAGTCCCTTTTTTTCCACAACTTAAACAGAAATGTGCCTAGGAAGTCTATGCAAGCAAGGCATTTTGTTGGGTTTGCTTTATGGAATAAACATGGTGCTTTGGGGAAGACAGCCTCTCTTCATTATTTTTTTTCCTCCCTCCAAATATGTGAAGTTGTGCATTTGCAAGCAGAGCTCCTATCCAGAAAACCAATTCGTCTGTGAAGGTGACAATTCTCCAAACTTGTAATAAATTATCAGCAGCAGTGTTAAAAAAGAAAATGTAAAACAAAATCTGTTTTTAGATTTGACTGTTTTATTTATCTTTTTCTTTTATTGAGACATCCCGTGAAAAATGACATAAAATAAATAGTTTTACAAAGCAACAATATAATCAATCTCTAAACTAGAATATAAATCAAGGATTTCATTAACTGCTGGTAGCCAGTTTAAATTGTAGTCTTGTCCATAATGTCTATCTATCTATGTATGTCCAAGTTATATTAAAAACCTTTAAATGGCTTTGTAATATCAGCTACATCTAGCTATTATAATAATTAATGATACTGTTTTATAAATCAATATATGTATTCTTGATAAATTCATATCCAGTTAATGGTGTAATTTAAATAAAAAATTAATGTAATAAAGGACATACTGGAATAGGCAGGAAATCTTTAAAGGTTAAGAGGCAAATTTGTCTAAATTCTTTTCTTTGTACCTATTTTTGAGAAAGCGTCCATTGAAATTCAGCTGATATCAGGCTTGCTCTTATGATCACACTCTGCCCATTAGTTTTGTATTAAAAGGAGCCACTAAGGTTTTTTGGTCAAATGAAAGATCCTTCATCTAAATGAGTAGTTCTCCTCACTGGTTTCTAATGCAGCTATAAAACTGAAAACAAAAAAAGCAGGAGGAATTTTCTAAGATTTGGCCAAAGCCAGAAACGGTAAAAATGCTGTTTTTGCCATTACCTATTGATTCCATGTTTGTATTATTACAGAGATATTTTGCATATTCTCTAAAGTGTCAAAAAAGGATAAAATATGAGTGTTTTGTTCCAGGCATGAAGTGCCTTTAGAAGGCAGAGGAAACCCTGCAGAATGCTCAGCGTAATAAAAATGTGTTCTTTATCTCTTGTTTTAAATACAGTTAATCCAGTTTATTCGGCAAACACATCTAAGAACAACTTAAGGAAAAAAAAAAAAGGAAATTGCCTTTTTATTTTTCTAGATTGCACATTGGTGAGAAACCGTGGCTGTTCCTTTGCTTTTATTTATAGTCAGTGACCACAAAATGTATCTCTAAGAATAACATGGGATTTTAATAGGCAATATTAATTGTTCTTGCCATAACTTTTGATCTAAAATGTTTAAAACAAGAGCCCACTGCCTGTTTACATACTGCATGTTTTATGAGGAATATCTTTTCGGAATTATGCGAAACATTAGGCTTTGTCATCCGCACTGACACGGCACAGAAATGTCATTTTAATCCGTGGAGATTTTTTTTTTTTGACGTTTTCCTTGCCCCAGCGCTGCCTTATTTAGCGCAGCCCCGGCGCTCTGCGCAGTTTCTTGTGACACTGATGGGGATTTCAGGCAGGAGGAGGAAGGAATTCGCTGCCATTCACCCCGGCAGCATGAGCAGCCGCTGCTCGCTCCAAGTTTACATTTCAGATGAGCTTTGAATGTAAAGACGCATTATCTGCACTGGGGCCGAGTGTGGAGACGGAGAGAGAAAACGGAGCGCGCTTACGGCCGCGCATTAAAGCGCGTTTGCAACGTGCCCGTTTAAACTGCGTTTTGTTTTCAGGCGAAACTGGGAGCGGGAGATGCTCGCAGCCATTCCTGGGAGGCTTAATTTAGGCTTTACAGGGAAAGCAAAAAAAAAACAAAGCAGCAAACAGCAGGTACAGTGACACATCAGAAATATATTATGTGCTTTAAATATCCTCCTTCTGCAGGGCGGGCTGCGCTCTCGGCGGGCTCGCTAACGCCTCTCCTGCCCCGGCGTTCTGAGAAATTATCTGCCTTTCGGATCACATTCCTCGGCCTGCCCTGCGCTTTTTATTGCCGCGGATAACCTCCTAATGGCATCGCAATTTTATACTTGTTAAGCGGACATCTTCGGTATAGTTAACTGCAAAAACAAAGTGACTTCACGGAGGTGAGGCGGGAGGCGCGAGGCCCCGCAGTGATTAGAAACATAAGTTTCTATCTTCCGTCACCCTGGTCTATCAATTATTCAAAACCTCCTAAATTTGGATGTCTGCTTCCAAAGCAAAGATGATAGCTTGGCCCCGCGGGGTGTTTGGGGAGGTTTGCAGCTCCGTCTTGGGCAGGCAGCACCGGTTGTCCGGCTCAGCAATGGGCAGGTGCCACCACGGCAGGGACCGGGTTGTGTTACCGGGCTGACAAAATCTTGTTATCTGGGCATGAAGAGCAGAGGGGACTGGGATAGAGATGAGGAGGACCAAGGGCAGCGCTGGCCGCCTCCAGCCCTAGCAGCCTTTGGAGCGTCCAGTGTGTGGAGTCCCCAAAGGTGGCCGTCCCAAAGGGGTATCTGAACGTAGCCATCCAGAGGGGCATGAAGGAGGCCGCCCCAGTGTGCATCTCCCCCTGGCCATGATGACCCACTGCGTGCCCCATGCAGAGAGGTGCTGAGCACCTCTTTCCTCCCTGTGTCGCAGCTCCCACAGGCACCGCTGCTGCCTCGCAGGGCTCTGCTCGGCCCCGAGCCCAGCGCCCCTGGGTCTGTGAGTCACACAGCTGCCTCTCCTCGAGGAAAGAGCGTGCTGGGGTGAAGGTAATCCCTGCGCCGAGCTGTGCGGAGCACTGGCGAGGAGGAGAAATGCCCCTGACTGTGAAAAAGGAACAAGCAAGGAAAAAAAATACGCCCCTGCACCCAGCAGCCGTGCGGCCAGCATTTCCTCTCGCGGTGACACTAATTCCTGCAACGCCGGCAGCCTTGGAGGAGAAAAAATGAAACAACCCTCATCTAGGAGCCAAAACATTGCAGCGCAATGGGAAGCAAATGGCAAAAAAGCCCTTCCGCATCCCCCGAGCCCCACCGGGAAGAGATACGCTCCCATTTTTATAAAAACAAACAAAAAAAAAAAAAAAAAAGGAAAGGAAAGGAAAGGGAAGGGAAAAAAAAAAAGGAAAAGAAAGCAAAACAAAGGCCACGTAAGGGCTTTCATTTAGTTGGACAATCCTCCTCCTGCTCCCTGGCATTTTGCTGTCTTTGTCAAAGTGAATGACAACAATTTGGCCAACTCTCTCTGAGCCGCACTCGGCAGTGACAGGCAAATTATCAGAGGCCCTGCACTCCTTATTATCAGAGGAGAAGTCATCAGGAGGACGTGCGGAGGATCCCTCTCCCCTGTCACTATTTGTCAGCGGGACAAGGGCCACTGCTATGGGTAGCTGACAGGTAATTTCAACAATAACAATTACTCCTATTACTGGTGTCATAAACAATTCGCCCAAGGCATGACAATAGCAAAGCTTTATAATTCAATGCCATATAAATAAATGCCAGCAGGTAACAAGTAATTTAGCTCCAATCAGGCCTTGGCCCTGGCATTAATATTGTTATTGCGAGAAAATGGAAAATTGAAAAAATTCAATATGTTAATGGATTAAGAGTGGTTCAAAGGCAATGGGAGGGAGGAATGATCGGGGAGGGAGAGGAAAGAAAAACAAAGCCAAAAGAGACAAAAATCATGTTTTTGTGTTCAGCACAGCGCGTGCATTGGGACAACATGTTAACCAGCTTCTGATATAAAACATGGCCCTCCTCGTGGCGTGTCTCAAGTCAGGGGGATGGCAAACAGGGACCCAAAACCCATCCTTTGCCTCCCACCACCAAGGTGCAAGGGAAATAAATTGAATTTCTCCAGTTGCTTCATTGCTGTGAACAGCCTCAGCTCTGAAATGCTGTGCAGGGCCTATCAGGGTATGTGTTTAACAGCGACTAAAGCATGTTGTACTCAATAACCAGTGCTTGATCGGCCACTCTTCCCCTCCCTTTAAATTGCTTTAACTCTGCCATACCGTTGAGTCCCACTCATGCAGGGGGAGGATTTGCTTGTACTCGCGATGCCCAACCACCCTCCTGCCCAAACCAGCATCAGCATCAACGACGCAGCCCTGAGCGCGCCTTCACCACCGGCCCCACTTGCAACTTGGCGATTTGTCCGGCAACAGCCTGATGGCGGTGAAAGAATCAAGGAAAAAAAACCCTCCAATTAGGGGAGCTGCGGAGCAATTAACACATGTCAAATTTCCCTTCGTCAAGTGCCACTCTAATTTTCCCACTAAAAATTAATGGAGTTTGGGCGCGCGTGCGCGCGGCTGCGGCCCCTCGAGGCGGCGTTGCCTCAAACCCGCTCAAGACGCAGCGTTGCACAGCTAAGCATCTTCTTGATTACCAGCCGCCGCGCTCCTAACTGCTCTCATTCGCGCTGCCACAGATACTTTGTCAACAGCCAAATTACGGCCCGCTGATACGCGCGCGCCGGCTGCTCCAAGCGCGCTCCCGCCGCGCGGCCGCCTGCCCAGGAGACGGCCCTTCTCCTCCCCGGCAAAGGGGCTGCCCCAGAACCAAGGTTTTGTGGCCTTTGGCATTGGTTGCAGATAATCCCCGCTGTCTCCCCAAACCGCCTCAATGATTTGTTTGTTTTTGCCCTGCTCTGAAGCGCGATGTTTCCGGTGCTCTTTGTGCGCGCTTGGGCTTTGCTCCGAGGTGCTCTCAGGAGCGGCCCCCTCCTCCTGCTGGGCTCTTTTCCTCACCTTTTCCCTGCTTTTCCCACTTGGAAAAGGTGCTGGTCCCTCACACACGCCACTGACGTTGCTGGGAGCAGGGCCCATGTGGAGCGGCTGCTGGGGCCGCTGCTCCCAAAGCCGGCGCTTTTGCCTTTAGCGGATGGGACTCAAAGGGGAGAGAATGTGCTCTGGGAACAACCCCTGAAAGATCAGGAGAAATATGTCCCAGTATTTCAAATGCACTTGTCTGCTCACAAACCTGGGGAGAAAGGGGCTTGGCAAACCCTGTCCTTTCCAGCGCGTGACTTGCAGGGATTAACCCATGGGGAGAAGTAGCGCCTGGGTGACGTGGGCAGAGCACGCGTGCTGGCGCGGGCTGGGGTGCTCCAGTCTGCCCGGGGTGGCTGGAAAAGGGGCAGTTTGGGGGATTTGGGGGCTGCAGGGTCCTTCCCGGTGCTGTCCAGCCCCAGCACCAGCCCCTTGGACCGCCTCGCGTCCCAGCTGGTGCTCGGCAGAGCGGGGCCCTCTTCCCTCGTGCGCCTGGGCCCTCGACAGGGTCGTTCTGCTGTGAACCGAGCAGAGCTGCCCGCTGCCCACCAGCACCCCCGGCTCTGCGTTGGGTTTTTAAGAAAGGGGAAAATGCTGTCACAAAAACAACAAGCAGGGCTATAAATTTAAAAAAAAAAAAAAGGAAAAAGAAGGAAAAATGTGATTATATAACGCATCCTGCAGTAATCAATTTTACCTCCAATATCTGCTTTTGTTTTCAAAATGCTAAATAAACAATACATAATGCATCCCTCATCAGCCAAAACCATGAGGGCTCTGTGCTCAAATAACAGGAAACATATTCAATTTTCCTAACAGAAGACAGTTCATTAAGCTGTGCCACATCAAATAAAACTTTAATTTCTCCAGCATCAGAGTCGCAATGAAAGCAATTGAGGAAGATGAGCCATATGGTACTTCTATCAGCAAACACATATTGCTCATTCCCCCAAAGTTTTCTAATTCTGCTCCCCAGACCTGTGTAATATAGATAATGTGCTCTGAGCGCAGCAACCATGAGCTATCTGGTGTACACTTCTAATACTGTATTTAATGGGAAATAATGAATCATAAAAGCCTGCAGAAGACGGCTTTTGCTAACCTAAATCTCAGCTGTAATTTCATTGTTCTGCGCCTAAGATGCTGTTTGCCCTTTTCAAACAACAGCAGTTGAACATAATTATGCGGCTACAAACCTGGGCTGGAGAAGGAAAGCCGCCCTAATAGCGCACGCCGGCGCCGTTAACCCTTCCCGCTCTGAGCGCTGGCGTTTCCCGCGCGAGGCCACGCGCGTTCTGCGCGTCGCTCCCACGGCGGGCCGAAAACGCACCAGGAGCAGCCCGGGAAACACCGGGAGAGCTGCTCCAACACCAGTAAGTGCCCAAGTCGCGTGGCAGGGTAAGAGGTGGAATCTATATATTTTAAAGGTAAGTCTACTCATCTTCTTACCATATGGAAAGGCTGGGCTAGCGCTTTGAGGAAGGGGCCACCGAAACGTCATAGGCAGGAATAGGGAGCATCATCCCCTGGAGCCCAGGGCTCGTTTAACCCTCTGTCCAGATACACCGCTTTGGCATAGCGAAAACACGCGTTAGCAGCCGTGTTTGCTTTCGCAACGCTGAGCCCCCCGCCCCACACAGGCAAACACCGTTGAATTAAAACGAAAAAAAAAGAAAAAAAGAGCGACTTTTAAAAGTTCGAGATTGCCTTCTGAAAGCCTGGTAAAACCAGCATGTTCGATGTCTGCCTTCGAATGAACTCTGCGCCGTGACTGCTCCCATCAAACCACCTGCTCGGGTGCTGCTCACGAGGGGCCAGCGGGTCCCCCCACTGTCCCCTCTCTGTTCAGCAACTCGGGTTTTCCCTCCCCGGCCTGGTCAAGAGCCCAGCCTCCCCTGTGCAGCATCGACCGGCGGGGACCAACAGGTAAAACAAACAGGAACGGCCAGAAGAGCAAAACGCAGAAAAAAAAAGCAAAAAAAAAGAGCAAAAGGCAACGTCCCCCCAAGCCCACCCGCTCCACCCCGACGGACACAAACCCCCCGCCCACGAGCCACCCAAAACAAAACCGCGCATTGAGCATCACCCCTCCCGAATGCCTTAAAAACAAATGTTGAAACAGTTTTTCCCCCCCGCCTTTTTTCCCCTTTTTTTTTTTGAACCGGTGCGGCAGAGCTCGGCATGCTCCGCTGGGCTACAATAACAATGGTCTATTGCAATGTAAAACAAGCTGGAGGATAAAAAGGTGCTTTTTGTTACCATTTTATCAAAGCTGTTCATCTTCTAGCTGCAGGCAGCATTTTGCTGGAATTGCAGATATTTCTCTGTCCGGGCGCCTTTGTTTGTGCATCTCATTTGCATATATTTATCTCCAGCTGAGGGTGCTTGCGGTTCATTACGGCCTCCCCGTGCATTATTTCATAAGGCAGCTGCTGGGAGGGATTTCACCTGTGGTGCCTGAGAAAAGAGGGGTGGAAAAAACCCAAATTCTTCATAAAAAAAAGAGAGAGAGACGGAGATCTTCGGGCTCGCTTCCCCTATAAATGGGCACCATTTGTGTTAAACAGCCCCTTGTCATGATAGATGCCTCCGGGGGTCAGGGGGGAGAGTTGATCTGAAGGTCAGCAGTAAAACAACAGACAAACCAGACGCCAAACTGGTTCCTTAGCTGTCGGTGGGAGCCGCGGTACAACCAGGTCCTGAACCTTGGGCAACCTCTCATAAAACGGGGGACGGATCTGAAGTGGATCAAGCGGGCCCCGGAGGGAGCCGCGCCGCGCTGCGGGGAGAAAAAGCAAAGAAAAAGCAAATAAAAAAAAGGCAAAAAAAAAAAACCCCATGCACAAATAATGGCAATCCCGGGACCGCTCGGCACACCACGCGGGCAGCTATTGTTTCCCGAACGCGGGAATTAATCCCGCTTATTTATTTAAGGCGTGTCAACTCGCTGCCTAAACCTGTTTCGGTGTCGCGATGAATAAAACTTTTATGGCTCATAAAACAGTGCCATTCATCTCCGTGCCCGGGTGTGGGGCTCTCCCCTCTCTCCAGTGCTGCCGGGGAAGGGGACGGCACCAGGCGCGGTGGCACTGCGGGGAGGCCGGTGGCATCTGCTGGCTGCGCTCCCTGCCAGGCAGGCGCTTCTGTCCCAATATCGTGATTATTTGGCCCATTCACACGTGAGGGCAGCAAAAACGACCCTCTCTTGACTCCTGCGGCAATCCTGGTCCCTGCGGTCCCTGCCGCATCCCTGCATCCTGGTGATGGCCATGGTGACCGTCATGCGCTTCAGTGTCTCTCCCAATGTCCCCTTGTCCCCGGTTAGCGAATTATTGGCAAAACGTGTAAATTGGACGGGCTGCCATCTCCAATTGCAGATGGTAAATGTTAATTCATCGTAGTGACACCCCACCTCCCTCCCCTTCGCCCCTGTCCTCAAAGCTATGGCGAATTTACGTCGTCTACGGAGCTTGGGACCAACAAGTAATAAAATACAATAAAATGCGCTTTTTATCAGGGGAAAAAAAAAATCCCATTAATTATAGTTCATGACTACTCTAAACCAAATGTTCAAATAGTAGTTGGAAATGATGCATAAAATCTCAGCATGTTCTGATAGGTTATAGAGTCAGTGGTTTATTGCAATGTAAAACAAGCCACAGGAAGAGAGGGTGGTTTTGTTTACCATTTTCATCAAAGCTGTTCATCATGTTGATATACTTGTGCCGCGTTGTGACCCCTACGTATGGTGTGCTCTGTTTATTTATTTTCCAGGTTGTTGCCACTCGGGCTGCTCCAAAGTTGAGGAATTCCTCGGGCTCTTTGCCTTGTCCGCACCGAATCCGTGCCCACCGCTAGCTACAAACACAAGGAATACTGATCACTGCCAAAGAAGGGGTCCCTTCTGCTCAATCCGAGGCAGTTAATATCTGAATAAACACAGAGTAATCTGCCTCCTCCAAATGTGCTTGCACTTTACAGCAGTTTTCGGCTCTACCCAGGAATCCAGACGCATTCGAGATTCCCTTTTCCTCCCCTTCCCAGCGCGGCGCTCCGGGTTCCTCCCCGCTGGGCACCACAGGGTCCGGTCCCGCAGCCGCCCCCTTCTCCCCCCATCTTTAACCTCGCATCTCGGTTTTCCTCCGCCTCTAATCTAATCGCTAATGCCAAACAGTTAAAACGTTAAGTGCTCGCCGTGCCTCCTGCCTCCCCCTCGTATCTGTCTCTGTTTATGGAGCGGGCCCTGGTTTCCTCCTTCTCTTGTTCAGCTGTAGGTCTTCAGGTCAGGAGACTGTAAATACACACAGCGCGGCCCCAGCCCATAAATCTGAGCAAAGGGCAGCCTTATATATTCAGATAAGCGAGGCGGAGGGGGAAAAGCACAAAAAAAAAAAAAAAAAAAAGGAAAAAAAAAAAAGCCCGGGGAGAGCAAACAGTCTCCGAGGCGAAGGAGACAGAGACGAGGTGCCAGTGCAGCGGGCAGGGGACCCTCTTTGAGGACGAAACCTGCAGCGTTTTCCCCCTTTGCACTGTTTATAGATAGATCATTGCAAAATGTATTTTATTACCTTTGGGGCAATGAAATTAAACAAGCGATTTCCCTGGCTTTATAACGTACCATTCTCTCCTCGAGACCTTTGTTGGTCTGAATTTTTTCTTTTTTTTTCCCCCTTCCCATTTTATTTCCAGCACCTCCGCAGCTTTCAAGGGAACAGTCCCCCCCCGTTATTGCTTCTCAGTTCCAAGGTCTTAGAATAAATAACATTGTTATTACTCACTTCACCAATTTCCAAGAAGAAATATTGCTGCAGCAAATGCGAGCAGCACTAATATTTGCAAAGTGATAAATGGGTTGCCGCATACCTCGCCGGCCGCGCGGCCCCAGCCCCGCCGGCTCTGCCGCCTGGCGCCCTGGCTCGTCCCCGCTCCTGCTGGTGCCCGCGCGGGAGACGCTCCAGGTGGGAATCGCTGCTTCCGTCGGGTCTGCGATCCCGGCCAGGGAGCTGCCCTGAGGCAGCCCCGGAGCCGTCGCCTCCCTCGGAAGGAGCTGGCAGTTTGCGGGCCAGGATTCTAGAAAAGGGGAGACATTTTATTTATTTTATTTTATTTTATTTTATTTTATTTTATTTTATTTTATTTTATTTTATTTTATTTTATTTTTTAAAGTAGCAATATATGTATACGTACAGAGCCCTCATTTTTATTTCCAACAAAATCACCAAATCCAATTATTCCTAGGACATGAGTCAGCCTGCATGTGCAGTAATCAAAACCAAAGCCAAATCTGCAGAGCCACAGTACAAAGCCACCCAAATAACCACCGAAAGCAGAGAAACCTCCATGTTTCTGCCCCTAGCACGAGCGCAGGGGCAGCTGCGGATGAGCTGGTGCTCGCGGGGCTCTTCCGCGGGGCCAGCAATGCCCAGCGCAGTGGAAGCATCTCCGGATAAATCATAGAGTTTAGCTGCTCGTAACCAAGATATTGGTTAATATCCTTATGGCTATAAAGGAAGGTCTGCAACTGCAGAAGAGGGTTTTGATTTCTGTCTCAGGCACCCTGTGCTTTTATATCTCCAGCTCCTTCCTGGGCTTGCCTCCTCTCCCAGTCCAGGAAGCAGAGACCCCTACGTAAGACCCTTGCGAGACGAGCGCTGGTCAATATTATTCATAAAAAGCAACCGTTTGTGTTAGTTTATAAGCAAAGTGTTCCCATGCAAACTAGCCATAATGTTCTCTCATAAAAGTATATGACTGCCTGCAGGTTTATACAACTACAAATATGCATACAATTATATATATATATGCGCAACTACATATATAATATATGCACCAACATTATACACATGCGCACATTTAACAATATGGTTTGTCACAAATGAAAATAAAAACAAGCTTTTCCAAGGGGAAAGGATAAAGGAAGCGGGCATGGCACGAGCGCTGGCATTTTCCTCTTGGGGAGCTGCCATATGGGCTGGAAATGTTCATAAACCTGCCTCAAATGTATCAATCATCAGCCCGTTTTCTGACTCTGGAGCTGGGCATGTCTCAAGAACACGTTTTCCTGAGCGATTCCTGCCGCTTCCTGGTTGCCCTGCTAGGCAGGGAGCCCTGCAGATCTGTGTTTCTTGTGAGCGGGAAGGGCCCAGGTACGCGGGGAACCCAAGGAACCGAGAAGATCCGAACCAGCCACACGCGCACAGTTATGTAAACATCAGCTTTAGGAGGAAAAAAAAATAATAAAAAAGAAGACCTGACTTATTTCTTTTGCTCAAACCTCAAAAAAAGAAAAGAAATAAAGAAGAAAAAAGTCAAGACAGTTCTTATTTTATCCAGGTCGGTTCATAAATCCCGAGCCATAAATCCCGATGAAATCCCGGGCTGCTGGATTTTGCATTTGGAGCTCGGAAAGGTTGAAGGATAGCTGAGGGATTTATACGACCTCGGGTAGCCGAGGGGCTCCGCGCGCTCCCCGCCGCTCTGAGCGCCGTCCTGTGCGGGGCTGTGCCGGCCGGGCGCTGGGTCCGGGTCCTGCCGGCAGGAATGGCAGTTTGGGAGCACTGGCCGGTGTAGAAGGGGTGAGCGGAGAGGGGGCCACCCCAAAGCAGCGCATGGGACCCCCCACCACCTTCCCCTTCCCTCTGCTGCTCCCCTCCTTTCGGACGCCATTCGGAGCTAATACTTTTCTCTTGCAAAAGCGCTCCATCTCCTCTCCAGGTGCTCGCCTTGCCCAAAACATGAGCTCAAGCTGCCCTTGAGTTGTTTTCTTCTTTCTTCTTGTTGCTATTTTGCATTAGCGGCACAAACAGCACTGGGACAGTCTGTGCTTCCTGAGTACGGCGAGGGTCTCTCCCTCTGCCCAGGCCTGGTGCAAGCAACGGGGCTTGCGTGGGCGCTCATTCTCCATCCATGTGCCTGCATCTACATCAGGTCTCCTTTCTTTTTTTTTGCCTTTCTTCTAGTTCTGCTCCTACTTCACTAATTAAAAACACCGCGCAAGAATAGTATTGAGCTATAGAAATGAAAGGTCAATACATGAACAACACTTCATTTGTAAATAATATGGCTCTGTAATCAATTATCTCATTTTCACAGAAGACATATTAATCTAAAAGCCAAGGATGGAGACATTTGGAGGATGTGCAAAGGGGATCTTTAAATGTTAAATGTGCTTTAGCATGTGCTAAATAAAGGGTTTGGCAGAGTGAAAATGTAGTGTGTGGCACTGACACTCCAGGGAGAATCTTCAGGTCAAATGATTTGTGCCTTCCCAACCGTTCTCCATAGCGCTGTTAAGCTCTGCTGCTGGTAGCAGTAAAATGAGTTAGTGCTATTTAGGAGGAGAGTTACAGCAGAGAAAACACTGGGAAAAAAAGAAAAGAAAAAAAGTCACCTGCAAAAATGTGCATTTTGAATAGCTGCACCTCATCCCTCCCTGCACTCTTGGTGCCCAGAGCCTGGCCAGGCTTCGGGTGCCGAAGCAAACGCTGCTCCAGCAGCAAGCAGCAGCCCGGTGGAAGCAGCGGGATGTGTGAGCGAGCAGGGAGTCCCACAGGAACCCCCTTCTTCTGCTTTTAAAGCCCTTGGTGATCAAGGCTGTTCTACTCGTTCTGATGTGATCAATTTGCGGATACCCAAATCCTTGCCCAGCGTGGAAAGCACTCTCCTTTTGATTCCAGCACAATCCTCTCTAATTCTCCTTAAACGTTCCAGGGCTCTTTGAGATGATTGTTATCAATGCCAACCAAATGCTTTAGATCTCCTTTTTTTGGCCTGTCTTTAAATACTTGCCTTATTTTTATGCAGTCCAGTTACCACTGTACATAGAACAAGTATCTAGGAAGAGATCTGGTTTCTTTATCCCTTATACCTTATCACATCAGACACTTTAACCTCCTTTGTGTTTACTTAGTTACTTTAATAGGATTTCTTTAACCTTTATAGTTCCTTTTTCCTCTGTAAAACTTATTAAATATTTGTAATACAGTAATAGAGTAGCCAATGCACACCACATAGGTTCTACTTTTATTACTTAGCTATCTAGTAAGACACAAATCACTTTTCCTCCCAAAGTTAAAAACCAGGCATTAGGGGAGCAGGGTCTGAATTGGGAGAGACTGGCCCAAAAGAGATAAGGCAGTTGCAGCAATAGATCTACTGGTTTCACCAGAAAATCATGGATTCCCTGAGGCTGCAGAGCTGCGAGTGTTAGCGGTGGCTTTGTGGCCCCACGTGCTACCTGTAATGCCACTATCAAAGCCCAATGTGCAGAAAACTCTACCCTTCTGCTGGAGGAATTCCCCATTTAGGATGAAAATTCTCATTTTGGGGCTTCCGCAGTCTGTGAAACCTGCTGGAAACTTTTCCAGCCTTTTCCGAGGGAAAGTCTCCGGCCCCGTTGCCACTCGCACTGGTGGCATCTGCTCCCACGCGCACCAGGTCCCTGTGCCGCCGTCCCCCTGTTCCTCTTCTTGCTCCTGTACATAAACGTCCCCTGGATGCACCCAGGCCCAGAGCATCTCCCATGCAGGGACACAGGACCGGTGAGGGCCTCCCTCCAGGCTGCTCCGTGCCTGGTGGGGACCATTTATTTATTTTTTAAAACTAGTCAGATGGAGACCGGCAAGAACATAACAGTCTGTGCAAGCATTTAGCTAAAACAAAGCTAAACCTCCCACACTAAAAAAAGAAAAAGAAAAAAAGAAAAAGGTGCCATTTTTGTGTTGTTGGGCTGGCCCATCATTTTTGCTAAGTTAGTCCTTCTTGTGACCTGCTTTTAAGGACGTTTGGGGGTTATTTTTAATCAGTATCACAAGTGATGCTGCTGCAGAACTCGGCACCTACACAGCACAGCGGCTTTTATTTATCAGATAAAATACATCCTTCTTCTTCCCCTCGCTCTGCGGCAGAAGGGATTTTGCAGCCAAAGACATGAAGACGACGTGCACAGCATCACAGCGCCAATCTTTTTTTTTTTTTTTCTTTTTAACCCACAATAGCGAAAAGATGTGATTTTTAAACACACTACCAGGAAGAAAAAGCCTGCGCACACTCTGGGAACATGTTTAAGAAGTTGATTTATGTTTCATGCTGAGCCTTACACCTGCAGTTCAAGCAAAACTCAACTTTGCCGCCCCACAGAGTCTAGTTTATTAGGTATCAAGGAGTCACAAGAAGCCATGTAATTAAAACTGTAATTAACTGGAAAAGGAAAGTGCCACCTGAGTTTTGAGAGGCTGTCAATTTTATTTCCATTACAGCTCTCCTTCTGCCTCCTTTGCCTACGTGTGTTTTTTTTTTTCCTCTCTTGATAAAGGAAAGAGATAAAGATTTTTTTTAATAGTATTAATTTAAGTAGCCACCAAACTCTGTTATGTCTTTACTGAGTAGGGGCAAAAAAATAAAATAAGAATCACAACCTGTGGTTTGGAGGCTGAAGCCGTGTTTTCAAAGAGGTGCTGGATGCTGCCAGGACCATCCTCGCTCCTGCCGATGCCACCGCTGGGACGGGATCCCGGGGGTCCATGGAAGGGGTCACCAACACGGAGATACCCTGAGAAGCCTCAAGACGCACGATGGCTGCGAGGGAGAGCATCCTGGTAACAGAGCAGTTAGGACAAAGTTAAGGAGTAATTAGTCAAAGGGTAAAGCCATCAGCACATAGATGGGATCTACCCTCAAGGTCGTTACAATGGAGATTTATGAATATATAATTTTTTCTAGGGGCAATGTTTATCTTTGGATGCCATCTGAGAGGGGGCATTGACATTCCTCCTCCTCACTTTAGCAGGTGACAACACAATCATCAGTTCAGGCACCAGCCTTGGAAGGGGAAGGTATTACCATAAACAGCAATTTCCCTTTGGTGCCGTTCTGGTCTACCTGGGCTTTATTTTATCTATTTATTTATTGTATTTTGATCATTTGTAGCCTTTCCTGGCCCTAGGCTGAGGCTTAGGGCCAGGTCTGGCTCAGCTGCCCTCGGAGGTGACCGTGTCCAGTCTGGGCCATCCCGGATTCCCGGCTCCCTACAAACCACGGGAACGCCGGCACGTGCCGCTGATAAACCACCCACGAGCAGGCTTTGCCTTATGACACCCGGCATGAACCCTGCTGGATATTCCAATGAACTCCATAACCCATCCGATATAAACCCGCATTGGCAGGAGGAACAGAAAGGAGCTTCCCTCACACGCAATTCTGGACATGCGAGATGGGGCTGTGCCCGGGGCTGGGCTCTGTCTATACATCCCACGTGTCCTTACATGACTGCATATCTCCCTTCCCAGGAGTGCCCAGCTCCCGAGGCTCCGGCACCCAAAAGCGCCGTTCCTGACAAGAGCGCGGGGCCCTTTGCTTGGAGCTGCTCTGCGCCCGAGTGAGAGCCCGGTGCTTCGCAGGCTCAGCGCTGCTCTCCCCAAACCCGGCGCCTCCTCCCAGCACTTCTCCGAGCGCTGTCAAACGGCTCTTGTGATAATGATACTAGCAAGGCCTCCGCCCAGCCCGGCATCTGGGCAAACAGCTGGGAAAGAAGCCTGTAAAATGAGTTATTCAAGTCAGGGTGAGATGCGCCAAGTAAACCACCCAACGGGCGTCACTGCTGTATGTGGTCAGCATTACTGCTGGCTGCTTCCAAGCTGGGGTCAGAAAGGGCCGTGTCACAACTCCTTGGAGCCCCTACTCCAATTCTGCCTGGGACACCCGGCACTGCCGAAGCATTCGGGGCCGCACAGTCTAATGGCTCCCCGGTGTCACATGTCACTCATGCAGCCCAGGATAGCGAAAGCAACATTATTTTTATCTGGGTTTCTTAAGGTCTGGCTTCTCATGCCCGGGTACTCGGCTGAGGACGACTAAACCACAGACTCGCTGCAGGTAAACCCCGGATAACCGAGCGAGCTGGCAGGAGCCCTACGGGGAAGCTAGGGCTGCAGCCAGAGCACAGCCCTCTGCACACATCAGAGACTCCACCGCGGCAAGAGCCTCAGCTGGAAACACTGAGTGTTTCCAGAGAGTTCAGTAGAAATACACAAAAATCTGAAAAAAAACCCACTTTTTTCCCCCTCAAAAAAAAAAAATCCAATTTTACTCAAATTTTTGCGAGTAGGACACAGGTTAAAATGGATACATAACAGGTCCCATTGAGCTCCACTTCCTCGCTGCCTCCATCACCGCCTGCCCCTTCCGTGTGTCCCACGAGCAGAGGAGCCATCGCACGAGTCCTGGTGTTGAGCGGGATGTGGAAGCTGGGGGTCTGGAGGCTCCGCGTGCACAGCCCCACACACTGCAAACCCCCCACACGGGAGAACGGCCGATAAAGCCTCCTCAAACACTGCGGGCCCTGTGGTTGCCAGCGCAGGGACAGCAGATGCTCCACGGGCAGGTACAGTCACGCAGATATAGCATTCAGCAACCTCTAAATACCTAGCACCACGCTGCAATTAATACAGCTCATCCTGAAATCTGAGGGATTTATTGATATGGGCAGAAACATTTGCAAATAACTTAGGGAAGTTCACGACATACCTCGTCTCTCAAGGGATTTCATTAACGTTCCCATTTTTTTTTTCTCCCGGCCTCCGTCAATAAATTCATTTAGAGCTGGTAACCTGCTAAGCTCCAAGGCGGTCAAGAAGCCACTGGAAATTCTCAATAAGAAGTTTTAAGAAAATATAAGCACAAAGAAAGAGTCTCCTTGTGTTCCTGTAGGTTTTGTTGCCTTTCACACACATCCACACGACCACTGATTTTAGCAGAATGTTCAGTGCTTCTTTTCTTGTGTTTTGATGCTTTTGCCCAGGCTCAGACTGTGCTAGAGTGACTCTCCAAGGGCCACACACACGATCCATGAGTGGCGTTTTGTCTGCAAACAGGATGAGAGCAACCTGGAAAAAAATGCCAAAAACACTACGAGCAGTGTCGAAAAACAGCAATTAGCAATTGCTAATCCTCTGCCCCAGGAGGAAACCAGAGCCACAGATACCTATCACAGAGCCAAAATCTGGCCCATCGCTATTCCAAGGAAAATGCATTTGGCCTTTTTGGCTTAACTCATTGGAAAGAACTGCCTAAGCTGGAGTGAATAAGGGAGAGTCAAGTAAAATGTGCTTTTATTCTTCTTTTTTTGAGCTAGTGTGTGTGATACTGAAAGGTACGCCACGCAGCTGCTGAGGAGACTGACTTTTCAGCTGGGATATCCTGAGCGTGCAAAACGTTTGCGGATTCCTTTACCGGGAGAAAGGCTCGTGGCAGTCAAAGGGGGACCCTGGTTGTGGCAGGGCCCAGGCACCGCTCACCGGGTTCCACCTCTGGATGTTCCCGCAGAGGAGCGGAGCAGAGCGGGCAACAAACCGCGGGGAAAGCGCACGCCCTGCAGTCTGCACAGCGGGACAAAATAAATAGGGATTAGCGCCGCGGCCGGAGGGTTTATGACGTGCGGCGCTGGATGTGCCAGTGCCTGCGGGTTTCTCGCGTCGAAGCAGCCCCAAGGAGGCATCGGTTGGAGGCCGGGAATGGGCAGGCGCTGCGTTGCCTCTCTGTTTTGCAAGCTTTTGGTGACTAAATGATCAGACTTACTATTAAAAAAAAATCACGTTTGCAAATGATTTAGCAGCGACGGTGCATTGCTCCCACCCTGACCTTCCAGCTGCGGGAAGGATGACATTTCCACTCTTACTTCACTGCTTTCTTACTTCCCACTCATAAAAGTAAACAATTCAAGACCATGTTTTACATCTTTGAAAAGGTCCCAAGACAGGATTTTTCACTGAGGCTGCAACTCCTTTGCTTGCTCTTTCTTTCTTTCTTTCTTTCTTTCTTTCTTTCTTTCTTTCTTTCTTTCTTTCTTTCTTTCTTTCTTTCTTT
>JAWLRI010000230.1:514400-621118 GCA_034781795.1 Crypturellus tataupa
GTTCCTTCCTTCCTTCCTTTTTTTTTTAGAACATATTAGTTTTGTAACCATGCTTACGACTAGTAATGCTAAATTCTGTTATCTTTCATTATGCTGCTAATCCAAAGAATTGTGTGCACCTTAAAGAAGGAGCTAGTGTTTTTAACAGGGATATTACTCCAGCAAAGTCCCCAGCTTCTCCTTGCAGGCTCTGTCTGCACAGAAATTTATTTTTTACACATTATTGTTTCCTTCCCACAACAAAATCCAATCTTCCTTCCTTCCTTCCTTCCTTCCTTCCTTCCTTCCTTCCTTCCTTCCTTCCTTCCTTCCTTCCTTCATTCTTTGAATGAACTCATCCCCTACTCTTCCACTTATCAGCTTGGAAATGTTGCTGTATTGATTTCACACGATGTAATAACTTAATCTTGGATGGATATTTTTCTGGCCTTATTTTTGTCAGAGGAAGTTGTTTTCCAACCAGCACCTTTAATTCTGCTTCCTTTCAATTACCGCCTCCGGAAATATCAACACGTGGATTAAAAAAATCCCATTTATACCTCTTGAAGGGCAGCCTTGGATTAGGTATTACCAGCTTTTTAACTTCAAACAGCTACTTTGTATTTGTAGTACTTATTTATTAGAAGTAATCCCTGTCTTGCACCCACTGAAGATAATCAGAGCTTTGCCACTGAGCGAAAAAAAAAAAGGCAGGATGAGACCATATGGTTCTTGTTAAACAAGGCTCATCTTCCTATTGTTAATGCTTATCTCCTAAATAAAGTATTTCTGCAGCAAGCCTATTCCCATGCCGTGTTCTGTTTCCAATGACCAGCTGGTTGCCAGTTTGTTATTTGCACCGCACTAGACCACTTTCATCTCCTCCTCTCGCGGTCCAAGAACACCATTTGTACCTTGTCCAACTTGGAAATGTTCAGCTGACACCATTGGTCATGGGCCTTTTAACTTGACGTGGCCAACTTCCAGCTAGCTGCCAGTGGAGTATTTACACTGGAATCTTGCTCAGCCCAGAAATAAACTGTTTGCTCGCCACGAACATCAGCAACGTGCCAATAATTTCTGCAGCGCCCACAGAGGAAGGGGCAGTCTCCTGCGCTGCATCAACAGCCCCGTGTGCTACTCCTTGGGGAGATGCTGCTTGTCTGCAGCCAGATGAACGGCTCCATTCCCCCTCCATGAGCAGGCAGAGCTTTTATTTATACCCTGGGGAGTTGCTTATTGAGAGGGGTCCCCATGGGACCCACATTAGGATGCTGGGGCCTCTGCTGTGGCCGTGGTGGCGGTGCTGCGTGTGCCCGTGAGCCACGGTGCTTGGATGCTTGCTGTGGTCTCGGATGCTCAGTGCAGTGCTTGGGATGCTCGCTGCGGTACTGGGGGTGCTTGCTACAGTGCTTGGGATGCTCGCTGCGGTACTGGGGGTGCTTGCTACAGTGCTCGCATGTGAGCCAAGGTGCTCAGGATACTCACTGTGTGCTCAGGATGCTCGCTGCGGTGCTCAGGGCGCTTGCCGTGTGCTCGAATGCTTGGCATGGGGCTTGGGATATGAGTGATGTGCTCGGGATACTCGCTGTGTCCTCGGGATGCTCACTGCATGCTTGGATGCTCTCTGTGTGCTCGGATGCTCTCTGTGTGCTCGGGATACTCTCTGTGTGCTCAGAATGCTCTCTGCGATGCTCTGGATGCTTTCTGTGATGCTCCGGATGCTCTGTGTGCTCAGGATGCTCTCTGCGTGCTCGGGATGTTCTCTGCGATGCTCGGGATGCTCTCTGTGTGCTCAGGATGCTCTCTGCGATGCTCGGGATGCTCTCTGTGTGCTCGGGATGATTGCTGCGATACTCGGGATCTCACTGTGGCGCTTGGGATGCTCGTTATGCAAGAGGCAGCACTGTATGCTTGGGATGCAGCTTTTCGGAAAGTGCAGCAGCCCAGTTCCTGAGGGATTTTCCTTAGGCGATGGCTATTACTTCCTTCAATACAATTTATGCTTCCGGAAAGTGTATTATATTTTGGGCTCCTTTCAATAAAGTAAAGGACTTTCAGTAAAGTAAAAGGTTTAAAAAAAATATTAGTTATGCTTAGTTCTGTGATTTAGCTTAAGGAATGTTATGCCGGAGCACGGATGTGTTTCATGTACTTTGTTCAACTCTGTTAAACTAAAACATTTCCTCTTTGCATATTCCTGTGGCGACCTGCGGGCGGGCGAGACCAAGGAAAGACTTTAGGGAGTTCAAAATGTGAACTTCAGAGATGCAAACCCTTGCTTTTAAATAAAAAATAACAACATTGCTTCCCCTTCACCCTATTTGCTTTTCCTACGCAGTCAGGTAACTTAGGGAGAGCCCTTTTGTTTTTACCTTGGTTGCTCCAGGCAAATAAATAAAATATTGGGTTGGAGCAGAGTTGGCACTACAGAAGTATTTTCATGTGTAGGTAGAGCAAAGCTCCAAGGGCCATTTAGGATGCAGAAATGCCCAGGTCCCCAGTGACTTGAAACTTGGCCCCTTCAGAAGAAATCAGGCTTTCAGGGCTAATGGGCTTGAGAAGAGTGACTGGGAGACTAGAAATAATCTCAGGTTTCCAGAGAAAAAGCAGAGCAGTTGAAAGAGACTTCAAGAACCTAGAGAGAGAGGCAGAGCAGCCTGGGGCTAATCGTTTTGCTGGCTTATTTTTCCCCCCGGTTGTTTATTTGCAAAAAGTCAGATTTTGAAGTAATTAGTAAAATATCATGCAAATATTCCCTGTGTGACTGCACATAAATAACTCTAATTGAATAACTTCTGAATATTTGTCTCGATGCTCCCACATACATCTGCTGTTTGCATTAAGATAATCTGCTAAAATATTGTGAAGTAGATCACAGTTTTTATAAGATATTTATGAAACAACCTATTTGTATATTAAATACCTTGGACTACCCTGGTCTGTTTTTGGTGGGCCCCTGCTGCCTCCTAAAACAAGAGCAAAATAATAATCTGATCTCATCTAACCCCTGCAAGACTGGACATCCTCATCCTTCCAGGCCACGCCAAAGCCAACACCAAAGCTGATGCCAATGCTGATGCCAGCACCAATGCCAAGCTCACGGTGCACCCCGGCTGCATGAGGCCCCATCCTGCTTCCACTTGCAGGGTTATTAATCCATTTGCAATTGTGTAGGGCACAAAAATGACAAACATGGTTTAGGGCACATAGGAATAAGTACATATGCACACAGGCATATGTTATCTCTCTCACATATCTAGCTATAGCGTTTTGGTCATGGGTGTCTCAGAACACAGAGGCATCATTTCATTATTTGGGCTGGGAGTGCTGAAGAAACTTACAACTTACTTATGCAGTTGAATCAGCTACAGATGTGTGTGTGATTCCCCTTCCTTGCCTTGCTTTGCCTTGCCTTGCCTTGCCTTCGCTTTCTTTCCTCTCCTTCTGCAACTCACTTACACCAGCCTTGCTTGGCATTTTGGGCTTAGCCCTGGGAAAATCAGGCTTTCCCGTGTTTTACCATGTTAGGTGATGCAGCCAAAGCTAGATACGTCCATCGCATCTCCAGAAGCATGATTAATTTTCTCATTAAGATCTTTCCCCATTGTCGTGTTGTTCTTTTCTTTGAGGGGGGATAGCAGAGAACGGCACCAGCCACTCCAAGCAGCACAAGGAAGAACTGCCAGCAGGAATCGGGACAGACCCTGCTCTGTCCTTGCTGCAGGATGAGCTTTGGGCTTCACTGCGGGCTTTGCTTTACCTGAAGACACTCACCAAGGCATCAGCACGGGGAAACGCTGGGCATGGAGGCCAGGAAACGCAGTTTAGTCTCCTTCAGCAAGAGGCTGGTGTTTCCTGGTCTCACTCCTGATGCTTACACGATGTGATAATGAGGGTATTAGAAGCACTTAGGAGCTATGACTCTTTACCAAGGATTCATTTCCAAGCTGTCAGGAGTACCTAAATTGGACGTGTGTTGAAATTCTCTGCAGATTCCTGTGTGTATGAACATACCTGTTGGGTTATACAAAGAACGAATATCAGAACAGTGGTTTAAAGCACATTCACTCCCCAAGATATATAGGACAGGGCTTCACAACAGCTCACAGGTTAGACATACAAGTTCAGTTAGACAAAGCAGCATTCTGTCACCCATATGAGCTGCTTTCATTAACATTCAGCATTTCTTTTAAGTAAGTGGCTTTTCTTGCACAGAGAACACAAGCTCTCCTGGGCTGGTCCCCTGCTGCTCCCCTGCTGCTTGGCAGCAAAGTCCGCCCCAGCCCTGTTGGGGCAAGGGTTGCCCGTCTAAACACGTAGCAAGGCCCAAGGATACCCCACACTAGACCTGCTCCTCTTGCTCCGAAGGGAGCTCCTGGACACGGCAGAGCTGAGCAAAGGCTCGATGGGCTGGGGTGTTTGCTTGGTGCTTTTCTGCTCTGGGTAGATGTGGGTCTGCATGACCAGGTTCTGTTATCTGGGGTGAAACCCTGAATGCTGACACAGTCCTTGCTTTGAGCCTGCACAGCCAGAGCATCTGAGACACTTGAAACAGTCCTAATACCTGGGACTCTGCAGTGCCACTCCGTATCGAAGTATTTATTCTTGACATTTTGCAAGAGGGAGAAAAAATCAAAGCAAAACTGGATGTAACTCAAAGACTGCACAGTCACTCGGAAATCAGGATTGGACCCTCCACTATATCTACATAAAATTTGTTGTCTTTTGCATATCCAAGTTGCAAAGCCTCTGCTCTCTTCAGTCATTGCTTTAAAGTATTCTATAAACAGTCTCTTATCCATCTAGAAAAAAAAATGCTTTGAAATGAAAGACATGCTCAGATGCGAAGACAAACTTGGCCGGGCTCCTGCAGTGAAAGCGATGCCAATAAGATGTGGGCTGGTCTCTAGATACTGTCAATAACGAGATTGGGAGAACTGTTAAAACCCTGGTGCTCCATGGTTGCTGTTTACACGGATAAACCTTCATCATTCCTTCCTGTTCCCTCCCTCCCACAGGCACAGGGTGCTGACCATAGACACCGTGCGACTGATGGCAACAATCTGATGCTTCTTTCTGACTGAAGCCCACAGGGAACACAGCTGGGAATAATAGTGCCACACGCACTTCTCTCCTCTGGAAATAGACCTTGGAGACGGGGCTCATGGGGTGTCACATTAACTGTGACCCAGCGACTGGCTGCCAATAGAATGAAGTTTCTGGGAAAAAAAAAGGCGATTATTTATAGCCTATTTCAGTCTGTTTTGGGAGTGATGAGCTGAGGTTCACACAACGCTGCTGCTTTGCCTGTCTCAGTCCTGCCATCCCTGGGCCACCGTCTCCCTGGCAGCCTACTTTGGCTAAAGTGGGTGCTTCACTGGAGCTCTGAAGGGGATTAAGTGCCTAAAAGGTTCAGGAAGACACGAGCTGAACTGAGCTGAGGAAGAAAGATGCAACTTACTGAAGGAGAAGCTCAGTTACACTGTTAGACACTGATGAATCCACAAAATCCAGAAAATAAAACCAGCAAAAGGAGAATATCACAAGTTACGGTGCTTGTTGACCTATTCAGTTCCATTTCTTCAAATCCCACCAATAGACCAGTTCACTCTATTTCCTCTAAAGGAATTTTCATAGACCAGATAAGACTCAACTCCCTTGCAATTTCTGTGACATTTTTGGCATTCTCCTCTCTTCCAGCAAACTGCTCATTGCCACCAGTGCTGCCAGTGTACTGGAATAAACCCATCAGAGATGCCATCAACAAGTGGTGGGTGAGACACCCTGTCACAGGAACCTGCATGCACTCAGGCTCCCACCACACCAGAAGGCTCTCAGGACTCACACAAAGAGATGAAAGCAACCACCCCATTCCCCAAATTATGGGTCAGGAATCTGAGCAGCTGTTGCTTCAAATCTGTGCAGGGAAATAGCATGCTGAGAAGGAAACAGCAGTTTGGCAAAGACTAGTTCTAGACTAGAATTGATCATAAGATGCTGGAAAGAACGAGATTGCAGAGGTCACTCTAGTCTGACGACACCCAGGCTGCTCGGTGGATGCAAACAGAGTGCTGAAATCAGAGCAGAAGTAGGACATATTAATGTTTCCCATAAATTTTGTCTCTATATTCATATACATGCATATTCACATGTGCACACAAACACAGACACACACAAATCCTCAGCGAATCCATGAAAACCCTAAGGACACTCGTGGGCTGGTCTTCATTAGCATTTGGATAGAAAAAGCATTTCCCTGTCTTGTTTCTGGACACTGAAAAACATCAGTGCTTTTTGTAACTTCTTGAAATATTTTCAGCATGTGCTGTCACAGCTTTCCTCTGCACCCAGGGAGTTATGGAAATACCAAAGATGGATGGATCTGCCAGCAAGAGCAGTGGCACAGCTATGCTCATGCCAGGAAACAGGAGCATTTCAAGCTGATGCTGAAAATTCAGATTCTGTCCAAGTCTTTGGAGAGCAGATGTCAATTATGAATCACATGATTACTCTGCCATATTTTTTCTGGTTATGCTCATTGACTTAGATAAGGTAGCATTTTTCACCTACAAAATATGTTGCCTATACAATAAATAATATGCACAGTACCATAATAAATATTCAATATATACGTTGTGTTCATTCTAGTGGTCCTGGTAGAGTTACAGCAGAGCATTCAAGGCTGAATTGGCATTTTCATATAACTGATAACTCAAGATCAGTAGCAAAAGACAATGAAATACCATCTGCTCACATGCAAACAGCTTCTGAAGAGGGGGGTTAAGGTCTTGATGTGAGCAGTTCTGCATGGAGGGCAAAAAAGAGAGAGCTCACGAGATGCTACCTCTCACCGTCAAAACTGTCTGCTTTAGTTCCCTCTTAGACAGTAGTTGATGCTAAGTTGATGCTAAATAGTTGATGCTAAGTGGATGTCTAAGCAGCGCAGAGTCTCTGGTGCTGTTTCTCCCATAGTCCAGATGTGCTGTGATCGCTAAACTCAAGGCAATACTCTTGTCCCAACTCCCATAGCCCGGATGCGCTGCAATCACTAAACTCAAGGCAATGCTCTTGACCCAACCTCATGCCTGGCTGGTACAAAGTTTTCCCAGTGTTTTCAGCTGATCCTTCACTCACCTCGCAGTTCTCTTCTAATGGTTGTTTCTGGTGGAATTCCACACAAAAATAGTGTTCTGTCCACCATGGGGCTTTGAAGAAGGGTCTGGTGGTGCCTGGAGGAGGGTCGGGTGGACTCGAGCAAGCGATGCTGCTGGAGAACAGGAGGATACGGCATTTTCCAGCCATAAGGAAAAGCCAGGACCACGCTGGTAGGTGGTAGCCTCCTCTTGCAGCACAGCTGTTTGCAGAGGGCATGTCTGTTAGCACCTTGTTCTGATCACAGGGACTTCCAGCAGTGAAAACCTGGATGCGGGGAAATCCACAGGAATTGTGCCCAGATTTTTCCCTTGAGCTGTCACTCTCCATGTGGTTCAAATGCATTTCTTCTGATTCATGGTCCCTTTCCATGTCTACCTGGGCAATGGCTCTGGGCCCATCTTGACATTTCCACCGGGTGAGTTCCCGCGAGTTCCATAATGTCACCCTTCCCAGTGGCTTTGTATTTATGATAAGGACTTTTTGCAGCTCCACTTCAGCAGTTTTTAGAGCCTGCTCCCAAAAGAAGCTGTCACACACAATAAATGCCGAAGTAACCCCACTTCCAATTTAATTGTTTTCTCAAAATATCACTAGCAATTAGGCTATATTAGCAACAGATTGCTCGTGGTAGCGCGCTGAGTCTGTTTTACAATCACACAAGGCATCTGAAACGAGGAAGCACCTAGGGTATTTTTTTCATTGCAAACAACCGGTATTACCTCTACAAATGCCAAAGTCTCTGGAAACACAGTAGAAAAATATGCGATGGCCAGATTTTTTTTCCATGCTTACAAATTTATTGTGAAAGTTTAAAGAAAATACAGTGACAGCCCTGCCTGCAGTACAGAAGGGAATGACAGCAATAAATAAAACTAAAGGGCTGCGCAATAAATAAATGCAAAGCTAATATGTTTGCAGCAGGCTGATCAGTTTTAAAGACGCTTGCCTTGGGCTGAATTTTACAGCAAACAAACCACGCCTGTGCGCTTTGCTCTCGGTGCTGTGCAAGCTCACTTATATATTTATAGCTCACCTTCTCCCCCAGCGCTCAGCCTTGCACTTGTTTCCCTTTATTTCCCTCTTTGCTTTGTTTGTTTTTTCTTTTAATTTTGGCAGCCCCGGTAGAATTTACATTGCTCCAAGGACTCACTTGACAAAGCCGCTCTAAGAGTGATGCGTGTGCCACGGAGCCAGTCCTGGGGTTATTCCATATAGGTGCCCTCACATAAGCAATGGGACGAGTGACCAAGGCACCGGAGGTGGTAGTCGGGCATTTCCTTGAGCTTGGCTGCTCCAAGCAACACTCAGGTTTTATTTTCCTCATGGGGAAGCTCTAAGCCTGGCTTGGGAGACTCGTCGCACACATGAAGAGCTACACAGATGCAAGAGCTATGCAGACACAAGAGCAGGTAAATTGAAGAAAAAAGGAAAAAAAAGGCTTCTCAAACTTATTACAGTGCTAGGGTTACTTACAACAAATCTGTCTTCAGGTCTTTTTGGGGCAGCAGAGATAAAAGCCCTTGGGAAAAATGTCAGTGGCTTGAGTTTATTTATATGTAAGGTAACCATGAAAAATGTCGGCATACCACTAATTGTAGGGCATATTTATTCTGCCCAAGTTGTTTCCCACATTAGCACAGTTGTTAAAATGCAGTTTTGCCTCAGGAATATTATAACTTTATCTTCTGTAATTATAAATGTGGATGTTGTGAGGTAGTACATACACTGAGGAAGAAATGCAAGAAATGGACAACGCAAAAAGGAAAGCAAACATAATTAAAAATGTAATGTAGTAATTATATGAAACCTTCTTAGGAAGTGGAGACCCAAGGACAAGCCAGCACAGTGCATTACGTCCTGGTTTTAGGTTTGTAGTCCTTCTCACTTTCAATTTCTGCCATGGTTTTTGGTCGAAACCAACCAATAAGGAGCAGTTGGCAGGGCTGAACACGGATGTGCAGCATCGTGTTAGTCTGTGCTGTTCAGTCCTTAAAGTATAAAAGCAATCTGAGAGAAATGAAACACGGAAACCTGGAACACAACACGAGACCCACAGTACAGCAAACGACTAACGAACAACGGTACAAAAATACCTCCCACTAGAGCAGGGAACTCAGTAACTTGTCTGCAGAATATTATGAAAAATCCTTAATATTCCTTGATGAAATCGTAATTCTGTACGATTGAAGCAGGCAACTCTGTGGGTCCCTGATTTGCCACACGTCACAGGTAACATGGAAGGTCTAGATGCACCTACCCTACAGAGACACGTCCAATGAAGTGTGATATTTTCATCATGGTGATATAAGACAAAAGTCAGGAATAACTTGCAAATGTGAGCTAAGCAATGCCTGGGCTACCTTCCACATCGGTATGAGCTGCCCTGTCCCCACTTGCCTTGGAGTGGATGTTTTCATAAAGAGGATTAGCCACGAGTGTGGCGGCGGTGGCGGTGCCACCGGCGGGGAGGTCGGGGGTGACTTTGCTGTCACCTCGCTTCAGCTCTTGCCACAGGTGCCAGCGGGGCTGGCAGGGCCTGCAGGGGACAGTAGCTGCCCTCTGTGTTGGGCATTTAGTGGAGCGTGAATGTGCGCTGTTTCGAGGGTTTATGCTGCTTGTTTGATCGCTTCCTTATGTATATATAGACCTAACTGTGGATCATGCCATCCAGAATTTGAAAGAGAGATAATAGCTAATTTCCATTAGCATATGGGCAGGGGAAGCCTTTTCCTGTTATAGACCTACAATTTACACACGCGTACAGGCAAATAATCCTGTTGACCTACTCCACTGTGCTGGGCTAAACGGCATTACTAGAAACCAGGCAGGTATGAACAAGCTGGAGATATTAGCCCTTCTCTGGAGGCTTGTGATGTCCTTGGCCAAAAATCTGTACAATTTCCCCCCATCTCCCACCTGAAAGCCCTGTCCCATCTCCTATCTACCACACACTCCTCCTTTTCTCCCTCCAAAGAAACTTACTGCCCTCTAAAGGCTCCCCGGGCTTGCTCTCCCTCCCTTCTATCCCTCCTTACAGGCTCTCCACTAAGTTTTGGGCCATCTCTCCCAACAAAACATGCTGAAAACTACTGAGCCAAACGCCCCAGGGCCCCATCACAACCCAAGTGACAACCAGCACGACTCTCCAGTTGTTTCATGAAACCCCAACCTGCATCACCTTAGAGTCATTGCTGCAGAGGGCTGCAGGGAAGCTCAGGAGGTCGCAGTCCCTTCCCTGCCCTGGGGCACCATGGCCGGGTCCCTTCACCTGGGCCATTCCTGAGCGATGTTTATCTCCAGGGCGTCAAGGCCTGTGGTGCTGGAGGCACTGGGGCTCCTCAGCAGCGTCTGCAGTGCTGCACGGCCCTTATCGCACGGAGGCTTTAACTGATTCCTCCTCAGGGCGATTAAAGCCCATCGCTCCTGTCCTATCTGCAGGAGGCGTGGAGGACTGATTACTCCTTTCCTCTTTGCTGCAGCCCTTTACATACTTGAGGATTGTTCTGTTGAGACAGACACTTCTCGGCACCAAAAAGCACATTCTTGTATGAGGGTTATCTCTTCATCGCGGAAAACGGCATGCTTTTGGCTGTAACAGCCAGTGGTGGCATTTCTATTGTAAATTCACTTTACAAAATGAACTCAAAACTGAAATGCAGCCTTAATTAGAGCCTCACATTACAGGAACTTAATTTTCTCTTTTTACTGTGTTCTTTAAAATATAAGCATGACTATTTTTGACTTATGTGTAATTAAACTAAGGAGTTGTAGCTTTGCTAAATGTCAGCACCAGATACTCATCATTTAGATTCCAGAAATTATCAATTGGGCTTAAAAATAATAACATTTCGGGAATGCACATGAAGCCCTTTATAGTCATTGTCTGGGCCAGGTTCCCAGACCTTGAGTTGGGTTTCTTTCATCTCAACCACTAACCCACCCACCAGAAAACTATTTTGTTCATGGGCTTTGGGCTGGTACGTATGGAAAATACAATGTATCTATTTAAGGAGGCAGGGATGACTCCCTGGAAAAGTCCTTCATCCTAAGAGGTAGCCTAAGCACTAAAGGCCTAGCTTTCAGAGCCCACGGAGTGGTTGCATCTTCATCGTCTTTATCCCTAGTGAAGCTCTTGCAAGTTTCAGACACAAGTTGAGACTCTCAAAACGTCTCACACTTCCAAAACCTTTAATAAAGACACAAACCCTGTGATAAATTCTCCAACAACTTCTACAAGAGGCTTTAGAGCAATGTTGTCTGAAAACAAAGCCAAGCTCATTCCAACAGACTTTACCCCTTGGCAGATGACATCCCCTCAGGAATGCTCCCGCTCCTTCCCTGCTAGAGACACCTTCTTCTTCCTGTAGAGCTTTTAGGAGCTACACAACTTTCCCAAGCCAAGGCTGCCCGTATTTCAGGGAACGGGCTCTCCATCTGCCTGACTGACAGTCAACCTTTCGGCTGACTCCTGCGAGTGAGCCCTTCTCCGTGAACTCCAGAGTTATATACATATCCTGCCTGGTGCCGAGCACAGCGAGCTCAGCACACATTTAAACTGCCTCTTTCCAAGCGCTGCTGAGGCCAGATCTTCTTGTGGTCGGAGGCTCCACTCAGGGTCATTGCCTTGGGACAAGGTATGGAGCAAGGTATGGGACAAGGCAGGAATACGGTTCTCTCCTTCTTCCGCTGGTGGGAGCAGAGGGGATAATGAATTTAGGTCAATTTTTCTATAGTGCTTGGACACGGCTGGGGAGGTCTGTCAAAAAGGTCCACACAGGCCCAGTTCCCCTGTCTACCAATGATTATAGGTGCTTAGTAACAATGATGGGATATAGGGCATGCGCAGAGAAATTCTCCCTGGGTTTATTCCACTTTGGGAAACAGCAGCCTAGTGCCCCTGAGGTTATATTCACACAGTTATATTTAATAATCATCAATCAACATATCTGCCATGAACTTGTCTGGCTGTTTTTTGAGCCAATTTATATTTCTGGCTTCTGCCCACGTTGTTCCAAGGAGCGTCAGGGCCTCCCGAGGCTGCATATGGAGCAGCACCTCCTCATGTGTGTGCCCTGCTCCGGCTGCGGATGGGTCATGGTGCAAGCCCTGGCTCCTGAGGAAAGCCCCGAGGTGTCAACGCGCTCGTCTGGGACCTGACCTGCGCGCGGAGACCTTGAAGCGCTTCCTTCCTCAGCTCTGGCAGCGAGGTGCATTGCCCCTGTAATGGAGGTACAGGGAAAAGTGACATGGCCTTGGTGGTCGCTGCCGGTGAGAGGCACTTGGAGCACGACCAGCCGCGTCGAGCTGGAAACACACCTGGAGCTCGGGGCGCTGCTGCTGCTTCCACTTGTTTTATCCAAAGTATTACACCCATTTCTCCCCCTTCCCTTCTATTCAAGAGTACGTTTGCTACATCAAAACTACAGCTTTGGTTTCCTTGCGCCCTTTGAAACCAAGCACAAGCAAATGAAAAGCTTCAGATGCTGCCATTTAATAAAGTTTTTTCTTCCCTTTCTTCCCCCACAACAAATTCTCCCTAGGATTTTTTTCCACTACAGACAGCAAACATAATTACACAACAGATCAGAACAGCTTACATAATGCCCTTTATAAGAACCTGCCTTACCTCAGAGGCATATTAGCATTTCTTATAGGTTTAAGGGGTGAGGGATTAATTACAGATTTTCAAAATAAGCCTAATTACATATTTACTGCAGGAATAAATAATTCACGTTTCATAACTCGCCATGAAATGACTATTTTCTTTTGAAGATTAAAAATTTGAGGCTTAAAGGATGTGAAAGTTCAAACTCTGAATAAAGGCTTCTAATCCTTTATAGATCAGCACTTTCCCCGCATTAAAAATACAGCAGAAACTTGCTCTTTCACCTGAGCGACTCGCAGGCCCATTGGAATCTCTCACTTGGCAATTTATCAAACAAAATGAGCAAAACATTAGAAATGCAATTTGTTCATCTGCTCTGGCACGCGGGTAGCTCAGGGCAGGGGCGCCCAGGTGACGAGAGCACGGGGTTCCTCGCTGACTGGTCCTGCAGCAGGCACAGGGCTGCGGGGCCGCGGTGGCACCGTGTCACCGGTGTCACCGGTGTCACCATCGCGGTGGGGGTTTCTGCCCCATTTCCGCGCGCGGGATGGGGCGCTCACGAGTTGGCGCTGAGCTCGCCCCTAAGCGCTTCTCGGGACCGGCTCCTCTGGAGGCATAAATCAGCCTGCCCCTGTGCTGACCTGCCCTGCTTCCAGCCAGCGGTTTCCTCGGCTGTGTTTTGTTTTACCCAGAACTCGCGGGAAGACTCTCCCTTTGGCATTTAGGGAATATACAAATTACTGCCGAAGAGCAAATAATTGCCTCCAGAAAGAACGAACTGCTTCTGGAGTGTTGTACGAGAAAAAATCTGTCTTCAACAAAAATTAAAGTGATGTTCACTAACAGATATCACTGAAAATAAAGGAGTGTTGGATCCCACATGCCATGACAGCTGGTGTGTATTCAGGTCCAATATTATCTCTGCAACTGTGACTCTCCAGTCAAAATCTGCACAAGTTCAGTTTGGGTGCATTATGGAAACTGGAAAGGATAGAGGAAGCAACAGGGTCTGGCAAGAAAACGACGTGGTTACCTCGTGCCCTGGCACCCACCCCACAGGATGGGGATGGAAGGGGCAGCCTGAAAACTGCTCCAGTGCCTGGAGCCAGAAATGTTCCTTGCATGGACACTGGCAGCAGGATCTACCTATGCATCTCCTGCGATGCCTAGAGAGCATGAATATATACTGCAATTACAGCAGCTGTGATGCCACTCAGCACAAGTGGTGACTGATCTGTAGATCTGAGCAAGCCCATGCGGTTTGGACAAATACATGAGAGTAGCAACCTGCTAACTTCGTTTCTTCATGGATAGAACTATGCATATAGAATAATGGTACATCCAAAATCTCCATGCTTGGTCTGTTCCCAGGTCGGCTTTTGTCTTTTTCTGTCACCTTTTTGAAGACATTCTTTCCCAGGAGGGAAGGGATTCACTTTGTTATGCATTTGATGCATTTTTCAATAGTTAAAATTAAAAAAAAAAAAAAAAAAGAAAAAAGAGCTGGTTTGCTTGTTACAGCAATGCGTTACTTTCAGTCCTGCTTTCAATAATAATTTCAATAACAATGTATTCCTTAAAACAGGGGAAAACATTCTCGGGAAAGTACTGATAAGACTGGTACAACGTAAAGAGATGGCTCCTTTGTCAGATTTTGTCTATCACAATGTTTTGCTGGACCGTGCACTCCTCCAACATGCAGTTGGTTCTTCTGTGAATAGTCATTTATGTATCAGAGTATTTAAGTGCAAAAGTACAATTTAAGCTTAACAATTACATGAGGCGGGTAGAAAAATCGACAGTAATGACATTCCCAAGCGGAACAAAATCAGTCAGTGGCACGAGGTGGTACATGAAGGGCTGCAAAGCATCCCTAGCCATAAGTGCATGGGGTGAGTGCTGTAGCACAGGTTTATAAATGTACTGAAAGCCATTTCTGAAGGTTTCTCCCTCTCTCACCCACGCAGTATTAATTGCCTGCATAGGCTTGTGCTGATTCACTTTCCTTCCATCCCAGCAAAGGAAGATGGAGCTCAAACATGCAGCCGAGAAGCCACGGACACGCCGCAACTGCACTTTGGGGGGCAAAGGGGAGCAAAAAAGCAACACCTACAAGTTATGTTTCAAACTCGATCTCATTCCTTGAGCCACGCAAATAAACGGGCAGGCCGCTCGGACCTCGTCCCGCAGCTCTGGCGCACCAACTTTGTGACTGATCTACACACAACGCGGACAGGTCATCGCTCAGCGCCGCGCTGCGCCTCGCGGCCACGCACCTTGCCTTCCCCTGAGGTAAATATCAAAATGAATATAATCTACCATATTCTATGGGTAAAGTTATCTGCAAAGCCCAGTGATTCATGAGCCCTCTGAACGTGCATAAAGCGCCTTAGTGAAAGCATTTCCTAAGGACCTGATCCAGTCCTGCCTCTCAAACCCTCGGCAGCTGTCTAGACTGGAACAGAAAGGTCATTCAGCCACCGAAGGCCAATCCATCACTCCCATTAAAAAAGAAAATATCCCAACCGCTCCAAAGTCTCAGTGTGGGGATGTGCGTGGGAGACGCTGAAAGCGCAGCAAGGTTACCCTTCCCCATGGGAGGGATCAACGTGCAGCTGGGCCCCTGCAGATGCAGGGCCCCTTTCGAGGAGCCTCATGGAAAGTGGGAGGATTCCCAGAAAACTCCAGCCTGGAAGCGCATCTCCTATGGGTGATGGAACCTCTTCAGAGGGCAATGCAGGGAGCTGCCCACTCTTCCCTAGCAGGAGCTTTGCTCCCCACTTGCCTCCCCTCGGCCCGGCGCTGCGTCCTGCCTAGGAGAAGCCAAGGGTGGCCCAAGAGTCCTCCCTCGTCTGCGAGCGAGGATAGAGGATCCCACTTCTCCTGGGCTGCGCCTGGCCCTGGGACGAGTCCACAGCCCCTGTTGGCCTCCAGGAACCGTGCACCGAGCTGCAAAATCAGCCCTTCATTGCAGGAGTGGGATGCTGGTAAACCTCGCCTCTCCCACGACTTCTGTGTTTAATAAAGCCTGAAATCAGAGCAAGAGAGAGAAAAACCCCAACTTTGTCATGATTTCCTTCACAGGTTCGGCTATAATTAAAAAATAGAGGTGAGGGCATGATGAGTGCTGTTGGAAATAACAGACAGCCCCATAATTATAGCAGGGCCAGCTAAACCAAAGGTTAAAGGTCCCTTAACACTCTGTCAGCATTTCCACTATAACCCCTCAGTTTCAGGGGTTTACAGCCCACGCATAAATATTTGTGGCAGGCCAAAAATGGCCCTCCAAGGGGTCAGCGGAGGGAGGTAAATTTTATTTACATATTTATAAAAAATGGCCTGGCTCCATAGAAGTGTCAGGCTCCATAGTGCATTTCACTGGAAAAGGCAGGCAAACCAGCAGCCACAAGATTGGGCGCATAGCGGGCTCGAGCTGTGTTTTATTCAGAGCAAGGGGCTCTGACTACGCAGAAACCCGAACAGAGGCAAGGATCTGCAAATCCAGTATATATTATAAAACCAAACCCTTAAATAATGCCGTATGCTTACCATGAATTATACAGATAATCACTCCCACCGTTCATGCAGGCATGCACATAATTCTTCGCAGGATGAAAACCTAAGGCCTTGCTAGCATATTGGTTTAACTGAAATGAGTACTGTAATTGATTTATTTATGCCAGCACCAGACCTGGTGTGGTTTCTGTGCAGGAGTAGCATCTTGCATTTTAGTTTGCAAAGGGGCGTCTCAAACTAAGATTATCCAGAAAGTTCAGAAAAACGGGCAGATGTCCAAATGCATGAAAAAAAAGAACAAAAAAGATCCACAATGCAAACGCTTTGCTCAAACTCACAAGATACACACGCGAGCCTCTTGCCTCTGGCAAGGTTATCTCATGATTTTCAAAATCTTGCCATTAGCACTCAAAATAGAGGTGGTTTAATTTGCAGGAAGAGCTTCTGCATTGCCTCTGGTTCCGCCAGGCTGCCCTTCTCACATGTCCTCGCGCCATGCAGGGGCTCTTGATGCTCATTCAAAGAGAAGAGTGACAGAAAAGGAGATCCCTAAATGGTCTTGGAGCCACTGAAATTAATTTACTAGAGGTTTTTCTGATGTATACAGTAGTCCAGAGGTGAAGACAATGAAAATTCAGCCAAAAATGCTTACTGAGGCAAAACCTTCCAGATCTGTTCTTTTCTTCTGTACCTAAAAATGTGGCAAAATAATACATTTGTCTAGGTAAGTTCAGTTTCTCTTTCAATACGATCCTAGAGGGGCCTTTATTTTTAAGCAAAATTATATTGAGAATATATAACTTTTTCTTTTTTAAGTTTCTAACAAAATATTTATTGTCCAAGACCCAGAAGATAAAAAAATGCAACTGTTATCCTTGGTTTGTTTTGAGCTTATTTACTTAGGACTAAGCACCTCATTTTTCTTGTGTACAAAAAGTAATTATGCAGTCAAAAGAATTATAGCCCACATACTTCAAAACATATGAAAAATGTAAAACTTTATTACCGACATTAATTTCTAACAAAGGACGTCTCCAGCATCAGGGTAACGGGTACGAGCAAGATAACTGATGTATGGTGTATCTGTGGATGTTCCTCCCCAATGGGTTTTATAAAGGCAAATAAACAAATAAACTATTTCTTTAGTTATGTTTCTCCTTCCCTTAAAAATTTCATCAGCCTTATCCAGGGCCCTGTAGGCCTGGAGAGGGGTTGTCCTCTGTTCTTTTTATCATTATTAAGCACCGGGCTGCGAGGCCAAGGCAGGAGCATCCTCATCTCCAGTCCAGACACTTTAACTTCTAACTATCCATCCAGGTACCATATCCAGGAGGACAAGGATGGCCATTCAGCACATCAGGAATAACTGAAATCAGTTATCAGCCTCTCTCTGAGAAACAAAACAAAACTGAAGTGCGACAGATGCAAGGTAGTCTCATTCTTCTGTTTTAAATAGATTAAAACAAAATACTGACTTTATTTTATGTTAAGACAATGGCCTAATTAAAGAGCTTGTTCTTCCAACACGTGTTCATTAGTCTTTGCAGTTTTCAATGTAATAGATATAAATAAGTATGTGTATATATATACATATACATATATATATACATATATCATCGTTAGGCCAAACCATTTTCTCCTTGGAGAAGTCTAAGCAAGTGAAGATTTACAACATCCAACAAGGAGCACACACCAATAAGAGCTGGAAGTTGCTATTTCAGTCACACAGGGTTACCCAGTGACTCAGCCCAGCATGGATCAGTGTGTCCTGGCACAGGTTGTTCCAGGATTTCCCCTGAGCTACCAGGGTCCATCTGTAGAAACGCAGAGGAGGGTTTGGGATGGACTCCTGAACAAGTAGGTCTTGAAAAGGCCGGGAAATCCCAAAATACGTTCTTGGATCTGACCTCTCTGAACCCAGTGGAAGGCTGAATTCAGTACAAACTTGGGGGCCGTCTTTAACTAAAACACAGTATTTGGGGAACCTGGGACAGAGGGGAGGATAAAAGACCTATTTCAAGTTAGATCTAGGCCGGGACATGCAAAGCAATGCAGAAGGCCAACAACTTTCAGGGTAATGAGAGCTACCCGCTAGCGGTAACGTCTGCAGCCACGAGGCTCCTTCTCTTGTCCCTTATCTCGTCCTCCCTCCCCGCTCCCACTGCCCACGAAAAGCACTGGTGTTTGAGACACACTCACCCCAGGTATCCCAAGGAAAACGGAGCGGGGCCAGCTCTCAATGGGCTGCCTGTCTGGGGCTGAAATGTATCCACTCCCGTTTCAGCCGCCCATCGGCTGAGCCACCATTTGACATGCCTGGCCCCGGCAATCACAGGGGCACGGCGGGTTAAAAATGCTAGGATTTCATTTTATTGCAGGGATATTATTCATTCTTGGGAAGGTTCAAAAGTACATGCGTCAACTTATGTCATCAGGGTCAAACAAAGTGGCATGCAGAATCACGGCCAGACTGCGGCGGCGGAGGAGGGCCAGGAGGCAGAGCAAGGCGGGAGGAAGCGCCTCCCGGATGGGCTGCGCCGCTCGCCACGACTCCACTCGTTCCTTGCCCAGCCGCCGACATCCGCGCATCCTCCACCAGCATCCGTGCTCAGGCATCCAAAATGCCTCCAACACACTTGGCAAGCGCCCGAGCATGCATGCGCTGGCGCTTAGTCTGTTAGTGGCATTAAGGGGCCACTAACAGACTTTAACCTTGCTCCTTTCAGGGAAAAAAAAAAACCCTTTGGCATCCCTCCTGCCCGGGCTCAGCACCACTGGACCCGCTTGCCTTTGCAGCTGCGTTCACCGAACCAGGGCGCGGGCAGCGCGGCCTCGCTCGCTCCAGGTGTCTGCACTTTGCTCAGGGCCCCAAGTCGGATTCGGCTCGCACAGTTTCTGACAAGCTTCAGCTGGCCCTCGTCACCAGACAGGCAGATCAATTAACAGAGGGATTTTTCTTCCCCAGCACTCTTCCTGGACCTTTAACTCCTTGTGTGTCTTAATGCACTGCAAAGCGGGGCAGAAAGAAAGCGCTAGGAAAAACGAATGGCCATTTAAGGCTTTTTTCCCCCCTTCAAGAAAAACAAAAAATGTTTTTTCTTTTTCTTCTAAAAAAAATCTCAAAATTACCATTTTTTAAAGCTTTTAGCATTTTCAACACTTCTTTTTTCCCCATGAGAACCAAAAATTTTCAGATTTCATTCCACCCTTTCTCTTAAAAATAAAAAGCAAAAACGACAAAAAAAATGCCACTGTAAATAATGCAGGGAATAAAATTTGATATTTTTTTTGTGGTGCACAATTATTCTACTTGTTCATTTCTGTTTTTCTTTTTCCACTGCACTGGTTTTGCCAAATTGGCACATGAAAAAGATAAATTCAGGCTTAAGGAAGCCAAAGATCAAGTCTGTAGCTGATGTTCTGCAAGCTTTCTTGAGAAGTTAACAGAGTATGAAAACGAAATAGAGATTTCTTGGCCAAAAGGGTAGGAAGGCATTAAAAGAAAGAGGAGGGAGAAGAGAACAAGGCAAAAAAAGTGGATTGCCAAAAGTTATAAAATGAAAAACAAGTGAAATCATTTTTAACTGGAAAAAAAAAAGTGTAAATGTTTGCAAATTACCCTGTGAAAGGGAAACATTGTCAACATTGACAATTTTGTTCTGCAATTTAATTATCCCCCAATTAGTCTTTGGTGAGAGTGTACAAGAGAGCATGTCATTGGCATGAGACACTCCTTCAGCAACAGCAAAACATAATAAATAAATTTAATTGCTAGTGATAATAATTAGACATTTCTGTGAAAAACAGTTCCCAGAACTACTGAAAACTATTGAGCAGAATAAATGTAACGGCTGCTGTAGAGAAATCCATTTAAAGGCATTCACGGTGATAATTAATGTCATACTGATAAGGACTATTTTAGTGTTCGTGGTGACTTTTTGAAACGAACCAAACCAAACAACGATGAAGCCCTAAGTTCTTCGGACAAGGACTAACCCTTCCCAGTGCAACAGCCACCAGCTAACGTAGCTCCTGCCTGTCGCTTTATTATCCAGGCGGCACCGGCACCACCACTATAATAATGATAATGAGAAGGGCAAGTTCAGTCCTCGGGATATGTAAACAGGGGGATAGAGCCGGGAAGCCCTAAGATTATCTTCGCCTGTGGCACTGTTGTGACCACTAATGGAGCAGCAACACCAGCACTGGTGCCTTGTTGATAAATTAGAACGAAGAGCCACGAGAACGGTTAAGGGACTAGAAAACACTGGCGGGATTAGAAAACAATTGTGAGAGGCTCAAGAAGCTCAGACTGTTTAGCTTAATAGAGAAAAGGTTAAGGAGCAACTTGCTCACAGTATACAAGAACCTTCAGAGGAAACAGAAACGTGATGGAGAGCTCTTCAGCCTAACAAAGCCGTACAGAAAACAAGGGTTGACGGCTGGAGGCCGGAGCCGGACAAATTCCCGCGAGGAATCCCCAGGAGATTTGTAACTTGGAGCGTTGGGGCAGGCTGCAGGAGATTTGTAACTTGGAGCGTTGGGGTAGGCTGCTCAATACTGGGCCGACTTCTCTCATGCCCGTTTTAACACTGGCTTTGGAAGGTCGGCGGGGAGACACCGTGGGGTGCAGAGGCCTCCTCCTGGCTTAGGCCTGCTTTAAGAAAGCTGCAGTGAATGATCCCGAAGGGCTTGGCCTTTACAGCCGATCTAAGGTAACCAGTGATTCCTCTCATGTCTTCCCATCAGTTTGTGCTGAACTGCTCTCTAAGGAGCAAAGTGAATGCATCCTTCCATCAGAGTTAACATTCCAGCGGGTAAATCCCTCCTTTCTACATCTTCACTCATCCCTACAGCCCTCCCTGAGCACAACTGGGTTCTTGTTGACTCAACATGGTCCAAAGACGGGGCCTCTTCAGAAGCCAGAGCTAAAAGGGGCCGATCCGTTCGCACCAGCCCAAGCATTTGCCGAACAGGATTTAATGCAGGAGGAGGACCCTGGCCGACAGACTGAGCCCGGTCTGCAGAGCCCAGTGCAGGGCTACCAGCTCCTCCTCGGCGGGAAGGAGGACGTGGAGCCGAAACGCGGCGGATGGCGCCGGTGACGGATGCGGCGCTCGCGCTGGGAGGTCACCAGTGCCCATCACTCTTGCAGAGGCGGCACGTCACCCTTCAGACGCTGTCCCCACGAACGGGCTTTTGCAGCTCAAAGGACGAGCAGGGGGCTGGAGTGAGCGGAGGGGAGCTTTTTGGCCCAGATAATAAAGTCCATTTACATGAAAAGATGCCGCTTTCAGGGATGTGATTAATTTCGGAAATACCTGGCATCTGAATGAAGCAAAGCCTTCAGGAGATGACGGATGATGAGAAAAGATAATTAGGCAAATGTCAGGAGCCCGTGTTGTGATTGGTGACTGCCATCCGATGAGGTTATTGCGCCCTCCTTCCCACTGGGAATGCAGGGCCTGTGTGGGGAGCGCAGGATGAGCCCTCATGGGTACACATAAACTCTGCTAAAGCCTTGATTTGGCCTCAGTTCTCCTGCTTTGCAGCCTGCCCCGCTCACCAATGTCCTGCTTAAACGGCTATTCTGGTGCTGCATGGCCAGGCTTTCCCCAGTGGAGCTTAAGGTGCTTTAAATACGACCGATTTATAGAATCATTATGGCTGGAGAGGACCGTCAAGATCACCAAGTTCAACCATACACCCACCCCCACCCTGCCTGGCAAACCGTGTCCCCAGGCGCCTCATCTGCACGCGTCTTGGACACTGCCAGCTTCCCTGGGCAGCCTTTTCCAATCATAGATGCTTATCTTATCTTATCTTTCTTTTCTTTTTTTTTTTTTTTTAATTTTATCAACTAGCCTGGTCTCGGCCTTTTCAGAAGGAAACCTGACCGGATTGCAGCAAGGGGCACAGGGAGGCCTGCCCAGACGTGCCCACTCAGCTCCAGCGCCCGGGGCCGCATGCCGGAGCCTCCACAGGAGGATTCCCCTCCTGGGACTGATAGATGGGCCCATTGACAGGAACGGGAGCCTTCCTGGGTGCCCGTCCTCATCCGTCACGGCACCGGCTGACGCACCCCGGGATCCGCTGTCCTGGTCCCGTTTGCCGGAGGCAGCTTGGGGACTCTGGAAACACCGAACGGTGCGGGCGCAGTGGCAGCAGATCCCGGAGCGTGCCAGCGGAGGGATTGCAGCCAGCCGCGGATACCCTATCCACAGGGCCTTGATTGACTGGGAACACGCTCTGAGCCCGCCTAGAACCGCTCCGAGCATGTCGCAGAGGTCCCTAAATAAACCGCTCGGTGTAGTTAGTGAAACCCTACACCCGGAGTACATGTAAGGGCACTGTGAGATACTAATTAGGTTGTAACATAAAACACCGTAAAAAGCAAAGCATGACACGTAAAGAAAAATAAAAAATGTTTAAGCTCTGGCCAGCTCTTTTATGTTTGAGAAATGCATTAAGATACATTCATAGCAAATATTATAGAGCTTTTAAAAAATCTGTTTCTAATAGTAGCTCAGAGCTGGAAAGGACAGATATTGCTCATTACACAGAAATTCCCGCTTTAAATGGTCTACAAATAATAAAAGTTGTCCTTATTTGCATCTTTTTAAAAAAATTATCCTTTAGCATAACGATCAGCAAATGATCGTTACCATGACACTGGTAAACATAAGCATGCCCAGTATTTTTTTCCCAACTTCTTTTTTCCCAGGAATCATGAGGACAAGGATGATATCAGATAAAAAAAAAAAGAGATTTGGCATGATAGTATAGAAAGCATGATTATAATATTATAATAAGAATTATTTCAGAAGAATAAGCAAGGTTCTGAAAAGCGTTTCTAAAAATTTAAAATTCAAAGTATCGCTCAAACAGCTTTCACTGAAACACAAGCAAAGACACAATTTTTAAAGCTGAAGTCCTTAGTTTATCTCATGAAATCACTGATAAGTTATAAAAGCAATGACCTATTTTTTTGCATATCCACAAATTATGAAATTCTTAGTGTTTTATGTTTTAGTTATTATTTCTGAGCCAAAAGATCTTCTTTGTGATCAGGCATACTTTTGTTGCGCAGTATCACTCACCTATAATGCATTGTATAAATTAGAAACATAGCCCCTTAATATCCTTGGAATTATTAGTGTAATTTTTAAACACTGAAGAATATAATAATTTACCTGCATCAAAAATATTAACTGCTAACATAAAACATATGCGATACACTGAGAGGAGCAGCACTGTCAAACAGAAATTTAAATTGATCAGACAAAACAAAGGATATTGTGATATCTAAGTAGTTAGGATAATAGGATAAATAAAAAGATATCTAAATTAGTTTAGAAAACTAATTTAGTTTTCTAAAAAAAAAGTCTAGGTAGGACAGATACCAACGCTTTTCTAAACATCTCTAAGGATATACATGTACTTCTGCTGGACAAAAATAACTGTATTGATATAAATATCACCATCATACCACCACCAAAAGCTACTTTTCAGGAAAGTTTTGACTTTGGGACACACCAGTGAAAGGAATGAAGTGCTAATTTAATAAACATGTTTCTAGCTGTATCTGATTAATGTGTGCTTCTCGTTGTATGTGCATAAAGTCAGGGATTGTAAAAACCCTTATTAGAAAACAAGCTGCGTTTTATCAATAAATATATTCTTGGGATTTTATGGCTTTGCTTTAATGTAGACGGTCACTTTTCCTCCTTTGTTTGGAAAGGTACAGTTTATATTTCTGCCTAGATTTAGCATTTCCCTTGAAGGTTTTTGTGATTAACAATATAATATTTTTATTGAGTTATTTCACACACAAATGACTTGGCCCAAAGGGTATTTGAGGTTTACAAGATTTTACTAATAACTACGCTCCCCTTTGTACTAAAGCTGCTAATTAGTGCTTTTAAACAGCTCAACATTTAATTCTTTGAAGGTGCCATATCAAGGGCTGATGTAAAACTGTTTATGTAGAAGGATATATAAAATGAGAAGGTGTTAAACCCACCACAAATTGAGTGGCAGGGGTTCCCTAAAGTGCTAATTTTATGTTTGTTTTCGTCTCATTTAAAGTTAAGATGTCTGCATTATAACATTGATGTGTAACATACTTTACATACAGATTAACCAAAACGTGTCAATTTATGAGCTTTATTTGTCTAGAGAGGTAGTCACCAGTAGTTTATCAGTGTTTTTATGTGTGCATGTAAATATATATTTTATGTAGATATGTATGTGTGCTTTTGTATGCAGAAATAAAGATACAAAAACATTTGTGTGTATATATATATATATGTATGTGCAGGCACTCACACACAGATGAACACATATTTATATCCATATTAGCCTGCCTTGTTAAGTCCTCTTACTTTAATGATCCTGAATATCTTGTAACCGATCAATTACGTGGATTGCTCATTTGAAAATTTTAAATAGTTCATTTCATTTAAATACACTGTGAAATTTTAAGGCCACATTTTGTTTAATGGGGATTGATAAACTGGACAAACTTACATCCACAGCATTTTTTTCCCTCCAAATTGGCCTCAAAATGCAGCAGAATTTAATTTAAAACAATTGCATTTTCATTTGAAAGTGCTAGCTTCCTATTTTTAACAAAAATTAAAAAATGTGTGCTTGGGCAATAAAACGTGAAAATCTCCAGTTTGGTCAAAGCCATCGTTCACATTAATAAAATAGTGAATACCCTGGGCTCAACAAACTCTTTTTGAAGAATCTCATCAAGTGAATTTCCGTTTTTTGCCCCAACCAGTGAACCATTTTTGCTCAGACTTTGCAGCTTTGCAAAGCGCAGTTTTCTGCTATTTGTTGCCATTCCTCTATCAGATTACACAGTTCCTTGCAGACACCAGAGATCAGACCATGGAAACAGAGAAACTCAGTGCCAGCTTCACCCGAGCTAACTGTTCCTGGTGCAATTAATCGATTTTCAGGTCTTGAGCTAGCACAGGTAAGCCATTTCAGGGTTCACATGCAACACTGATGAGAATTTATTTATGTGGTTTAGCGGCTGTGCATAATTATGTGCTAAACGTAAAGTACCATAAGTGGTCAATGAAAACATTATGAAGGAATATGTCACTAAGGTAAAGCGGTAACAGGGGAAAAACATGGAAAACTATCTACCGGGAGGATAATAAATACATCAATGCCACTTCTTTAATGTCAATTTTACTGCATTAAGCAATGGGAGCTAAGACATAAATACCTGTCCTTTGATATAGTACACTTCTTCGAGCATTCCCTGATGAAACTGTGCTCACTTCTGTCTCTTCCCTTTCGATAGGCCAGCACTGGACATCTTATCAGGATCTGGCTGTACCGGCCAGCGGACAAACACAGCTAAAAATAGACTTTCCCCATGGATATCAGTCTGAGTAAACCGCCTGCTTGGGGAAAGACGATAACGCAAGGAGAATGGGTGCAATAGCATCTTTGTGAGGTTGTGGCTGCAAGACGAGTGCTTCACCACTCTGCTATGTTTATTTGGGCAGGCGTCCTTCCCTTCTGCAGGAGGAATCGCCTCTTTTGCAACCAGGACTACACTGAGCTCTAGGTTTTGGGTCTGTTTATTTTATGTGTATTTATTAAGGCAGTGCGTGGAAGTGAATTGGTTAAACCTAGGGTTTTCTTGGCATGATCTTGTGTAAAATCCAGTCATTTCGTCTTTCAATCTATTTGAAAAGGCCTCTTAAAGCCTTATCTCATCCTGAAATATATCATCAGCCGGCACTCTCAAGGCAGAAGCAGTAATGCTGTGCCCAGCATTCAGGAGCAAGCACTGGCCTTTGCATCTACCTCCTTTATACTCTTCACTACATGCTAGATTATCTCAAAGGATATGTACATGGTTTTATGCTTAAAACACAAGACAAAATTCCACATACACGGCTCTATATAGCATTAGAACCTAAAACACACAGATCTCCCACTTCCATGGTCTTTGTTTCTCTGCTACTAAGTCAGCTTCCCCTGGAGAGCATCTGGGAGCAAGGGGAATTGGAAGGCTGCCCTGACTCTCGTCCTGCCCTGCCGCATGTGCTGGTATGGTTTAGAGCAACCTAGAGGCAGCTTTGACAAACGACATGTGGCAGTTTGTGCCCCAGCCGCGGAGCTGTCCTGCCTCACCCTCGGCATTGCTGCTGGGAGGCCGTCACACTGTTCCCTCCCCAGGCAGTAAATGAAGGCCGACGCATGCAAAATGGGCACCCAGGAGGCAAGTGGCATTCCGGTTCCTCAATAAATTTGTATCATAAAAGAAAGAGAAAGCATCTATGATGTGTCCTCTGGATCAAGCAGAAATGGGAGAGCAGCTCTGCCATTTCTCCTCTTTGTGACCTGGGAAGGTTGCCCAGGAGGCTACCTACCATCTGAACAGCAGCTCCTTGGGTGACACTGGCTTGTACTGCAGAGGGTCAAAGGGTCTCCACATGTGCCCCAACATATCAGAAAAAACTATATGGATAGTCTAAGCCATTTACACTACCACAAGACATGCCAGCTTTCTCCTTTGCTTCCCTGTGAACTTACTGCACTAAAGACTTGCTTTGTACTACTGCGTGCCAGGCCAATTCCTAATAAATCCCACCTGACTGAAATGAATTAGGTCTGGGAATATGTGTTCCAGATTATTAACCAGCACCTTTGCAAGTAACTTACCATCCACATTCATTAAAGATGTTGGGTGATAATTTGTGCAGTGTTCTGGATCTCTCCCTGGTCTAAGAAATATGATAATTAGTGCTCAGAGGGAAGATGTCACTCATCAGGGTGCAGGGAATAGCATATCATTACACTCCTTGTAGATTTGGGACAGATAACTCTGAGGCTCTTCATGTTTTTTAACCTTGGTCAGTCGGGAGGCCGTGTGTCCAGGGTATTGGTGCGTGGTCCTCAGGTCTCTCACCTGGCCCTGAATTTCCAGTTGCAAATTTAAATAAAGATCTTTTAGCCTGAATTTCAGTTTTAAGAGACACTCGGCCAACAAGAAACACCAGAGCAGGGAGCCTGTGGGGAAGAAAAGTTCTGCATCTTTGTTCCACAGTCCCAGGAGAGGATCTGCCTGTAATTCAGGTTGCTGCAAGGTGAGGACCATTCCAGGAGGAAGGATGAGCGAGGAGCCCTGCCTCAGACACATGCAATGGTGCTGCTGCTACGGAGTGAGCAGTCAAAAAGCTTCCTAAGAACTTCTTAAAGAAATGCAGAAAAGGATAGAAGATAATACACCACCATGTGCATTTGGAAACACCAGGGAGTGGGACTTTGAAACCAAGGAGATACTTTAACAAAAAAGAAAACATTAAACACTCCCAGGAATTTAAATACTAGACTCAACCCACCAAACAGACCCATCAAGATGAGTTCATTGCTAATCCCTCTGAAGACTTTTCACCTTGCAAAGTCCTCCGAACAGAGCCCGTGTCGGTCCCAGGTAACCGACCCGCCACAACTACGCAAGGCCAGGCCACCACACACAAGGGCTCCAGGTTTCAGGAGCCTTAGCCATGTACTCCATCCGGGTGCGCTGATCTTGCAGTGTTATGAGTGCTGGATTCCTCCGTGTGCTGGAATGAGATGTCTGCCCCATCCACATGCACTCATGCACGTGCACCAAGGGCTGTGACAACAGCACTGTCAGCTCTGCTTTCTTCACCCCTCTGAAAACCTTTCCTTTGGCTTATTTCATCGCTAGTCATTAAAGAGTGCAATAATTTCCCTGGTGCCATTCTGGGGAATGAAAAAAAAACAACTTTTCCCTTCAACAATGTATTCCTGCTTGACTTTCATCGAAGAGTTAAACAGCCAAGGGCTTTTAGCATCTCATTTCACTTACACACACAGGTCATTATAACCTGCATAAACAAGGATGACAAGTTGAGATTAATGAAGGTCCCAAAGTGACAGAACAATTTAATTGTCAGAAATCATAGGAGGTGAACTTTGCCAGTGTATTTATATAAGACTGCCATAGTCTAAAAACTTCCCTAATTGATTATGACCAATAAGTAATAACACTGGAAACAGTTTTCTGGAATACAAATAAGAAATGACCCAAAACAGTTAATAGTGATATTAACATGCACGATAAGAATATTAGATTGATAAAATAAATGACCAAGAACACTCTACACATAACTGTAGTGTTTACACTTTAAAGTAGCTCAAAGGAAAGCTACAGCTCTGAAAAAGTCAAATTAAATGGTTTGGCTTTAGAAAAACAACTTGCAACAATCGAGCAGAGTGCTTTGAACTGACCAAATTACAGCAAGCAGGAACCATGCAGGTCTGCAGTGGAAAGTCACTGGGTCTTCTCTTGATCTTTATTGTACTGCTTTAAGGAGCTTCAAAACTTATTTTTTGAAAGAATCTTAAACGCTTCAATGCTGCATTTTCATTCAAAAGGGGTAAAATCAGCACGGGCAAACAAACACACATACGCACACAAATGTCTGATATTACATAACAGGCAAGAGCTCTGCAAAATAACTCTTCTAACCTTTGGAGAGGTCACCAGGAAAATCAAAGCTCAAAAACGCAACCTGCAGCTCGGTGTATTTTTGAATTCCACATACTCATTCAGTTGCTGCCAAAACACACTACTACAGCCTTTGGGGATCACCACCTCAGCTGGAAGCCTTTCCAACCTGTTCCTTTGCCTTTCTGTAATCCTATCTCCTGATTTTTCACCTCCATATACCCTATCTTATCTTCTAGGCAGGCTTCTTCAATGACCCCAAGCAAACCATTAAACTAATTTGAATGATAACTCTTAGAGAGCTGAAATAACTCCTATGGTTTTTTTCTTCCTTTTTTTTTTTCCCATAAAGTAACTAACTGGCAGTATTCCCCCTTCTAAATATAAAGAATATCTCTTCATTGCAGTAATACGTTATTTAAATGGCTTTGAGGGATGGCCATATAATTGCTCCTGCCTTGGAGCAGGAGAGCAGAATATATGGCCCATGGAGTTTCCTTCCAGTCTTACATTTCAATGATCCTCTAATGATAACGGAAAAAGGCAGCACTTAATGCGTTCCACTCCTGTCACCTCGTAACTGTCCCTTCACATGTTTCAATCACTCGTTTCACCAGCCTGTCCTCCTGTTTGCAATGGCACGTGTCAATGGAGCTCTTCCCAACTTCTCCCAATGCGCAGACCAAGCAGGATGCTCTAGACTAGGTTCTGCCTCACATTCACGAGCTGCTCTCATTAGATCGAAGGGAAAGGTAAATACCGCTGAGGTAGAAATTTTCTCCATATGTCACACACAGCCCAACTGGTGTCTCATAAAATGATACTTACTGTCACGAGCAATCTGTGAAAACACTCCCAAATTCTGTGGGATCTTCCCCTTGCCATTCTTTTGAAATGTTTTTTTTTTTTAAAAAAAAGGTTAGATTTTAATAGGCCCTTTTGCAAGCAGAAAGTCTGTGTCTGCTTTTCAGCAAGAGCTTGAAGACATTAGTGAAAACTGAATTGTGTGTTTTTGGAATTCAGAAAGTGCCTACATTTCAACTTAAATTTGTTGGTCACATCTCCATAAAAGCTGAGGTCTCACAAACCCTCCTCACTGCTTCTTCGAGCAGGGAGCAGCATAAACAGCAAACTCCTTTCTCTTGATGCCGGTTTCTCTCTTTGTGAATAAATTGTCTACCAGATTCTTAGCACAATCTTTGTTTTTGAAAATTACCAGACAAATATAAATCTCTTTCAGAAAGAAGGTAACTTCTGGCTGCTCCTTGAGAGATGTGTTTGAACACTGAAAATTCAGGATGTCCCACCTGGTCCTTGATGCATTTTAATTCTTTGATCAGATAAATGTAATTGTTTAAAAAAAAGGTATGTGTTTTGAAATATTGGACAAGGAAAAAGCATGCAAGATGTGCCTTCACAAGCAGTTAAGGTTCCTTGGCAGGAAGTAGGGTTTCTACAACCTTTCCCCCCTAAATTTAGGAGTTTGTTTATTTATGGAATGCGAAGAAAAAGGAGCACAAGCATAACAAAAAGGGTTAACAAAATCTAGTGCTCGGGGAAGGCGCAGGTCACACTCCTGCTGAGCCAGCTTACGCATTCGTGACTCTTACCATGACCAAAATCCGCCCAGATAACGAGACCAGAGCCGCGCGCGGGCTCACGTCACCCGGCGGGAGTGCGGCTGCACCACGGCTCTGCGCCGCCAGCGCCGTCGGATAAGGCCAAACCAGGCCCGTTTGACAGGCCCTTTAGATGCAAGCTTGAAAAATAACCTATTTAGCATTCCCCAGTCCCAGCACATGATTTCACTGGGAAACTATGCAAAAGATACTTTGGAAATAAATATGCACAAGAAATTACAACTCTGTCTGAATGACCCCCTACCTTGGAATGTCTAGAACTGTGAGAATTATAAGGTCAGGAAGCATGCACAGGCCTCGTGCCTTGGAAAGTTGCTCTTCCTTATTTGGAATCTGCGCAGACATGGAAGCAGGAGCTGTATAAACTAAAAGGAAGATTTTTTTTCCCGTCACTTACATGCCTAGTCCTTGACCTCTCCCATTTATAGTTTCCTTTAAGATACTATGCATCGCGAGTTCATTTGTTTCCTAGTAGTCCTCCAGCAGAGATCTTCGGATCCAGGCAACGCTTCAGGCAGAGCTGGGCTATGTAAGCAGAAGCTCCAGATTTATATGCTTGTAAAATCACAGGTATTCATTTATATCACTGCTCACAATTTTGAACTCTATCTCCACAATTTCCAGGTAAAAGGGATCCTTACTCTCCGCCTGAAAATTGTAAATGCAGACATATAGAACTGTTTAGTCTGCTTTCCTATAAATAGGAGGTAATATGTTATTTCAAACAAAAAGCATACCATAAACTACACACTTAATTTTGACAGATCCTGCTTTCCTATATATGGCTCGGTCTTGCTGTGCTTTCAGAGATCAAACTCCCACTGGCTTCAGCTGCGTCTCCTAACAGCGCAATTCCAAACTCTGTCTTTGCTGTTTTACACCTTAAGGCTTTCTTTTTTTTTCTTTTTTTTCCCTAGCCCTCTCCTCTGCATAGCAAGGCTGTATTTTGTACTACCCAATCACCAGTTTGCAGAGGCTTTGCAAAAGCCTCTAAGAACCGAGATGTGTTGGCAGGGGGAGAATTCCCCTTGCCCATTCCAAGGGCATGGTCAGCACGGAGCGCCTGGCCCCAGATCCGCCAGGACATGGGCAGCCCCTTGCACCCTGCATCCAGCCTTGCAGATAACCTGTGCCCAGTATCTCCCCGCTGGCGCTGAATTGCACAGAACTGTATTTGTGCTTCCAGCGCCGCCGCTGCCGCGTCCTCCTCCTCATGGAGCCTCTTGGCCCTGCTGAGGCGCAGCTCCTCGCGACCTCCGTGGCGGCTCCGCCAGGGCCAGGGTTGAACCCAAGGCGCTGCACGAGGCAGCCCCGGCCACTTCCACTTTATTTAAAGATGTTGTTACGTGCTTTGACAGCTCAGCCCTGCACGTTTACGCGTTCGGTTACCGTAGCTTGAGCGAAAGTGATTCTCTCTCGCAATACAAATCTCTGGTTACCAAACATTTACTTTATGCTCTCAAAAAGATAATCTAACAACATTCAGCGTTTTCTGTTTCCAAATAAAATGAATTCAAGATAGCCCCTCCGCAATGTGCTATTGCTGCAGATTGCACAGCTACATTTAGCTCCTTTATCTCATGATGATCTCCCAAATAAAGTTCATTATTATATTAGGTATGTTCACAGTTAGTAATGATTGTTTAATATTAAACACCCTTTGCCAATAAAGCCCCATATATAATTGACTGTTACAGTCTTGGTTACAGCTGTTCCAATAATAAAAGCTCTAATTAAAATCACATTCAGATCTCGCAGATAATCGTCGTGGCCCCACTCGCATAGCGAGTAGCACCTTGTGGCCCTCCTGAAGCCGTTTTCCCTGGAAAGCTGCTCCACGTGGCATGAGCTGCTCCTCCGCTGCCTTTGCGCGGCACCAAGCTGGATTTTTGTGTTCTCAGACATATTTTTATATGGTCAAATTTTTCAGAGGCAAGAAGTCCGAGTGAACTTTAGAAATCTGAGACCTACCTAGAAATCTGTATCATTTTCTTTAACTTAATATAGCAATATTATAAAACTTCATATACTTGAATTGTGATATTTCCCCTATTTCCTCTGATATTTTCACCTCCACTGCTTTTTTTAATCTAGCCCAATTGTTAAGGAACTTAAGAGAAAATCTATTTATACGTATTTGAGTTCAGCGTAAATTATGCTCTTTGGTTTTCCAAGATCAGAACAAGCGGACATGGATCCACATGTGTGTATCACAGCACAGGGTGCAACCCTGGGGCACTCCTACGTGAGCATGGCCATAGTATCTCTGTCCCTCCTTAAGGAAAGGCATCAGTACATGGCTAAACTAGCTAAAACACCATCATGTGGGAGAGACCAGCCAGCCCCGCGCAGGTTGGTGGAGACCTGGCGGTGGGAAAGCCCTCGCTGTGCACCCACATGGGCTCCATCCTCAGCTCTAGCCTTATAACAAGCCTCCCCGACCACGAATGAGCAGAAGCACGTTTGCAGCAGCCGCTTTCTGCAGCCCCGCCATCTCGCTGGAGCTAGGGCTGGCTCCTCAGTACTAACACCACAAAGCTCCAGCAGGTCAACCCTTCTCTTGTTTAACCAGAGCAAGCACATGGGGACGCTGAATGCACCGATGTTTGAAGCGATAGAAATAAACATTCTTAAGTGAGGAAAGGAAATTAATAAAGTTCCCACCAGAAAACTAGCTCAGAGACACTGTATCTTTGGCTACGAAGGCAAAACTGAGGCCGCTGGTATTATCCCAGTACTCTGAGCCACGCTGACGCTGTGCACGCTAGAAGAGCCTCATCTTTGCACAGGAGCAAGCGGCTGGGGCTAGGTCGCTCTTGACTACCATAGGGTTTGCCCGCCGCTGGGTCACCCTGAAATGTCCCAGGAAAGATCTGTGACTCCGAGCTGTCCTCTCTCCTCTTTTCCCAGCATCGGTCCAGTTGCGGCTGCCCAGAGCTCTCCTCCTCGCTCCCAGTTCACCAGCTGATCCTGCTGGGAGGCAGTGTCAGGGACACCGGGGTTTTGAGCATGTTTCTGACTTGTCTGGATTGCTCCATGCTGGATGAGGTGATTTGGGAAAGCCCTGATGATGTGCACAGCAATTTTGCAATTGTGCCCTCATGTCTGACTGTCCCATGCAAAGCGAATGAACTGTGAAAATTTTTTACTGTGAAAATAAACGCCCTCTTCGCTTCTGTGTTTCCTTGCATTTTACATTTACACTCAAAATCTGAACAGAGAATGGGGATTGGTGTTTCCACACAGAAATAAAGCAGCTTGCTTTTATAATGATGAAGTACCAGGCTAAATAAGAGTAACCTCACATAGCACTGGAAGTGTGGAAGGATTTGGGGTAGTTTGGAACAATAGTTACCTAGGATGATCTTAGCTTTGGTAGCATCCTTCTGACTGCACTAGTACACAGCGCTTTCCAGAGCAGGTCCACTACCATGTCGAGTGCTGCTGTTCCTGGATGTGACAGGCTGGATCTGCCCAAGACGCTCCTGAGACCTGAGGCATCAAGGGGGATGCAAGCTGCACACCTGCAGGGAGGCCTTTAATGTCCATCTGGGCAACTCTCAGAGCCTGAAAGAGTCTCTTCAGCAGCAGATCCGAAGCTCTCACTCGCTGCAACAACTGACCACTTCCTCCCTGCAGCCCCGTCTAAGCATAACACACATATACTGTGCGTTTGAAAGCAACTCGGGCCTCCCCTGGTTGCGCCGCGTTCATTCGACAGCTTCTCCTACCTGGCACCAAAGCCTGATTAAATATTAACATGGGGTGGGTCCCATTATTTCCTGACTTCCGAGAAGCCATTGGTAAATTGAGACCTCACTGCTAAAAATTTCTGACACAACATAATTTGTATTGAACCCCCTTCCCATGCCAGAGTGCCAGCGTTAATAAATCAGGTTGTTCACATTGAATAAATCTATTTAAATACTTATAAAATATTAAAGATGCATTTGGGAAAAGCCTCTAAGGTGATTGTTGCACCCATGCACCTCACAGTAACTAATTTATTAAAGAGTTTGCAAACCTGGGAAGGAAGGGAAAAGAAAAATGGTTTCATAAACCAAGAGCAGAAGCCAATTTTTCAGCTCAGATGATGAAAGGAAGCATGCATTTCTAATCAAAAAGACAGATACGCCTTTTCTCTCCCACCATTCCCTCAACGGCAAAGTGCCTTTTCATCATCAGCAACACTCCATTCCTAATGTCTGCAGAGGCCTTTCTGCACCTTCTCTATACACGGGTAATGTACACACTGCAGCCCTTTGAAACAAGAGCCCATTAGCCGGGCAGACTACCTTTCACATGGAGTCCTTCCGCTGGTAGTCATCAGCCAAGCGCTAAATCATCCCCACTGGGCACGCTCGCCTCATGGCAGCAGGATAAACAGATATTTAGAGCCCCGCAACGAAAACTGCTTTTCTACCTTTTGCGAAGGATGTTGTTTTCGTTACTATTTTTTTTTTTTAAGAAAAGATCATAAACTACCCAGGGAACATCCAGCTCTCTTCTGCAATCCCCTCCCACCCTCCCTTAAACACAGGTTTTTCTTTAACAAATCCACTTCTGCTTACACCCAGGTCATCTGTAATTTTAGACCTGCAACAAGCAGGCAGCCCCCCTTAAAGATTACATAGCGAGTGGGGCCATAAATTTGCCCCACAATAAGCAGCGAGCCAGAGCGTGCCCGGGCAGAGGGATTTATGTGGCTGTTTGCCTTCCCGTGGGCGTGGGGCGGCGTGGAGGAACTGTCAGCGAGCGCCGCGATACCGCACAAAAGCTACCTGAGTAATGCCGGGGAGATTAAGCCTAAATTGAGGACTGCCATTTCAGAGGACAATTAATTTCCAGGTTGTCGTGAAGGCTCTGTTGACATTTCTCAGCCGAGATTTGGCTCCTCGGCGAGGGTTTGAACAGCCCTGCGCAGCGACAGGCGGCGATGCTGCTGCCATTTGCTCCGCTCAGCCTGGACGCCCCAAAACAGCACAATTCCTCCTGCTGCGTTTCTGCCTCTGGCATGTAAAACCCCCCATGTATCTGTAGACGCTCGCTTCCAGGTCTTCACTGGAACCCTCATTCCAACCCCGTTCTCCGCCTGGAGGGCCCCTCTGCTGGTCCCTTTCTTCTGCAGCCCGTCAAGCAGCCAGGGGCACCCTGGGACACGCTGGGCACAGAGATCTAAGGGGGTGAGACACGAGCTCTCGTGCTGCCTGCACCATTCCACAAACCACGAACCACTGGTACCGCAACAGACGAGCAACACCCGGCACCAGCGAGGACTCTCCGGCCCTGCGGATGGGACACAGCTTTGCTCGGTGTGCCTGCAAGCAGGTGCTCGAGCGAGCTGGAGTGCCACTAGGAACCTGGGGACAAGGCACAAGTGACCTAAAACTCCATAAAGGTCTCTGGTATGGCTTGGCCTCGGCCAGACGCCGCATCGAGGTACCTGCCCGTACACATCCCTGGTGGTGATGGCCTTGGCACTGGGGCTGGTGCGTTACAAGTGACAAACGGCAGCCAGGAGATCGCTGCTTTGCGCGAAATACAAATGTTTGCGCACCGAGACCGAAGGACGAAAGGGTTAATTATCCAACAAACTCAGGCAAGAGGGGGGAAAAAAGTTCCAAGCTCAGGGAGGTTATCATTGCCTTTTGCACAGGCTGGTTTTAATCACTTTCTTGTACCTCTCCCTGACTTCATTTATCAAGCCTTCACATAAAAGTTGCAAAGTGAGGTTATTCAGCGGATACCTCCATTCATCTCGGATGATTGACCAGGGTGGTTTGCAGTACTAGCCAACCTGGGTGATGGCATTCCTCTTGTTTTCATTGCACAGCCTGCTTTCATTTTATGCGGTAATTGTGTTTTCATAAAACCAGAACCAAGCAGGCTGCAGATCCCAGGTTCCAGATTTATTTACAAACACCCCTGACCAGCCCCCAGCCGCCTCCGTTATCTGCTCTATGCTGCCTTGGATCTCACCGCCAGCAGGCTGGGGTGGATTAGCGCAAGATAGGAACTAGATCCGATCTAACTGCAGGGTCTTCATCAACCCCGCTCTTTCACCCCGCTTCTGCTCCTCAGAATAAACCCAGGTCCTGCTCCCACACAAACGTTTTGTGGGAAGTGGCCCGTTAAAGGAACTGTTCAGGAGCAGCTTTGGCTGCTGGCAGGTAGCTGAAGGGCCCGTTTTGGTTGGTAGAAGGAGGTGAGTTGCTCCACCAAGCCCTTCCGGAGACCTAAGCGCAGAGGCTGCCTCTCTCGGGTGTTCAGGGAGCTGAGGACAATCCTCTACATCCTGTGGGTGACAAATTCACCCCACGGATGCACTCCATGCTCGTGTGCGTGTGCATGGGTGAGGAGCAGGGAGAGAGGCAATGGTTGAACCATCTTTGTGCTAATGCAAATGTACATGAGCTGAAATTTCTCCCCATGGGTAAGGCTTCAGAGGTGATCCCTAGGGAATCTGTGACAAAGTGCTGCTCTTGCGGAAGCAAACCTTGCAGCCTCTGGATGCTGCTGCTCAGCAAACAGCTGAGTGCCAGGTAACTCCATAGGACCTTCTGTGGACACCAGGAACCTCTCTTGCAGGAGAGCAGCAGCACGGGCAGCTCTAAGGAAGTTCACGCCACTCCATCCCAAAATGGGATGCAAATTTTTCAGCGTACTCCTGGGAAACGTACATTGAGTGGGAAGAGCCTAGCCAGTGATTATGAAGAGTTTCTGTCAGCGCTGTCCATTTGTGTCCGCTTTCTAGGCAAAAAGCCTTTTTAGATAAAAGTTGCATTTCCATCCAAACGGCGGGGCCGGGGAGGGGGAAGGGCACCAGGGCAGAATAGGCTACCAGGGCTTTGTTCTATTTAAAGCATTCCAATAAGAATATGGCAGCACAACCGATCGCAGGGGAAAATGCAATTAAAATACCTTCCTGCATTTTGCAGCCGCAAAATTGTTGGCAAATCGCTGTAATCTGGCTTTGCTGAAGTGGAGGGCATGAGTCAAAGCACCAGGAAAGAGTTTCAGCTAAGTACTTTTCAAGCTAGTGAGCTTGCTGAGGGCCAGTTCAGGGGCTCTTACAACTTCCCCTATAGAAGCCAGGATCAGGAGTGACTTTTCCTGCTGCTCTTCCCCTCCACTGCAGCGCAGAAATGCTGGAAAGACCCAATTCAGCGGCTGAATGCGCCTGTCCGAGGGCAGCAGGCAGACAGTGTGAAGCTCCACGTTGATAGAGATTCTGCTGCTGTTTTTCTCCTTGAAGTTTTGCCCCTGCCTGTTAAAGGCAGGTTGGCTTTGCAGATTACGAATTACCTTTGAGCGAGCACAGCAAGGAAATGCAACCGGCCTCGAGCGAGAAGGGCCGGGTGTTCACCAGCTCCCCGGGCACAGGGAGGGTTCATTAGCGTGGGCTTGTGCATCACTGCTCGAGAGCGGGTTTGTCTGCAAGCCTATTTGTGCAAGGCCAATTCGAACTGGAATTCAGGCAGAAATAACACCGGAGAGGCCTTCTCGTGCATTTTTCATCTCCTTCCAAATTCCTTGCTTGCAAAGGTAGTTCTGAGATTGCACCTTGGACTAAAAATCTTCTACTATTGCTTGTTCCTGGACTGAGATCAGTCTCCTTGGGATTATTTATTCTTTGTGTGTGTGTGTGTGTGTGTGTGTATTAAAGTTAAATATTAAGATTAAAGCTCTTGCTTCTTTCTCATCAAAGACCTGCTCGCTCCCTTACCTCTCAGTGACCTCTGAGGTGATGCACTGAGGAGCCTAGAATCTTAGAAGAAGCAAAAGCTTGAGACCATGACTGTTATTAACGTTAGATGCTGAGAAAGCCTTTGATCGTGTGGAGAGGAATTATTTGATAATAGTTTTAATGCAATGCTGAACTGGAATCGCTTTTGGAGGTAGATTTCTCTCTTCGTATGACCTCTAGCAGATGTCAGGATGAATGTAGACAAGTGAAAAGTTTTGTTCTTCTTGGGAATATTTATAGCACAGGCATATTTTATCAAAAAGCTAATGAAGAGGGTTTTAGCAGGAAGATTATTAAGGTTGCCATCCCACTGAGATGATCATACCTCACTATTACAAATGTAAATTGAAACGTTACCTTCCTGAAGAAATGAGGAAAAGATTTTGCTGCTCAATGTTTGAGACAATAAACTTTGGGACAGAGAGGTAATGAGGAAATGAATGCATCAAATTAAAACTTGGCAAGAGAGGAAAAAATAAAACCTTGCTTTTTCCCCCTCCTAAATTTTCAAAAGACACATTCTCCAGATGTAAGGAAATGAACCATTAGAGTGCAAACCTGGCATTATCCCTGTATTGGATCTGAGGAATGGAGCAGGATTCATTCAGGGCTGCTTTGACTTTGAGGATGGCAAAGATTAGCTGATTTGTGTGAGAAGTTCTAGGGGATTACTTTCCCCCTAAGATTTCACAGATTCCCCTGTTTTTATGACAAAAATCAAGACATGAGGGCTTTTAGGTTTGTTTACTTCCCCCTGCCAATTGTCACTGTAAATCAAGACCTCCAAAAGATTTTTCGTGAATTAGTAAGTCCTACTGGCAGATGTTCCTCTTGATAATCAACCTCACCTTCTCGTTACTCATTTCGGTGGACTAGCCTATTTTAAACCTCCTCATGCCAAAAAGGCAGAAAAAAACCCTATTTATTTGAACTCTACCCTGTGATGTAATATCTCTTTGTTTGTACTCCAGAATTTTATAGGCCTCCTTCGCTATTGTGCCTTATTGAAAACTCATGCCTTATTTGCTGTTCAATATTTCTGCTTCTTAAGATTCTTCATCCTATTCAACATTTGTTTCAAATGATTTTTTTTCTGCAAAGGTATGCACTTGCTTTTTTAAAGGCAAATGACATTCTGTTATTATCTGCCCATTTTCCTAATTCCCTGGGTCTCTGTCATGAGCTGTGTGCTGTCCAAGCAGATGTTTGCAAAGTATATTACTTAAGAATCTGCGGATCTCAAATTTGTAGCTTTCATGGATGACGCAGACAGTTTTGAAGACAGGAGTAGGTAGGCTTGAAAGTTCATTTACTTGTGGAATAATGACAAACTCATAAATTCATGTGGAAGGGAATCCATTCTAAACACACATGATACTGTGTTAAAAGTTAATACTAAAGCACAGTGCTGCTGTATTTTTAATGCACTTGCAAAGTTGCATCTGCAAATTTCATTAATATGCTCCTGTAGATCCAGGATGGCTTCTCCTCAGGAGTCTCTACTTTCTGGATCATAAAGTTGTCTTCACTGTAATTTAGGAACCTCTGCGATGATGCATGTTCAGCTGCATTTGTTACTCAGCAGATGTCTGGGTAGTTAAATTCCTCCACGAGCCTTTATCAGCGCTTCTATTCTGGGGTTCCCAACCGGTTCAAGATGTCCCTGCTCGCCGGCGGAGCACCCTGCGCAGAGATGGGTGCTTTGGGCTCGTGTCGGGCTCTCTCTGTACGGTGCCCGCTGAGCTGAGTGGGTGCCCTGCAGGCCTGAGACACCTCGTCGCGTTGGCGCTGGTCAAGGGGGCTTGTCCACACGGGCAGCGGGCTGCTCCCCACGTTCATAGCTCCCGAGACCATCTGCTCCCATGACTGTCACTGCTCTTCCAGGGGGCTGCTGCCCCTCCATAAATTTCGGCAACGCCTGCTGCTCTCGCTCTTCCCTCATGGATTGCACCCGCTGCAGCAGCTCAAGCACATGCCGCTCGCCCCTGCGTCAGCCAGCCGCCTCTGGGACACAGTGCGCCTGCTCCACACTCGCCCTTCGGAGCAGCTCGGTTCCACGAGCAAGGCACGAGAACGAGCAGGCAATGCACGGGGTGAAGCGTTCTCCGCAGCCCTACCCATGTTCCTCATCCATCCCAGCTGCTTTTCCCCATGCAGAGCCACCGCTCGTCCCGGAGAGCCGCTTGTCCCATCCCGGCCACCCCGTCCAGGGACGCGGCAGGGTGCCCCAGCCCCTGCGCCGGGAGGGTCGTGCCCGGCAGCAGTGTGCAAGGCCATAGGGAAACGCTGCCAGTCTGCTCCATTCCCTTAGGCTACTTCTTGGCATTACGTTTTAAGGAGCTCTCCCTAGAGCTGGTCAAAGAGTAAAATAATAACCTGATTTGCAACTGAAAGTGCTGAACCGGGCTCACTATGATTCAGACTCACAATATTAGCTATTAACGAGCATTCAACCTACTGCTGGAATCTGTGCAAATGCTCCCAAGTCCTCAGAGCTTCAAGAATTTTAACCAGAATGATACTCATCCAGGAATTTATGTGTTGCTGTTCCTCTGTCTAGAAATATTTGTCATCCAAAGACCAGACACAATCCCAACCACTTTTTGGTTTTCCGAGCAACTGGAAATGAGAAAATAAATGCAGTCCAAATAAATGGCTTACTCTGCATAAACTGAAAAGCAGTTGTCCACATTCTGCACTGGCTATGCGTAATTAATTAATTTACAGGTGTCAGAATCGGTGTGTAAAACATTTCCTATTAAAAAGAGGACAAGATCCCCGGCTCCCGGTGGAGGGGTTGCTACAGTCGCCTGTGATTCTGCTGGTCCTGTTCCGCACTGCAGCAACTCGTGAAGTTGTTTCTCTGGCCTGGGAGGTTTTGACTCCATTATCAGGATCTCACTTTCCCTGAAGTCAAAGCAACTTCTTCTCCTGCTCAAAACAGGCCAGAAATGAAGGTGGTCAGACTATCATTTGAATATCCTCATTTGCAAGAAACAGCTTTGGTTTTGATTTCTTTTTCTTTTGCTACTTGGCTAGTTTTTCTTCCAGACCAATTAGATCGTGTGGCCCGATCCGATAAAATGCAATACTAGTTTCAGAACTTGACTCATTTTTATTTAAAAAGACAATAAACTGGAACCCAAAATAAGTGTTTCTTCCTTTTCAGCAACTAACATGATCTCCTTTCGTCTACGCCCTTCACCAGGAATCTGGCTTTTTCTGGCCAGCTAGCAAATCTGAAGTCAAACACCTGCTTGCCAGACTCAGAGCTATGTGCCTGCCATTGCCGATCCATCTGCGGAACATAAACATAACTTTCACCAGCTGCTTCTTTCAGCCTGGCTCAGTGACGGAACCATTATAGAGCACAGCAGCCACCCACTCGCCTAATAACAACGGGCCCGGGCATCGCAGGGTGCAAACTGGCACAACCTCACCGAGCTGCGAGCGTCGCGCTGATTTACACCATCCACACACCTCACCCCACCGCTTGTTTGTTTGCTTCTCGCTTTCGCATTTTACCACCCTTATTTCCCCAGTTTCTAGTTTGTTTCTGTTTTTCCATTATATATAATGAGGCAACATGTGGTGGAATAATTCCTGGGCCAGGCCCAAGCAGTAATGGATAATTACGTTGGGTACCACACCGCCTCAATATTAATGATGCTAAGAAAACCTCACAAGATTCAGAGGTGTGATGCTGCAAAGGTTCCAGCTGGATTCAGGCCAAATGCCCTGTTCTTATAAACAGGCTCAACTCTGTTGACTTCAGCGTGCTTATATCTGCTTTTGTCTGGAGGGTTTGGTTGTTTTGCAAATGTTTAGACATTCCACAGAAAAAAAAAAAAAAACAGAAAACAAAATCAAAACAAAACAAAAGCCCAACCGCATCCACACTCACATGATTTGAGTCGAGCTGGAAATCTCGTGGTGCAAACAACAGATTTGTTTCCGTGTTGCATGAAGGCTAGTGGGCTCTGACTAGAATTAAATTGATGACAGACCCCATATCTCGCTCTGCTCCAGAAAGCAGTAGCAAGGCACAGCTCTTGGCCAACAACAAGAAGCCTCTCTCTCCGTATCACAGGTCAGGATTTTGAAGTGACTGGGACAACATCCACCCAACGTCCAGGTAGTTCATCTTCCTTCCCGTGTACCGCTCAGGAACACCGTGGGGTTTTTGGACCCTTCACTTTCCAGAGGGAGTAAACCTAGCAATGAGAAAAGAAAATCCTTTAGTAGCCCAGACTCCAAAACGAGCTGAACTTGTACATCTTGAGAGAGCTCAAATTTGGGGATGCCCATTTATGAATGGGAGCTGCCTCTGAGATTTACCCATTAAAATCTGCTTTCCTTTTAGTAATTTTGTAGCATATGCTGAATGGTGCTTTCCAGGACTTCTGCAACTGCTAAAGTCAACGCTCACATCTAATATATTCCGACTTAAAGTGCGCAACCTTGTTTAAAATGCACTGCTAAAGCATATATTTTCATGTATCGTTATGTCTGAATGCATGATAACCAGGCTGAAAATCAAATTATGTGTGTTAAGGTGAATATTACAATGTGACTACTGCCTGCTGTGCTGCGAATGAATCTTGTAAACACAATCAAATCTCTCTCCTCTCCCTCTCGCACACACAGACACATGCACGCCCTTGCACAAGAAAAGAGATTCTTCACCTTCTGCCACTGTATTGTCACAGCAGCTCATGTTTATTGTGAGTGACATCTTCAGCTACAGCTCAGCATGAGCGCCGGGATGCTGGAGCTGAACATGCTACCAGGAAAATCAGCAGTGACATTAAAGTTGTTTCATGAATAATGAAAAAATAAATATCGCACTTACTGTAGGTACACAAAACGCTTTGTTTAACTAAAAGCATTTGCAGAGAAATTCCAGGTCTCTGAGGGTAGATACTATTTTATTAACTGTGGATGAAGAAGTTATTTAGATGGAACTGTTTTCATTACATTGGTAATTTTCTAAATTATACAAATGAGGGAACATGTGATCAGTGCTGTTGGGAGGATAGAGACTTTGCAAAAACTCCAAACTGTCAAAAGATCATGAGGCAACAACTCCCCTCCCGTTGCAGCTGGTGAGTCTTCCAGCAAGTCACATTCTGTATATGGACAGAACTTCAGATACATCTCCGAGCCCAAATCAGCGTAACACTTTTAGTCATTTATGGGGGGCAAGGCTTCAGAGACAGTAACACAAATTCATAAATGTATACCTCAAAAGAGAATTCAGTTGTCTCGAAGCCATACAAGGCAAGTTTATTGCAGGATCTCAGCAAAGGATGCTCCAAACATGACTGCACTGGATGCTCAGTTTTGCTGGCAGCATCAGTGTGTGTTGCTGCCAGCCCTCAGAGGTTCATAATCACAAATTTCAGGGAGAAAGAAACAAGCCTCGTTTGAATTACGGGGTTACAGTGACCAGAGCCTTACACAGAAATTATTTGTACTGGAAATGCTACATTTTGCCCTATTAAGGACCGAGCAAACAAACTTATTACGTAGCATTAAAGTGTCGAGCAAAAGTGAAATCTCTCAGTGAGTTCGGGCATTATACAGTTCCTGAACCTAAAATGCAATGGTTTCTCCTGAGACATAAACAGCCTTGTTTCCAGAGTGGAAAACAGTCTTGCTCATGTCTGTTGAAATAAATAGGAAGAGCTGTTGCTCCCTTCTCTTTTTGGAATATTTCATCCATATTCATAGCAAAAATGATGAGAAATGCTCCAAAGCTCCAAGTCAGAAAATTAATACTAAACACATTGTCCATACCCTCTCACTGTTCCTCACGAACACTGTTTCTACTTACCAGCATGGAAATACTTACTCTCAGGACAACCTTCTGAGTGGTAACCATAAATAATCGACTTCCTAGATGGTGCAACTAGTAAGTGCAGGTTTGCTACCAGGAACCCAGAACATACACCTTCCTTGCAAGCAGCTGAACAGGTTTGTTGAGGCAAGCAGGACACGGGTGTCCTGTCCACAAACCTAAGGCTTTCCCATTTTTACACACACTTTATGACTTCTGGGAGGAGTTGAAGATGATTGCATTCCCTATTCATTCAAAAATGTAAATTTCCTATCTAAAAACACATATTCATCTTTGCTTAACAACATGCTGAATGGCAGTAACAAAAAGAGCACTAAAAGGAAATATTCCACTTTATTGGTAACAGTATACAAAACCGCTGCTTGTCTTGATTCCCTCACCTTTAAACAAGAGAACAAATTAAAATCCTGTTTACAATATGTGCTAATGCTGGCAGCAAAAAATAACAGCCGAAACCCTAAGATCTACATCTCTGCACTGCGGTTATCATCAGGTGAGCTTAGGTAGGCGGTTCACAGCTCCTCCTCGCCAACATCAGGTCATGGACTGAGGGACAGGCAACGTGCAGATCTGACACACTAGGAGAGGGATAGCAGGTATCCCTTGACACATCAGGAGAGCTGAAAGTAAGCAAAGATGTAAGTGAGCAAGACCCAGGTGTTAGCGGGGAACAGGCAATTGCAATGCAGGCTGCGCTCCTATCTGTTACACCAGAAGGGTAAAAAGCATCCTGTTTGGTCACTTAGTTTCTTCAACCAGATGGAATCCAAAATGTTCAGAAAATTAAAAATCCATTTATTCCTCCAAAGTTGCATTCCATCTGTTTTCAGACATTTATGGAATCTTTTTGCATACAGGATATGGCAACCACTGATGCCTTGGAAATGTTTCTTCCCTGTGAAAGGCAGGCTGGATAGAGACGGTACTGGGGTAAGATTATTTTTTTTCAGGTGCTCTTATTTCTGTTTGAAATATGGGGAATTCTTGTCTTGTTTTAAATACAGGAATCATAAAATGTAAAAATACAACAGGACCTTTTAATCTTAAAGAAAAATATCAGGCTATCCCTACACTTTCCACCTTGAAAATTTTAACTTTCCTGCCAGTCTGTTTCTCATTTTCAGCTTGTGGAGACAATACGAATGATTCAGATGCTATGAAGGAATGCAGCCTGGCATGTAGTGATCTCCACCCTGGAGATAAAAGTGACAAAATTACCGCAGAAGTTATGAGCCTTAGTCTTCATCAATCATTTTTCAAGAAATACCGTATTTCATCCCACTACACACTGTGCCTAGCGCTAACCGGGTACGGTCCCCTCCTCGCGGCGCTGCTCTCGGCATCCTCGGCCTCTCCACATGGCAGGGCCTCATCTGGCACGCAGACCATTGAGTTTTCTGTACATGACACAAAATCCACGTTTTTCTGTTGCTCCAGACTTTCTTTCCTTTGCAGTCCGTGGCTCATACAATAGCTCAGCATCTCTGAGCACTATCCTGCTTGGTGCTGGGCATATTTTATGTCCAGATGAAGCTGCTGAGCTCAGTAAGTGAGTGCAGGCTGTATCTACATTGCTAGCTAGATTATATTCCCAGTTGTCTCCTGATCATCCATAACCTCAGGTTAAACCACCGCCAGCTTCTGGGTCAGAATGAACTGACTGTTGCTCCTGCAAGCTGAAACACATTTTACATGCTCCATCTACGGGCTGTGTCGTACACACCAGGTTTGGTGGTCCTGCGCAGTCCTCCAGCACTGGATCTGCACTCCTCTGCGCCAAAAACACCCTTCTGCCGAGGCACAGACTACTCTGCAGTATGTGATAAACCTGGGATTGTAAAAGAAGCTCCCTCAAACAAAACCCAAGCAAACAAACCCAAGTTGCTGACACAATGCTTCATAACTTGCATCTGCCTTTGAGTTTGCTTTTGAAGGCTGGATCATGTTTTTCACATTTCATTTTGCAACCATGAGGACCAGAAAACAAAAGGAGTAAATTAAAATTCATACGTAATCACATGTCTCCCAAAAGCTGACAGTTAAAACAAAAGAACCCAGCGAGAGCACTGCACAACTCTTACTGAAAGCTGGTAGCAGTGTCACCCAGTCCTTTCACAACATCCATCCTTTTCATCACTCCATCTCTGAGCTCCACAGGGTTTGACTCCAGGCTGAGGGAACACAGGCACAGAGCTCATATTCAGCCAGCAGCTGAAGGGGAGTCCAACTTGCCTCTCTTCTGGGGCAATCGCCCACTGAGAAACCTGGCCCTGGGCAACCCTGCTGCCCAGGATGGGCACAATGCAGGCTGCAAACAAGGCCAGAAAAGAAACCCCTGGGCCAAGACAGGCTGCCCGGGAACATCCATCCAGCCCACGACTCCCTAGAAGTCCATCTGCTGTCCAAGAAAACTCCCATCTCCCACAGCTCGGAACTCATCACAGGTTTCTCTCGAGGATGCAGGGGGACTCGGACGCACCCCTCGCCAACTCGAGAGCCTCTCTATTTTCACCCACCCTGACTAAGTTTAGAGGAAAAGCCAAGAGCTGCAGGTATGACAGAGAAGCTGGCAGCTGCAGAACTGAGCTGCCACATTTCAGTATATAATTTTCCTTCTGCAGTGTCTCTCCCTAACTTTCCTCTTTAAGAGGCACTTAAAATCCATGTGTCTGACTCAATTACTGTTATTGTAGCTATGGAACAGAATGTGATGCTGATGAGGGCCTACCTGTCTAGTTAGCTTCCCTTTCTGGATGCTTTCTTTCTTTGATTCATCATTGCTTGTGACACATGTATTGTCTAAACTATGTTCGGGAACAAGTCTCTAATACATTCAATGGGCGAAGGTGAAAATCGGAAAAAGGAGTATCAGTTGCATGCACAGATACATGCAGCAACTTTAAACATCCATTTCCTGAGAAATATCTCATACAGAAACCACCTTTTCATTGTAAATTAAGAATAACATTTACCTTTCTTTTGCTTCTTTTGATTAAGGCAGCCCCAGCACTGCACGAGTGCTCTGTCCTTAGGAACTCGTTTAGAGATTCCTACAAGACTCGGTACATTATCAAATCATACCTGAGTACTAGGAATTCATGCCCCAGAGGGCATGAACCCAAATTTAAAGTAATCACCATTCTGTATATTTTCGACTCAGTTGAAGGTTTTATGATACAGACTGAATGTCTTTTCAGGACAATCCTAAAAATAAGCCAATGCAGTGGGGACTGAATTTATTGGACATGTACACTCACCTTCAGTTGATGTTCTCTCTAGGTCAGTCCTCATGTGATTGGCAAGGGATCATGACAGCTTGTATCTTCCTATGAGCAACACGTGGAGACACTGGTAATTAGAACTGCCACTCAGTCTTTCCTGACAACAGCTGGAGCGGTGGCGCGGGGCCTCTGAACTAGCTGCTACCCCTGGAAAATCCTCTTTCCCAGCCCTTCTTCTCCGTAGGCAAACACCTCATTTGAATAGCTGTAATAATTATTTCTGGTGATTTATTATCTGAAAAAAAAAAAAATAGAGGCATCTTCAAGAATAAAAATAGAGCAGCTGGCAGTAGCTATCTGAGGACGATGACTCCAAAGGTGCCACCTGTAATGCAGCAATCAGACAGCTTTCCCTGACGGGTGTAGAACGAAGGGTACGTCCCCAGCTACGGAAATATATACAGGTGTAAGGTGCTTTTGTTAGGACCTAATTCTTGATCAAAGTTTGTAGCACTGAGGCTTGTTGCTCAGTTACATTTAATACTGCACTTGAAAAATATCAGTGCATTTTTGCTATAGTTTTCTATCTGAGCCAGCACAAGACTCAAAGGGCTCGACTGACTACTAGTGTGCTTTACTCATAATTGATTCAATCACAGGCCGTTAAGGACTGAAACTAAAAAAAAAAAAAAAAAAGGAAAAATAATGTAACAGGAAAACCAATGGGATGCATTTCCAGTTCACTGCTGTATTTGAAAAGGGTAAGAAGACAGCAATATGTTTGGAAATATTTGCAAATGAAACTGATGCTAAAGTATCCCTTTGTAATTTAATCTCCCTGTTCAAAGCACAGAGGGTTGGATATCTACAGAGTGGAAATTGGTTTCTATTCTAGGCTTTGCTACAATTCTGAGGAATCATTTTAGATAAAACTTCCTTTCTTGTAAAATGGGACTAACAAGAGACCTGTAGTTTCCAAGCATGGTGCCCAGTTATTTAGATCTCGGCATGTAAATCTACATGTTTTTCCCCCAGAAAAGAGGGGGGAAAAGACAGCCAGAATGGAATGGATTTCCAAATTCAAGCATTTGGAAATCCAAGGCTGAAATGGCACTGAAATCTAATGCATGGAGCACAGAAGTCACTGGAAACTGACTTGAAATCACTCCATTGCCTCCAGCGCATTTTGGATCAAGGTTTAGGAGAATAAATTCACCACATGAGGACAATTTTCCAGAGCAGTGCTTGACTCCTTCTTGGCAGAAGCAGCACCAGTGCTGAGCTGGGCACTAACTTGGGGGCGAAACTATGCTATAAAGGGTTCCATCATCACTGGGTGCCCCAGGAGCCTCCTAGGGAAGGAATCTCCTCTCTTTAGTCCCCTGGCTTGTTCCCGAAGATGGGAGATGTATGCGTAACCCAGAGATTTTCCCGGTAGTGATATTGCCTAAGAAGACACAGCAACAAGTTCCTCATGTGAATCATTTTGATAAAGTATTATGCAAACACTGAAAAACACCTCTGAAACAAACTCAGCCATGGCAGTGCTGTAATTTGAGACGGGTAATTACATGGGAACTCCCATGTATGTGCTTCAGAATGAATCCAGCAGTGTAATCATGCAATGGGGCCAAAATTATCGAGTGAACAGTACCATTTCCGTCTTGGACTGCCATTATAGCACGGTGCATGGTGCAATTGGGCTGTATTTAGGGAACCTTCTGGCACGATGCACTCAGAAGCAAGTGTGCAGCTCCATCCCTTCTTTTAAATACAGCACACACATTTCCATCGTTGCCAAACTATCTGCTCCTGCTGTGGCACCCCTAAATTCATCACTGAATGCGTGTATTTCTACTCCATCAGTGGCACCCAACTTTCCAAGGACACAATCCCCAATGTCTTAACAGTGCCAAACCTGGCAGATTATTTATGCCAGTCCCTCATCCTTTTTCCAGGGCACTGGGGGAGAATAGAATTAAATGCAGGTAACTGAAAGTACTTGTAGTTAATCTGAGTTAATCTAATTTTTAGAAATTTTACAAGTAGCTAAAAAAAGTCACTGCAATCCCAGGCAACATAGGCTAAAGGTTAAATTTAAAAGAGATCGCAACAAGTGCTGAGGTAGAGTTGTGGCAGCCAAGTAATTAGACAGCTGCCCTTTTAGAAAGTATTGCTTTGCTTAAGAGCTCGTGATGTTCATAGTACCTGATTTAGAAACAAATTGGCTTTTTCTTACTGCTCTCTCCCCCACTACCCTTCACTACTGAATAATAATCTTTATGCTAGTTTTTGATGTACTAGTAGAGCAGATTTCCTTTCAGAACAATGTTCTTTGTTAAAGATAACTGCATTTTTTTTAATGCAACAGTTTATCTATTCACAAAGGCTGTTCTGTGGAGATTCCCTCTTCAGAGGGGTTTGTGAGGAGCTCTCCTTCTCTGAGCGGCTCTTGCTGCCGCTCTTCCCTGCCCTGCACCAGCTGCAGCCTTTCCTGGGGCTGGAGATGCCAGCATGAGCTCAAAACCCCTCTCTGCAGGAGCAACAAAGCACACGCAGGCACCAGCAGTGCAATTCTGATCACACGGAGCCCGTTTCAATGCCTGTTTAATCCCGGAACTCTCACCAGCATGGAGAAGTCCCTCGTTTCCACTGCTCTGCTCCCGGGTGTCGGCACGGCTCGAGGCAGGAGAGCACCCAGACCAGGCTTCGGGTCCCAGCAGCACAAGGGGCTGGAGCCCCTCGGAAAGGCTCCTGCTTGATGCTCACAGGCACCAGGAGAACGATGCTGGCTGGCTGGCCCCGCGCGGAGCATGCTTGCAGCATCAGCAACGCCTTCCTTGATAAACCATCCTTTGCCAAATGGTGCCACTAATTCCAACAGGATTGGAGGAAAATCCAAAATGATTATTTCCTAAAACCCTCACATCCTCCAGGCACACTGCTGGCAAGTCCATGAATGTTTATGTTGCACACCAAGTGATTTAAATAATCCCCAAGTCCCTTCCACTGGAGTAGATGCTCAGGAGAGATCCTCTCTTCTACCGGTTTGCAAGAATACACTAATAGGGGCCTCTCATTTTCCACGACAACTGATAGACTCTGCATGGCTAGGAGTAAATTACAGTAGCGGTATTTTAACAACTGTGGAAAAGACTATAAAACTTTCTGCCCCTTATTAACTACTGTGTGACTATTAGGTTTATGGGCAATGTTAACATTGCAGCATAGGAACAAAAACATTGTAAACGCTCTCCAAAATGTTGGGAAGCAATTTTCCCCCAGAGAGGCAAGGGGCTCTTCCACTCCCCATAAGGAATGGTAAGGGTCATGCGGCACGCACGTAAAACTCAATTAAACCCTCTGTGATGGAGTAATTAAACCTAATTGTAAGCCTGGGCAAGCATTAATTTTCAAGCTGAGCTCCCTGTTCAGAGCTCCAAAATCCTTATTGAAAGTTCATGGAAAATGAAAGCTGCCTCTTTAAAAGAAATCAGCTTGCAGCTCCCCAGAACGGAGCCCCTGGGCAAGTGGTTCAAAATATGATTTTTATAAACAAATCTGACATAGCAAACTTAATGCAAAACCCTATGCATATAACATCACTTATGTGTGCAACTCGTTTAAACTACAGCTGTAGAGAGAAGGGAATAAAACTGGCAAATTAACCTTTGGCACAAGAGTGCTCCCATACGAGCGACGTTATGCAGCAGATGATGCAGTTGTGACTCCCCCTAGTATTGTCACAGTGAAGGGTCTGTCAGAATTTTTGTTCCGAACATCCACAGTCAGAGTTTATTAATTCAGCCAGGAGCCTCCGCTCCAGACCTGCCTTGGCATGTGCAGTCTTAAGAGCAACATTTTTTTAGCATCACTTCCCTTCACTGCCCCCCCCCTTCAACACCACTATTTTACTTAAAGTCGCAGCATGCAAAAATAAAATATAATATAGCTATAGGTACACTGGAAGACATATTTTCAATAGGTTAGACTTAGGAGTCTTAAATACATGTACAGTTTAAAGGTTAAAAGGACTTTAGCTCTCAAATGCTTAAGGCACTTCTGAATAAAGGCCTTCACGGTATCACAACATGGAGCAAACAATGCCTAGGTGTCTTGAAATGCAGCAACGGAACTATCAGACCTGTTACAAGACAGATGTAAAAAGCAATTGAGATGCTTTTTGCATATAAATGCAAATTAAATTTAACACACAAAGTTCTTGGCCTTTTTCTTCCTCCTCTGAATGCCCCACACTACTGAGTATATTTCTGTACAACCAACAAAAGCATCACATAAAGTGAAATCTCCCTGTGGGTAGCTTTGGCAGTGTCACTCACACCTTGGCATGCGTTTTTGTCATGTCTATGTCTCTAAAACAATCTGGCCACAAGTTTCGTACTCAGGATTTACACACTGAAGTGGCGCGTTCCTGCTGGGCCTCTTTGCCACGAGGCCCACGCTGTCACTCAGAGAACTTGCTTACCCGCAGGACAGTGGTGACTGAAGATGCACCCCGGGTCAGGTCCACGAGGACGTATCTTGACTCTTTGCTCCAGGAAGTCACCTGCAAAGGGAAAGCACCGAGATGAACTTTCAGAGCCAAACAAGTCCCCAGAACTGCCACCAGGTGAACTGATGCTGTGGGACAGCAGGCAGGGCAGGGCTGAGGGTCCTGGCGCGTCTTCCCAGCCTGGGCAGATGTGCTCGTCCTGTAGCACTCAGTGACTGAAAGTTTCACTAGAGCAAATGGCAAAACCACTGGATAAGAAATAAGTTACTTTATACAGAGCCATGTCAAGGTGTCACATCTGCTCTCTCATCATCCTCCTGATGACATGGGGGCAAACCAGGCCTGCAGGCTCTGTCACGCTGGCAGTACCTAGCATGTGGCCAAGGATCAGCGCACATGAAAATAAACCAAAGATTTTCAGTACTAACAATAAAAGAGGAAGAAACTTAATCCTCAGAGGTCAGTTTTACATGGAAAAGTGCAGGTCCTGTCTTTGTATCAGAACATTACAACATTACCCCTAATGACTTCACAGTTCCACCCTTGACTTGTGTCAGCAGAACCCTATCTTCTTACACGGTAAATTAGTTGCTTCCAGACTCCTAGGTGGTCGGAAGCGGGAGGCCTGGCAGGATGAGATGTCACTTGCATCCCAGCCGCACTGCTCTGCTGTATTCAGTGTTCTTCTCGCCCGGGTCCCGGTGTGGGCAGCGGAAGGCTGGACAGGGAGCAGGTTAAAAGCTGCAGTGTTTGGCATTTGGGAGCCCACATTGTTCAGCAGGTGTCACCTCGGCGTGCTGTCCCACAGCATCCCTGAAGGGACCTCATGGCATGCAGAGCTTGGGTCAGGCTCGAGGGCAGGAATCCCTGCAAAAAGCAGCATCCTCGTGCTCCACAGCTCCCGTCGGAGAGCTCTGCACCCTTTAATCAGAGAACTCCGCATCCTTCACAAGCCCTCATCCCACCCGCACGGACACTGCTTCCATGCCGTCAAATGACCAAGGGCTGCAAGTTGCATTGGCGCCCAGTTATTTAGATCCTCTCTCACATAAAACAAGGATAATCAGGAGTTTCTGGAAGAGTTACCATGCCCAGGCAAGTGTCTCCTGCTGTTTAAATCCTATATTCTTATTTAACTGGAAGGCTTTGTTTCACGTCTGTCCTGAAAACCTGTCTCCTGTCAGCTAGACAAAGGGTAGTTTTCACCGCAAATACAGAAGGGAGAGACATGCTTATACGGTTATGTAAGGCTTTAAGGAGTTTTACAGGCAAGTAAGATGCAGCTCCAGACACTAGACCTTTTAAATCATTTAAAGCTGACATAAGCTGATCCTATGCACAGCTTATAGCCATGTTTGTACTTTTGAGCTCTGACAATTACAAATTGTATGTATTAGCTCCACAAGGATTCCTGTTCAGCAGCACCAACTCGTAACGGTGCACTAGTTCTTTGCTTTAGCAGCCTCCATCCACGGCCTTCAGCCAGCTGTCACCAGGGAAAGGGCAGGAGAGCCACAACTGAAAGAAATCCCAACCCCAACATCTGCAGGCTGTGGTAGCTGCGACTTTCCGTATTTCAATATGGTTTTCAGACCATCTCGGCTCAACAGGAAGAAGCCTGGCACCCTCAAAGCCTTCTGCACTCATAACCTTTGAAGATGTTCAAAAGAGAAGGGAAAAAAATAAATAAAAGGTCTTAGGCACTTTGCATGAAGTTGAGTGAAAAGTCTTGGGGCCTAACTCGACTGGAACTGCTTTAAATACTTCTCCACTACAGCAGCGGTGCGTCATATGAAAGGCTCTATTTGGCATCCATCCACAGTTATAAATAAAAAACATATTTATCTTTGGTCATGCATATAATTTAAAAGTCGGACAGAAGAAACCTTTTTTCTCCTTTTAAATCTGTAGCAAGCCCAAGATAAATTCTTATAAATTACTTCTTTTAAAAGAAGGAAAAGAAAAAAACAATAACAAAATAGTTCGGCTATTTGGAAATCTGGAAAACAGATTATTTCTTTGGATGGAACAAAGTGTGTGTATGTGTCATCATGACTTTAAACAGTTCCTTGGATTCCCATGGAAATACTTAATTGAAGTTAATAAGATGTGGAGTTATCAGTGGTTTTTCATGATAGATTTCATATGGGCCTTCCAAGACATTTTCTCTTCTGAAATCTACTGACCTAAGACTGTGTTAACCAGTGATCTGAGCAGCAGCTAGTGTGGACGATAAATTTGAGTGAAACCCTACTAAGAATCATAGAAGAGACAGGAGTTTGGGCAAACCCTCCATAACTCCAACCTCTGCAACACATGGATTAAGCTTCTGATTTACAGCATGCATGACAGTCCTCCATGGAAGCTTTCAGCAAAAGACTCATTTGCTTCTTGACACTCGCAACACAGGTCAGAAGTTCTTCAAGCATCATGAAAGTGGGAATAAAAAGCACTGACAGACAGAACATAGATCCCAACCCAAATCTTCCTTCAAATTTTGTGATCCAACAAGTTGTCCCCACCACTTCAGAGGGCCTGGTCCACCTGCCTTTTACGAAGCACATGAGCTGCAACATACTAAAAAATTCTTGATTTGTTAGACCGATAAGAGGAAAAATTGCCTCCCTCTTACGTCTGAGATTAGCAAATGGCCCTCCTGCATGGCAGGCGGATGCACAGTGCCTGCAGCATCCTTCAATCAGTGAGCATGTGTCTGCCCAGCCCTCAGGGCAGCCCATAGAGCTCCTTTTCTGGCAGAAATGGGGTATTTGGCATCTGCAAAGTGCAGGAGCTTTATAAACATCTGTATACACCCTCTGCAGAAAATATCTCAAAATAAATTTGGCTTGAGTCAGTGTTTCTGTGGCCCTATACGTGATCACACTATTCTGAAGTTTATGTAGGATGAAGCATTTTTTCTAGCCTCATAATAGCATGGTTTCCAAAAGACTTTGAGTAGGCACAGTCTGCTTCACTTTGGCACCCATTCTGTATCTGTACTTTAGGTAATTAGTGAAGCTGTTCTCCTCAAATTGGCCAAAAGCATGCAGCTTATCCTGATTTCCCTTCAGGATAAGAAATTTGTAGAGTTTTTTTTTTTTTTTTTGCCTTTTGCCTTCAACATTTTTTTTTCTAACTCCCTGCTTCTGCAAACACATCCACTGCATATGTTTCTTTTTAAAGTTAATATTCCTTTCAAATATACCATCCCCATCGGTAAAGGCAAGTACATGTGTAGGGACTGCAGGGTCGAGGTCAGCGTCGCGCCTAGCAGTAATTAAGTCCGTCAGCAGCAAGCAGAGCACACTCATTAACCTATAAGCAACCTTAGTATTTAACTTACAACGACCAATATTATACTCAGGATTAAAGGAACGGCATGAAAATATCGTGATATATGAAATGCAAGTGAGACAACAAAAGCCACAGGGCAACACTGCCCTGGGAAGTGCTTGCAGGTCAACACAAGGAGTGAATCGTTAGATGGATACCATATATCTATTTAAGAAGGCATGAATGATTCCCTGGAAAAGTCCTTCATCCCAAAGGCAGCCAGCGGCTGCACACTCATGTGTGCGGCTACCTTTACCCGCTCAGGTTCCCACACACGCCAGCACACGGGTGAGTCGCACTCGGGAGAAGCAAGCCTGACTGTAATTACACGAATTGCGCTTTGGCAACAAGGAGAAGTTTGCACTCGCGCACAGATGGCTTTACGCTACACGCTACGAATGTGCCAAGATCCGCGGCTCTACACACAACGCACGAGGGGATCCGGCGCGTGCGTAAACCCGCCGCGGGGCTCTTGCCACCACCACGGAGCACCCACAGGGCCGCCTGCACAGAGGGAACAGCCCGCAGGGCAGAATCCAAATGATCTATAGTGCAGCGGGAGGCTTTGTGCTTTGATGACCCTGTATTTCTTTAAAGAAGAAACTAAAGAAGTCTGATTTGGGTTGAATAAAATGAATCAAACTGCTCACCGTGGCTCTCATCTAAGCCATAAGCTTAAACTTTGCAAACCCTATCAAAACTACCTAGGGGGGAAATATTACATTCTTATCCTTACGAGGCCTCCGGAGTCTTTCTTGTGTTTTGGCTTCAAGTCCTCTCCTCTGTGACCCTCCCACCTCTAGTACTTCATGAAGCTAAACTTACTTTAAAAGTCCTTAATTTAGAAAAACAAACCAAAATTCTGTCAACCCATTCCCCAGCGCCTGACAATAATTTATTTTACAGTAATAAATCTTCACCCTGACAGCTCTCTGATGATGCATTACGTTAATACATCATAATGACAATACTTGTGATATATTACAGATATATTTTCTAAAAGGGATATCACCTATACATTCCACTGTCACAGCACAGCAGAAGATTGTTTGGGAAAAGGGGGCAGGAGGTAGAGGATGTTCCTTACCCAGAAGGCAAAATCTCACATAAGAATGTGGAATTAAGTTGATTGCCCTTGTTAAAATACCAAAGAGAGAAAGAGTTGTGGGCCAGCAACTTCTGTCATCTCCTGATATGATTGCCTGTTCGTTCCTAAAAGACAGGTATTCAAGATGGAATATAAATCAGGAATTTTAAAATATTTTAATGAATAATTTTAAATTAAATAATATTTAAAAAATGAAAATAGGAGAAACGGACTCCAAAAATTAAGTAGTATTTCAGTAGGCTGGAAAGTCTTTGACAAAGAGGGGTGAGACATTTGACAGGATTGCTATGAAGGCCTGCAAATAGAAACAACCGTCAGTGACAGCGAGAACAACCTGGTGAGAGTTGGGAGCCCTGGAAAGAGTAAGAGACACCGAAGACTGATACAAACTCCAGTCTCTTCAGTGGACAGACAAGGTGATGACAAGGCTTTTCAGAAGGAAATAAAGTTATTTTCTGACCTGCTATTCAGCCTTCCGCAACACCACTGCACAAAAACCCAGGTCGCGGGTTAGTGCGCACCGTGTTAGGCTCTGCAGAAGCAGAAAAAAAGACAATCCCAACCGTCAAAAACCCATTTCCCAAGATTTAGAATGCAAAACCAGCCCCTGACTAGCAGAGCCTCCTGCCTGGGAAATTGCTCCGCAGGCTTGTCTCAAGCGTGGAATGAGCGGAATGAGACTCGACAGAAAGCTCCCATGGAAGCTGCTCCGAACGGCCGGGCCGGTGCCTTGGTCTGCGCACAGGTAGCTCTGACAGCAGCCGCAATGTCCCTGTTCCTGACACATGTATCTCAAGGGCAGGCAGCTCTATTTTCAGCCTTCCTTTTGTTCCTGAAACAAAGTTTCTCCGCTCTCTGACACGGTACTGAATTCTCAGTGTGCAGCCTACGTGCATTTCCTAAAGAAGGACAACAAATACCTGTGGCCCACTTATTTTCTCATCGGGGCCCTTGTTATCAGGTTATCTAGGGAGAGAAAGGCATAAATTTCTTTCTTCCCCGCATCTGCAATTTAGAGGTCTGCATTTCAAGTCTGCATCCTGGCTCGTGGAGTGCAATAACCGTAGGTGCAATTATCTCGCTGGACACAATATCCCTTTTGGATCTTCAAAAACTACAGAGAGAAATAAGGGTAACCCACAAAAACCTGTTTCTCCAAAAAAGAAAGAAAAAAAAAATATGACGGGTTGCTGATTGGGAGGAAAAAATGAGTTTTTGTAAAATCCTCAAGGAAGAGCCAGTCTCTACTTGGTTTTGCTGGTACTGACACCTCCTTCCTGAAGTGACTTGGAGCAGTGAGGTGCTCATTTGCTAGCCGGAGCACTAGTAAAGATTTCCGGTGAGACAAAGACGATGCGATTAAGGTTCACACAAAATGCCTACAATATTAAAGTATCAGGGATATCAAAAGATACAGGTACCTGCACGTGTATTTCGATGTGCAGCCATCCCAGCTGACAAGACAGTTTGGGCTGAGCCTGCAGCACTAACCTCAGCTCCAGGGCTTGCTGTAAAGGACGTTCCGGACTTCGAACTGTTACGACATCTGTGAAAAACCACCAAAACCCACCAAGCCCTGAATTCCTGCTGGGGATTGGCGGGTCTCTCCCCATCAACAGTGCTGAAGATGGAGTCGCCGAGAGAGTTGGCAATGCCACGAAACGAGTGTTGATGTCAGCTTCACAAAAGCAGCGTCGCCCAACACGACGGAGCGCGATACATGTGTGCTCTGGAGGTGAACAAGGCATTCCTGAGAAGGGCTCGCTGTCTTCTCAAGCCTCCACCTGCAAGGCAGCTCTAAGCTGCAGTCAATACAGGGAGATGCTGTGCAACAGCCACAGTGCCTTGATAGCGAGCCTCGTTCCTGAGGACACACCACAGGCAAAAACAAACGGGGTTCTGATGGGAATCAGCTGATACAATCACCCTGACCAAATCCACCATCACTTTTTTATGCCCAATTGCAAGACCCTGTTGTAATGCTATTTTTGCAGCACAAGCATTTGTCCTTCAGCTGCTGCAGGGAAATAACCAGTTTGTTCTGCACAGGACCCCACTGGCCACCAGTTTCTCTCTACTGCTGTGAACTGCGCTACAGAGTCTCCTCTGTGCTATTTCCTTGGCCAAGCCAAATATCCTCTCACTTCCAAAAAAAAAAAAAAATCAATTTCCTCAAAAGCACCAAGGAAAATGTTTGCTAACTGAGTTGCATATCTGCAGGAGTTACAAAAAATGCCCCTACTTGCTGCAGTTACAACAGGGCGGATGACACGCCAGTTTTTGTCACCAATGCCAGAAATGCAATTTTCTGTCCTTGCCCGGCTTCCCCTGCTGCCTTGGCCTGGGTGAGTCGGGGAAGTGGCACTGCAGAAGCTCTTCAAAGGTTCTCACTGCAGACAATGTCTCTGCGCAATTTTCTCTGATGTTTTCCCTTTGCTGCTCTTTTCATCAGACACAGCCCTGGATAAGATGCAATTGTACTTGATACTAGAGTCTGAAGTGCTCTTCCTGTTGGCACTTGTTCCAGGCATTGAATATCTGCAGCAGGGTTGTTTATTCTTTCACTCTCTTCTGTCTGATGTTACTCAAAATTCAGGGAATCACATTCTGAAACTTACTGCCTTTTCATGCTGGGATACAGTAACTTTTAGGTTTGCTTTTAAACCCTTGATACAGGCATCTGCTAAAAAACCTGAAACAGGACATCTTTATTACTAAAGCTATCTGACTTAAATTATTTTATTAAAATGTTTCTGTTATTTTTCCTTATATGTCAGGTGATGATCACATATAGACATCCCTGTTATGCATCACACAATCCACAGATGTGTATTACTGAAAAAAATGTTCAGTTAAAGTTCACACAAAACAAAAGTGAAATTACCCCAAAGGAATCTGTGTTTCAGGACACTTTTCTTGCTTAGCGTCAAATACAAAAGCTCTCCCAGTTGTTAAATAAAGAGGGATAAGAAAATGCATGCAAATTTGAATGGAAATTTGAATTTCCACTGGGATTATGCCCGGTGCAAGACAATTGTGTTATTGGATATTTTCCTAAACACTAAAATAATGTTATAGTGTCTGTGAGAGATGTTAAGAGGAAGAAGATACTGAAATGAAAACATTTCTATCCCAGATTGGCTACCTGTTATGGTTTCGCTGAAACTGCTGGAGTTAGAAGGAATTTATCCAAGGTTTTATCATCCAAGGCACTTAAGTTCAACTTGGTTTAATGGATATATCTATTAGCTTATCTACCTTGTAGCCAGTGAAAAGCAGGTCCATCAGCCAATGTGAATCCATGCAAGTCCCACGAATGTTTATCCAAAATGACATAATGTTCATTCGCTCACCCGACCACCGGGGCCAGAGCAGAAGTACATTTTGAAATCAGAGCTGGTGCTCACAATACTCTGCAAAGCCACTTCTTAGAGGAAGGGTCACATATTTGCACCACCGGTACTCGCTCCTATCTCCTCCGAGGCCCGATGGGATGGCTGCTGCTCTTGACGGGTATTTGTAGGGGAGGTAAAAAATGGGGAATGGTAAAAAGGTACTTTTGAAAACAGATTGCAGACTTAAAATGGACTAGGTTGTAATCCCTAGCTCGTAATTGGACACTGAGAAACGCTTACATCAGGTATGAAGAGGCTCCGTTTGAGCAAGAAGCTAAAGGGCTTACTGAGGTTTCCCTGAAAGCTTCATCTTGGAGAAGGAAATACTAATGAAAAACATTTCTTAGCTGAGAAACGTTTGCTTTGTATTTGGTAATAAATCTGACACAATCACCAAAGCTGAGAGAGAACATTGAAAATAATATATGTTTTTGTTCCTGCAATCTATTAAATACAGCTAGGTGGGAAGAGATGGGAACTATCTTCTTTGAGCTTATTTTGCCGCTCTGACAAGTGTCCATCTTCAGCAACCTACAGTATCCATTTTTCCCTTCTTACCAATAGTATATTTCAATAATAAACTTAGAAATGTCTAGGAGAACTACTAATTTTCACCTCACCCTATTTTCAGACTGTTTTCACCCAGGAAACTCCCCTAGGAAGGGTGTATCCAGTCAATATTTAGAAAAGATTATCAAGGATTTCCAAATCCTCTTTTATTTGATCATCTTGAAACTGCATTTTTTGAAGGAATATCTTCCAGAGGGACTTAATAGTTTAGAGGAAAGCTTGTTTAGTTTCTGCTGTTTCCTGTTTAATTGCAAGCTGCTTCATGGAATGCTTAAAATGTAGGCAAGCAAATCTCATTTGTGGATCTTGGCTAACAGTTCTCTAAGTATAAGGAATGGGTAGTAAGAGGAATTTTACCCTATGTTCCATGACAGGTAGCTACATAGCTGGGAGGACCTCTAAGAGTGACAGAGAGTTTATGTATCCTGGACATCTAGAGAAAAGCAGAGAGAAATGGTAAAGAAGGGGGGAAAAATAAGCAGCAGTATCAGCAGTTATGATAGCAGAGCTAAAGGATTATTTCATTTTTTGGACTGGGTTTAGAAAGAAAAATAAGTACATTTTTGTTTTGTTATGTTTGGAGGTAGTGTATTTAAGCCGAATACACAGAGAGAGTGATATGAGTGATATATGAGTTAATATCTAATGATATTATTAATTAAGGGGAACTACAAGGTCAACCATGAGTGAGGGAGATATTCTCTCTGCTCCTTGTGCTATTAACAAAGTGGTGCCCCTTCCATTTCTTGGCATTTCCAAAGACAAACAAGGACAAAACAGTAAAAAAAAAAAAAAAAAAGAAGATAAAGCAATTCCAAAATCAGGATCTAGAAAACAGTTAAACTGTCCCAAAGCCAAGTCAAAAATGACAGCAAGTCCAAAAGCAGCAATTATCAGTTGTAGGAAGTGCTGCACCTTCTTGCTCTCCTCTGGGTTTAAAGCAGAGCCATCTGCAGGGTGATGTTCCCTTGAAGGCTGACACAAAAGATCCTGCCTTTTCTGATCATGCCCACCAAGCGACAGATTTCCTCAAATTAGCCTACAGGACGCATGCCCATGTGACAGAGAGCACCCAAACCAGCCCCTACAGCCTGCACCCTGGTGCAGACCTCAATCTGAGTTTCTGTAGGGATGTCCTGTGGTCTGTAAGCTTCATTCCCATTTCTAAAGCTTCTCCAGAGTTGATGTCAGCTCTCAGGAATTTTTGGAAATGCCATGTGTGACTACTTAGGGACCCCACAAAATCAACCAGTTCCAAGAGCAGCCCTCAGACATAGTGGGACCTTACTGTAGACCACTAGGCCATTTCTTCCAACAAGTAAGTTGCTATGGTCTGGAGTATGGCTTCCTAAAGGGATGGCAAACGTTAACATCCAGCTCATGTCTGCTAAGTTAACAACAAGAGGCTTTACAGCCCACTGGGTCAGAGACCCTCTGTCTCCACTGCCTTCACAAACACAATCCCAGTTGACCTCCTGGTTGCTGAATTGCCTTTACTACACCCAAAGCCTCAAAAAATTCCCTTCTCAAACAAAGAAAACAACAACAAGACTATTCAAGGATTTAACATGAGCAAGACAGTTTTGCATGTGTAAAGACTGTAGTGAGTGATGGGATGAACTTAATATAAATTAAGGCAGGAATATCAGCAATAGAACAACTTGCAGTTGATGGCATCACGGTGCAGCTGTCAAATGCAAGGAACAAGAACTTAACTGGGAATTTGCACAGAAAAGCGTATCTGAACAAGCAAATCCTTGACAACTTCTGCGGAACGAGGGGGTTTGCAGGACTCACAGTGCTGCAGAGGGAGGGAAGAAAAGTCAGTGCTTGAAATCGTGAGTACCTGGGATGCGGCAGGTCCATTCCTATGTTTTCCATGGATTGTCTGCGTGAGCAGTGGGCAGCTCAGCTCGGAACCCGAAAGGTGCAACGTGCTGGGAGCTGCCCTTGCTGCTCTGCACCGTCCGTTGGGAGCTCCTGCCCCCTCCAATCTCCTGCTCCCTCACAGCTCCTGCTCCCTCACAGCTCCTGCTCCCTCGCTGCTCCTGCACCTCCGCATTCTGCGCCGGGCCCCCACAGGCTCCCGAGTGCTGGAGCTGACAACACGCAGTGCATCCCGTAGTGCATCCCGTAGTGCAAGGCTGGAGCAACGCACAAGTGAACGAGGCCTCTATGGGGCAGATCTTCCCTGCTTACGCACACAGGTTAAGTGGAAAGAATGGTAAAACTCGCATCGGTTTCAACGGGGCCAGCAATTCCCTAACCTCTGTGAAATGAACTGTCAGGGGAAATCAGTTTGGCCCAATGTCTCTGTCCCATCTCCCCTTTTCCAAAGCCATTCCCACCCCTCCACTGAAGATGCTTCTGCCCACAACTGTTCCACCATTAACTAAACTGCTACTTTCTACCAGAGGTTTCATCCTATATTTTCATTTACTTAATCAATGAACCCCCAAGAAGTAACATCTCTGTGCTTAACAGGCAGTAGCAGGGCATGCTGAAGCAAGGCTATGTTTTGCTGAAACTGCAAGAAGAAATGCAAGAGACTCCCAACTTCAGGGAGTTTTGAGGGAGAAAATAGGAAGTGAAACAACTTTAAAAAATGCACACTTTTGTAATGCTTTAAAGCCTTCACTGCTTTTGCCAAAAAATCACTTTTAAGAAGAACCAGCTGTGGATTTGATTTCTATGTTTCTCAGCCATAAGTCAATAGAGGATTCAATTTTAAAGCACAAGACCTATAACATACAGTGTGAATCATCTCTTGTCTGCATATAAGATAGCACAGATAGATAACGTGCTTAGTGAAAGCTTTATCACCAAGGAAACACATTCATAAACATTGAATCTAGCACCTTAACATTTACAACTCACTTTTAAAAAATGCCAGCTGTAAATAAGTCCATACCCATAACTAGAAATATGTGGTATCTATCACTTGCGCCTATTGCAAGAATTACTCACTGCCTCTGCACGGCAACGGGCGAAGTGGGTTTGAAAAAGCTCCACGTTTCTGGAGGTCTGGAAGTCTGATCCACCAAAAGTTAATTGTTTCAGAGAGATAATAATTTTTTGGTAATTATGTCCAGCCAATCCATAAGTAACCCCGCACAGAACAGGTTTTATCTAGTGTCACTTGCTAATTCCTAAAGGTCATGGAATCTCTTTCCCTCACCTCTTGCGGCTCACCTTTCCTGGGTGCACTATGGGGAAGCATAATTCCAGCAGAGTGGAAATTCAGTCAGCAAATGAGGCATCGACATAAATATTCATGGGGGAAAAAAACTTTTGAAAAAACGTTGAGAAAAGAGAGTAGGTAAATCATGGCCTCCTCGGGAGACCACTAAGATATGCACTGACAATTTACATGGATTTGCTTAGAATTTTGTCTTTAATTTCAGAAGTGTTACCATATCTACCACCTCCTCACCTTGGCATCAGCACTTGGGCACCCCTTGAGCATGGGGCACTTGATGGAGGACATACCAGTTGCCCAGATGGGGGAACCGGTTCCCCACCCTGCCCTTTTGTCATACCCTTGATTTACAACCTGGGAATTAGTCAGGGAAATTATTCTGCATATGAATAATAGGAAATGCCTATGCCCCAGTCAATATGCAACAGTTGTTCAGTACTTAAAATATGAACGAACTTGACTTCCTATCTAGGATTATCTCCCCTTTCCCCTTTTTGCAAACCAAAGAGCTGAAGTGAGGGTTGGTCATGGGATAAGCTCATGGTTTCCCAGGGACCATCTGCATGTGCATGGCCAAGTTCCTGCATAAGGGCTTGAAGACACGCTGGGCATTGTGTCAGGACAGAGTCCCAGCGGAGTTAAGCACAGCTTACCATGGCAATAATTCAATTTCAAGGCAAAAGCCTGCAGGAAGGATTTTGAAAATGCTCAAATGTGACTTGTGCTGCTCGCTGCTGAGACCACGAGAACGCACGGACCTTGGAGGGCAGAGAGGGAGGCTGGTGCCACAGGCCTTGAAAAAGCGAGCCCTGAAAACACACGAACGAGGTGTTGGGCATCTGACTCCTTCCAGTGGGTCCTACAAGTGACCCCTTTGCAGAGACCTCTGCGTGTCTGAGCATCCTCCGCGCAACCTCCCGTCTGGCCCATGCCTGACCATGCAAGACAACGGTGCCACGACTAAACGGTGCCATTTGCCAACTCAGGGCTCAAAGCACAGGCAGTCATAATAAAATCTGGTGCCAACAATAGCCTGAAATGTAAAATGCCAGACTCCAGCATCCAAATTTGACCACTCTGTGAAGAATAACATAGCAAGGATTACTTCAAAGCCATGGGCCACAAAGAAAAAGAACATCCACTAACGAGTAATGACGCAATGCTGAACTTTCACACCACGTCTCGGTAAATATTGCTGCGCTGTAATTGAGTTCAGCAGGTTCCCGGAGCATACCCACGCTTTCTCCTCCGTTTCTGGATCATTTCCATCGGCGTTACGCAGAGCACACCGTGCTCTGTCGCGAGGTTGTCTGCGAACCCAGAGCACGTTCTCCTGAACTGTTTATCTCACACTTGCATTTTAACTCTCACATCCTCCCTAATGAGGAGAGTGACCACAGGGCTATAAACACACTTATCTTTTGTTAGCACAAAATGAGACAAAATGTTAAGATTTCCTGCCTTTTTTTCCCTTTTTCTTTTTTTATACAGAGCCTTTCCCTCAACCCTGATGCCATAAAAGAAGGTGATGTCATAATTTATGATGCTAAACTGGTTACTAAAATGTCATTACACAAGTGATGTTTTAATTGATGATGTTAAACTGGTTAGCAGGAAAGTGTCAAGTGTCACTTTCATGACATAAACTGCCAGTTATGATTATATAATATCAATTATTCCTTGGAAAACTGCATTAGATCAGTTAGGTCTGAACCAATGTAGTTGGGGCAGGTTCATATTTTTTTAAAAGCTGTTCATCCAGTTCTCATTATTAGGAGTAAAATATACTTTGGATGCAGTTTAGACTTTTATAACTTTCCCCTTGAAATATAATGCCTATCTTTCTTATGTGCCCTTTCAGCTGCCATCAGAGCAACAGCGAGCTAAAAAGCAAGCAGTAAGATAAATTTTATAGACTTAACTGAGCTGGCCTCATTCTGCAATCTTACCAAAACCAAACCTCCGAGCTGAAGGTAGGCAGTAATAACAAAACATAATTTTAATAGCAGGTTAAATATAGAACATTAGGATTTGCTGACAGGATGTTGGTTCCTATGAACCCTGCTTTGACGCTGGATCTCTTAAATCTTTAGCGTCCAGCTGCTCTCCAAATTCCACTTAATCTTATTCAGGCAGGGAACCAAAGTAGCATAGGAGTGTTGGGAACACGGTCTAGGAAAGCCTCGTTTCAGGGCTGCTCGAGGGGGCTAGCGCGGGGCGGCAGCAGGTCCGTGGGAAGAGCTGAAGAGGCGGCTGAGGAGGATGCCCAGCAAAGCGCACGGGATTTTCCTTAAGCTTAACGGAGACGGGGCACATTAATCCTTGGGGCAAGGCTTGGAAACTTACCCTGTGGTTTCAGCAAGGCAAGAAGAATCTGCTGTCTCCCTCTACATCTTGTGCTCCCTATGCGCTTTCGCAAGCGATGGATTTCGATATTAACCCACCACTTCTCCACCCTCCTAAAACCCTTAATGATGATTAGTGGACTGAGTGGTCCAAATAAATACATAAATAAAGGAAGGCAGGAAGAAAAAAGCTAAGAGAGAGGTTTGTTATTGATTACCCGTATGTAGCAGGCATTTTATTACCCACATATCTCTAAATTGCAGCTGACCCATTGGACTTCAGGGATACACAAAATTCCATTAGACAGCAGCTCTTGAACACAGATGGCCCAATAATGCCAGAACCATGACAGTTCCTGCCCTTCACCCATCACGGGCTCCCTTCTACCCATAGAGATTCTCCCTGGAGACAGTAACTATTTTTCTCCTCTTTCTTTCCTGATCTGCTCTCATTACTGAGCATATACATTAAGGCCAGAGAGAGAGCTAGTGTCACGTATGCAAGGGATGTGTCACAATGGCGCAAATTACACAACGAGTCAGAGCAAATTCAAGGGCTAAAGTGTGCATGCTCGCGGCACGACTTGAAATCCTGAGAGAGGGACGGCATTCCTGAGATGAGGACGGACTCAGGAGGAGCAGGACGGCTCCACCTAGAACGAGGTCCCAGCTCTCATAAGCCAAATTCCTTCCACCAGTTCATTGAAACTGAGAGCAGGAATTCAGATAGTGGTGTCTTTATAAAGCTATATCATAATTTATAATTGGTTGTTAATTAATGTCAGATCACAGTGGAATTCCTATGGAATTGCATAGTGCAGTCATTTTAATTACCAGTGTGTAATTATAAATCTCATTGGAATGAATAACACAGGAACTTCAATAAATAATAATGATCTTGGAAGACTTTGACTAATAAAATCTTCATGTGTATATCATCGGGATTCGTAGAACAGTAGTCTGCAGTTGGATCTGAATACATTTTTCATGATGCAGGATTCCCCTTCATGCATTATGCAAAAAAAAAAAAATTTTTTTTTTTTTTGGTGAATCCCAAGTATCATGTTGCAGCCGGAGCAATTACAGCCTGTGAAGTGAAGAAATGTGCCAGGTCTCGCAGCACTGCACCTTGCGCTCTGCACACCCTGCAGACTGCGGGAACGGCTCCTTCTCCAGCTGTTCTGCACGGCGACGGTCTCTGCCGACCTTCCTGGCCGGAGTCGCAACGGCAGCCAGAGCTGAGGGACGGACCCCACGGCGGTGCCCACGCCGTGCGAGTCCGCACTGCCCCTCGCTGGGATGAGGCCGCAGCGAGGAGCACCGGCCGTGTCTGCTGCTAACCGGGGCACGCAGGGCACTCTACCCCGCGCTGCACTGCGACCGCAATGTCTCTCCTCCAGTGCCCCGTCCCTGGGGAGCCCGCCTGGGATTCCCGCTGTTATGAACCTCTTCAGTTACCCCTTTCCTCCCTTCTTTTGAGGCACAGAGCATAAACGTGGCTTATCCTTGCGCTGGCTGAAACAACACCAAAGTCTGAGAAAACGCTGCTAAGCAGAGTAGGAGGAGGAGGAGAAGGAGGAGGAGGTCCTGCTGTGCGCACCATGCGGGACCCCGGCTCGGCCGTCCCCAGCTCCCATCACTTGCAGGCAGCTCTCGGACACCCCGAGCCTGGCAGCAGCCTCTCATCTCGATTCAGTGACTTTTGTCCTAAACTGAGACACTATCCCCCCACTTGCTGGTTGTTAGCCTGTCCCCATCCCCGCCAGCTGGTTTGAGGTCCCAACAAGCCCAGTTCCATCCTCTCTTTCTCGTAGTCAACAGTTACTGCCTCCAGCCTTGCTCCTCATGCTCATTCCTCCCCTCAAGGACATGAATGTCCCTTTTCCGCAGGATTTCCAGAGCTCTCTTTCTCCTCGCCTTTGGCTTGGTAGCCCTGCACGTCTCCCTGGGTCCCACGTGCAGCTGTGGGAACCTGCACACCTCCCAGTCTGCACTTTGTAAAAATCTGCTGCAAATCAGCGGGGTTTCACCTGGCGAGTCGAGGAACCCAGGCTCGCGGGATCATAGACACTAACAACCTGGCAAAGCAACCATGGCCCTTACCTAAAATTAAGGAGCAGTGCAGTGAATCAAAGGTCACTTTTTAAGGAAATGTGCATAGGAGCACCAGGAAATAAGAAGAAATGTATTCCAGACTGCAGTGGAGTTAAACCAGAGATGAATTTGGCTAAATAAAACACAAGAAACCTATTTCCTGTGCTAATCACTCCCCTTCTTAGAGAAGTGTAATGTTGGCATCAGCCTTCATTGTAAACTTCACCACAAAACCCCAGGCCTTAGCAGAATTTCATCATATGCGTCAGGCAGGCATTGCTCACTCCTTGATCCCTTCTCAATCCTGTTGTTTATTGGCTGGCAAATTTTAGTTGTAGCTTTTATCAAGCAGAGAAACGCTCCTGGCGCAGCAGAGCTCCCAAGGAGACGCACATACAGGCTTTAGGAAGAGACCACCACAGGCTACTTTGGGAGTCTCCATTCGTTTTTCATTCCGCTTTCCCGGAAGTGTCTGTGCAGCAAACACCTGCGCTGGCTACAGGGACATCCCCATGCACAGAGAGGCATTTCCTTGGAGCAGACCGGCTGCACTGAGAGCCCCATTAAAGGGCAAATCTCTTCTTCTAATTCGTTTTGTCATTGCAAAACCCCAAACCAAGGTGCGTTAGGCACAGCCCCAGGCGCAGGCACGGGAGTTAACCAGACTCTAGTGTGGGTTACCTTAAACCACCAGGTCCCACGAGGATGGGGAGGGGAGCACCTAGCCCTCTCCTCGCGGGAACCTACTCAGCCCGGGGACACAAGCCCCAGCGCCTGGGGCTGCTCATGAGTTACTGCAACCACCAAGAGCCCCGCGTGCACTCGGGGAAAGAGCCAGGATGCTCGCATTTGTATTCGTTTGACTTTGACTTGACTGGAATCATAAAAGGAATGTGGAAACGAGGAGAGCCTGTTGCTGAAATGAAGTTGAATTTTTTCCCCACAGAAACTTGGGTTCCTGACAGCTTTTTCTTGGGCAGGACATTAGCCTTTGGTAATTTATTGCTTTTAGATTAAATCTGGGGAAACTCAATATTGCAGTTGAATGATTAGAGCAATACCCCTCGGAGTAATAAATTCTCTTTGGTGCTGCGCATCTCCCGATCATGTTTCCCTTCTAATTACATTTACATAAATGATATTCTGCAAAATTAAATTAACATTCAAACCGTCACACTGGCAAGAAGACACAAAAATTAGTTACAAACTTATATGCTGAAAAAATAAAATAAAATAAAATAAAATAAAATAAAATAAAGTAAAGTAAAATAAAATAAAATAAAGCAAAACGCCACCTGGCCACTTCCCTGTGCTGAACTCGCCCCGCTCGCCGCTCCGGCGCCAGGCCTGGCTCCCTGCGGGCGTCACTGAACAGGAGCCATCGTCAGCCCCTCAAACATGGCCCAAAACTGCTCCGTCCCCACCATGGTGGATTTCTCCGCTTCCGTGTGGCCTCCATGCCAGCCTCGGCTCCAGGGCACCTGGCGGGATGGTCCCGTCCTGGTGTGGGCAATGGGACCCCACGCATCTCCCACAGCCACTCCTCTCCGCCCGCTCTCCCTGTGCTCCCCGCTCCATGGGAAGTGATTCTGCACGGAAAAAATATGGGGATTAGTTCTGAACACTTCCGTTGGGAAGCATTGCTTCTGCTCTCCAGCAGCCCGTTCATCCCGCTAGACACCCGGCCACCATGCAGGCTGGAACGTCCATCTCCTCTCTGGCTTCTGTTGACCTGAGGTGCCACTAAGAAGGCCCAAACGGGTGTGTGGAGAATACAGTCCTGCTCTGGACAGCATCCCTGCACTTTATTTGCTTGCTACGTGCTCGCCGGATTGAAGATCCCATTATTTAAGATCACTTAGGAATCTGTTTGACTTCTGAAGCTTATCTTGCCCCCCGATAAAGTGTAGCTACTGCTACATCTTTGGTGATACCGGGTTTTATACAGCCATGCCTAAGCACTGTGCATAATTTTGAGGGATTGGAAATGCACGTGACAAAAAACATCAACATATATTCATCAGACATGGCGTATATACGGCACACGAGTACATACAGCCACGAATGGGACTAAACCTGGCAGCATTACTGAAGGTGTGTCATGTCCCAGCGCACTGTATGTGTGGACATCAGGCATGTTTCAGTGTGAGGAAAAGGCACTTTGGGAGGAAATCTTAATGTCGAGTTGCCAAGGTCACTGATGAAATGAAGATCATGTACACACAATCCTACCTGTTTGAAACCCTGACATCTTCAGCATCGGAATTTCTCAAAACAAGGTTTGCATTCGATGATCGAATTCTCTTTTTGAAAGTACACCAACATTTGCATTTTAGTATATTTCAGTGTCCTTGGCAAAAAAAATCTTGTTTTATAGTTTTTTTTTTCCAAAAAACAATACTAGGCACCCTGACATTTTTTTCATTTTTAGTTTTTGAAAGTCTGACTTAATTTCCTCTAAACTTTATGGTTCTGGGAGCTCTGGGAGCCTCCCTGAGCTCGGTGATAAATACAGTTAATTGCTGCAGCCATACCATTTCAAGGCCATGTTTGCTCCAAATATTTGGTCACCCGCACGGGCACCCTCTTTCCAGGGCTGCATCCCCTTCCTGCCCTCCCCACACTGATGGGCAGGTTGTGCCCAACACCGCCGAGCTCCTGCTCAGCAGCTTCGTCTCGTGGTGTTACAGCCCAGGCCGTTGTAGAGCCACAACCAGAGTCTTTGGCACAAACCACCCACAAAGCCCCAGCCAGCTGATGCACTTGGGACCGTAGGACAGACATAGGTTTCATTGCAAGGAATGCTAGGGTGCAGCGTCAGGCATGAGGCGCAAATCACATCGGGAATCTTGGCGCAGGTTGACCATGAGGAGCCCCGCGAAGGGCAGGAGACCATGGTTCAATTTAACGGAACAGCCTCTTGGCCCATGTAAGACCAGGAACTTTTAGCAAAACCTGTGAGTCAGTGAAAACTCAGAGCAGACAAGGAGACGGGAACATACCAGCACTGGGTACAGCTACAGCACAGGTCTGCAGGTACAGCCACAAAAACAACGCGACACAACATAGTCCAATAAACCTTTCCTTCCTCCAGGACTCAGGACTGTAGCTCTAGAAGATGGAACAATATAACCAAAATGTCATAACTAACTTCCACTGCTGGCATTAAACTAATTCGCCTTCTTGCATCGGTCTCTTACGTTATTGCATTATCATTGCCACAGTATTTTTGCTGTATTTGAAAAAACAGCATAGCTTCAGGACATATCAGAGAAGCATAACGAACATGTGTCTGAGAGAGCAGGCCGTGATCGATGGGAGAATTCCTATGATTAAGCAGCGCAGTAAAGAGAACGTGTGATGTTCTGGTGACATTATCAAGAATTCATGACTCCTTATGGATCTGACTGCGATCACTGAGGCTATCAGGCACTTGGGGAAGTTCCTGTGACTACACCAAGACCATCTCCCACACACAAAGAGGAAAAGAAACACTTATCTAGAAGCTGGGCTCTTCCCAAGTTTTCCAGTGAAGCTCCATGGTGGGGTCCGAGCATTTTGGAAGACTGTGTAATGCACAGATACTTCGTTCAGCTCATGATCCAGGCAATACTATAGATCTGGCAGAGACAGAGATCTCACAGACAGAGAGGGGAGCAGAAAATAATAATATTTGTCAAAACGTATCTCAGTGACACCTGGTAGGAAGGCTCAGATCTCCTATTCTTCAGGATAGCTGAGAAATTGTGATCATATCTCATAGCTCAAGTACACCAAGACTGAAAACTGCATTTGCAGATTATCAAGAGTAACTGGAACAAATACAAGGATTACAAAGTAATTTTACCACAGGTATCAAGGGGAATCTCTGCACATTAGCAGGCACTGGAAGTAGGCGTGAATCAGCATGTTCTTAGTCAAAGAATATGGATCAGAAAGTTGCTCAATCAACAAGAAAAGGTCCTAAAATTAAGATTATGAGCACATAGCCTAGAATCCAAGCATGAAATGTGCTGCAAACAGTGCTTACTAAAGGCAAGAATTAAAGGGAAATACAATTACATATACCACAAACTAAAAGGCCTAAAGTCTCTGTACACCAGGACTTTGTGAAGATGTAACAGAAGCAAGAGATAGGAACTAAGCAGCTTTTCAAGCACAGAAAACCTTTGGCTATCCTTTCCACTGAGCTACGCACACGATTCTTTTGAGTACATGAGGTCATTTGTGCTCTTGCAATTTAGCTCTCATGCAAGATTACTGGAAAAACTGTTGTCCTCTCTCCACCCACTGCAAAAAGGAAAAGGCAGTTGTAGAGTGAATTTGAAAACCTGACTCCTGCCAGCATGCTACACCATAAACAGATGTAGGAAATCTCAGGGTGCTCTGGAAAATCTCAGGTGGAAAAGCAGGAGAATGTGCCTGCTCCTTGTTCCAAGCAAGCCCATCAACCCAAACTTCTGGGGTTTGGACTAACAGTCTGCATCTGGCTGTAAGATCGAGGTCTGGATTGACTAGGGTAGACACAGAGGCAAATCTGCCAACTTTCCTGCAGGAAAAGGACCGTGCAAAAAAAAAATCTTTAAACATCGCATGTGTTTGCTTTAGTTCTCAGAAACAGGATCCTTCTGTGATGCAGTTATTATCCCGTCCTCTTGGGAAACAACAGGCTCCCCATCCCACTGCAAGCAAGTGCAGTAGCAGGACAGCAGCCGCTGGCACGCGTACAGAATAGTAAGTGGTGAGCTGTTGTTCAACAGCTCGCAGACAGTTTTCTCTCTTGAGATCAGAGGACAAAGAGTGTTTGGAAAGTGGAGAACGATGCAGGTCGGGAGAGCTTTCTGAAGCATTTAACCTAATTGCTCACACGAGGATCGTTTAGGCGGTTGTAGGCGACCAGCACAGCGTAGGCACAGCGCAGTCACCACGTCAGGGACAGAGACACCAACCAGCACATGCTCCTGACTGCCTTAGCCTCTCGTTTACCCCTCTTGGCAGGGACTTTCTGTGAGTCCACAGCTACCCAAAGAACAGGTAAATGAGAGGAAGCGGAGCTTTCCCACTCAGAGCCCAAATTTCCCCATTTCTGCATTCTGAACTGCCTGTTGGTGTAGATGCTGTTGGAAGATTAAACATTATGTGCAGCAACAGATGTTACTGATCTCATTCAGAGTCGAATACCTTTTTACACATGGCTTCGTTGTGCACCAGGGGCCAAGAACTTTGGCTGTAGATAAGCAAAATCAAACTCTGCGTAAACTGGCATATTGAGTGCATTGTCTATAAACATTCATATTACGAGAATGAGACCGTGCCAAGGGACATTATTATGTCGAGAAATACATTTGCCCATCACAAAAGAATGACTGCAAAAGAGTAGAAAAGTGGTGATTATTGAGCTCTGTACTGGAGGCCAAACCCTGTCCAAATGCTCTGCCAATGGCAGACAAACGCAGTCCTGTGGAACAGAGAGTCACAAACATGCACACAGAAAGATTCCAAGAGAGAGGGGCAAGGAATATCCCCTAGGAACAAAGCGAGGACGCACCAGAGCCTGACAGTTTGTGCCCGGCTTTCATTGCACGGGCAGCAGCTACCAAAGCGCAGCGCCGTGAGGATCATTGCTAGGCTGGGCGAGATTTCCCTGAGTGTGAAACACTACTGGCTAGGAAAAAGAAAACCAAACGGAACCCGAGCGCTGCAATATAGATCCATTCTTCAAGGTATTGCAGATCTTAATGTAAATATCTTCAGAATGTACCAGAAGGACACCACGAGGAAGACACCTCGGAGCTGCTGTTAGAACAGCCGTACCTCAGCATCTGCATTCCTGCCACCAGCAACACAGAGCTGGGTTCTGTGCAGAACCATGAGGGAGCAGCTGGAGAGGGAAATGTGCAGCTCCCTGCTGAGTCGGGGAAGGAAAGGGCCTTCACACAGGTCTACTGAGACAGGAGATCATGAGAAAATTCTCCCCGACCCAAGGCATTCACGACAGTCAGCGCGGTAGCGCCAGACCGAGGCTTCTGAGGCAGCCCCGTGATGCCTCCGAGGCATCGCGTGGAATACTATTTGCAGAACCAGAAGCCTGTTCTTTGGCTAGAATGAAAACATTTATTGTGATTTGCTGTAATGTCCATGATTAACGCTGGCCTTTAAAATTGTTTTCCTTCGTGCTATGTAAATAAAGCTTCTTCCAGTGTTGTTGCGACTCTGGCTTTCACTACGCCTGGCAGCGGAGAGGCTGACGATGCTGACGGTCATCAGAAAGAACCACATGCATTTCTGGAACACAAAATTCAAAAGCACAAGCAAAGAGCACTGAAGTGTGCTTTGAGCTAATTCTCTAACCAGAACATGAAGGTTCTTTTAATTTAGTGTATATGTGAGTGGCCTTCAAAGCAAAATAAAATCATTCTGAAACTTGTTCTTTATTTTTCTGGAAGGCAATCAGAGTACTGGAACAGAGTCAAAGTGCTAAAACCCTCTATTTATGACAATAACATTTAAGTATCGGCTTTCTTACTTGATGTGACTTCTCCTCACAAGACCCTTCAGGCACTTGTGCTTGGACCACCTCTGAAATGTAAACCCGGTTCCATCCTTGTTCTGTTTTTTTTTCTGTAATAATAACTCACTTTCACAACAACTTCTTGGAAGAAAAAGCCAGCCATGTCTCAAATATTTCATGACGTATACACCTACTTCAAGCAAAGATCATAGGAAAGACTTGTCCCTCCCAACTCGTTGCCCCAGAGGCAACGACACTGCTGACAGCTTCCACGGAAAGTCTGAGCAGAGCCTAGGAGAAAAGGCCGGTTCTTCGGCTGGAGGGAGGCTACACGACTGCGCCGGCTCCTGGGGAGCATTGCCAGCCGATGCGTTTCTGAACACTGAATCTCTTGGAACGGGATTTAACAGCTGAATCAAAGGGTGCAGAACGCACGGCATCAGCTCAATCCTTGCCGAGTTTCTGCGGTCTATGGACCACAGTTTGGAAACCACTGGTTTAATCCATCTTCCATCGTGACAGGTAACAAAAGCTCCTACCTCATTCCTAAAGGGCATAATCAACTCAATTTGGGCAACATGAGAAGTGAGTGGTATCAAGATCTTGCTGTTTAGTGAATAGCAGGGTGAAGCATATGATTTATATGACATCGAAAGCGTGTTTTATTCTGATAAGGTCAAAGGGTGTGGCGCCTTTCAGAAAAGAAAAACGGTTATATCAAAATAAGAGGAAATACCCCCAAGCTTCTGTTTATCACTAACCTGAAACATCTGATTAAACACTGAGATACGATGGCATTCAAGTTACCTTTCTTCTTACCCAGAGGTTGAGATGAGGTGCCAACACAGCCTTCCTCGCTGCGCAAATGTATTTAGCAATTTGGGCACATGCCTGCTCTGTCCATGTAGGTCCCAAGCGACTGGCACGCAGCCCCGCTCCTCTGTCTCACACCGGCAGGACAGCCCCGTCCCCAGCCAGCCAGGCCTTCCCGGATCTCATCTCCACGTCTCCGGTCCTCCTGGCATTGCTTCTAACTGCTTCCATACACAAAGCTCCCGGTTTCCCAGGGCATTTCATGTCCTCCATGCTGAACCTTTCAGGAAACATTTCTGAACTGACCCACCAGGTCTCTGCTCCCCAACGACTCCTACAATTTCCAGGAACTGTGGGGAAGACTTAACACGACTGCTCTCCTGTTCCAGCTGCCTCCCAGCAGGGAGCTGCTGCTTAAGACAGAGATCACGGTACTGGGAGCAAGAAGAAAATATTTTAATTACAGGCCCTCATCTTCAGAACAAATAACTGACTTTGTGTCCCTTGCACATGTTCTATGGAGTCAGAAACCGTTTATTAATGAAGAATAACTCCATAAAAATGAACGCACTCCAATCAGTCTGCCAGCACTATGGCATCAAGAAGAGATGCCAGTCAAACAGCTAATATTAAACCTGCAAATCTTTACCTATTTAGGATGCTCTAATCATTTCCCATGAATTAATACCATAAAATGTGATTTATAGCTTAAGGAGGAAGATCCTTATAACCATTAATACACAAATCCAATCAACAGGCATTTGGAAATTACAGATTCTCTGAAGCGGCTGAGCTGTTGCTCAACAGAAAAGCCATCCTGCCACCCTCCCTTCAAGGAAAACAGTGCTTCAAAAAACAGGAGAGGGGCAGTTCCATCAACACCCCCTCCAGGACACCCCCTGCATGCCCTTCTTCAACAGATGGTCGTGTTTATTTGGTGCAAGGTACAAGATTTACAGGCACCCTTGGTGACACGGGAAGCACACATGGTATTGGATGAAGCAGTAAACAAATTGAAGAGCAACGGTCCCTCAGCAAACAAATTCCCTCACTCTTCAGGGATTGCTATGACTCTGCCAATAATTCCTATATATGTGAGAGAAAGTATGAAAACACTCCGGTCGTTTTTCACATGAGAAAGGCTGTTTCGATGCTTGCTCAGCTCTGCAGCAGTCATTACGGGTGGTCAGTGAGGCCCCTGAAGCACAAACCCGTCAGGCTGAGCTTATCAGGAACAGTGTCTGACCGTACTTATCTGCATCCTCCTGAGCACAGGGGACCTGCCGGCTCCCACCAGGCCACCCCAGCACGTCTTCGTGCCCACGCGACAACGCGCGCCTGACACAGGCATGGCCTGTCCCACCTCCCTGCTTCACCCCAGGTGCCCCCAGCACTCGCTGTCATGTGCTCTTGGTGGGCATTTACTTTTTGCTTCGCTTTGCCCCACAAAGCGGCTTGTCCCTGTGCTGGTCCTTTCCCTGCATTGTTGGATCTGACGCCCGTTTTCCCTGCTGGCATCTAGGCGCATCCTTGCCCTCTCTCCCGACCTCCGTTTCCCTTTCTTCTTCTCAGCATCCAGTTGCTTTATCCTGTCCGGCTTGCTTGGACAAGCTTGTGCTAACTAAAAGGGAAGCCCACGTCACCTGTTTGAGGGGAGATTTCACAGCAGCCTTTTGGTGTGAGGAGGAGGCAGGTCATATGGATGTGATGGAAACGGGATGGGATGTATCAAAGTCAGGTAACGGGATGCAGGAGGGAAGAGAGAAGAGCCAGCCCGTGCCGAGGGAATGCGGGGACAAAGCAACTCGGGTGAGCAGGAAAGAAGGAATTTCTGCAGGGAGATTGAGTAGCTGTTTTTCAGAATTATCCTCCTCTCCTTACCAGCAGGATTATGACTGATGATTTACTTTTTAAATATATAATAATGAGATAAGTAATAAGGACTGTGACTGCTCTCTTTATTTAATGTCAGGGGGCTACAAATTTTCTTGCTTCCTCTTGCGCGCAGGCCTGTCCCTGTGACCACTGCACACGCTGCACTTTCAGAGCAGCGCCCAGCAGCTACTGATTTCCTTGCCAAAGGAATAGCTGGGTGCTCAGTAACACTCCCACCTGCACCCTCATCACAGAGATATTACGCTGGAAAAAACAAAGAAGATCATCAAACAGGAGTTCTTTTATTTGGCAAAACCAAGACGAATCCCGCTTGCTGATCGCACCTCACCTTGGGTCCGAGCTGCCAACCTGCAGGGAAGCCCCAAGCACCAGCTGTGGAGTCCCTCAATGGCTCAGCCTCCTGAATGCAATACCAAAACCCAAACACCGTTTTGCTGGACAGTGGTATACCTAAGGAGTCCGTAAGAACACAAGAGCTGTTAGCAGGATGGCGATTTCTGGAAACAAAACATCTGACAACCAGGTAAATATTCACCTCAATCTAGACTAAACCCAACACCACCTGCACTATTGAACTCCATCTCCTACACTGCCGCTCTCGACACAGACATTTATATACCTTTATTTTGCACTCTTCAAAACCGGACAAGCACAATTCACTGTAGGAAATTGAAAATCTAAGCTCCTGGCTAATGTCAACAAAACAAAACAAACAAAAGAAACCAATTTGCTTGCCCATCAAAAATACAGTATTACATTTAATGGAGACCCCGCAGCTCTGGTGGGAAACACTCTCTGCTCACTTAAGACCCAGTTCATTAGATACTCCCTACATTCTTGGTGTAAGAAAGAACGGTGTGGATGTGAGGGGAGCATCATTCCCTGGAGGCAACGCCGGGGCTTTGGCTTCCAGGAGGTCTTTCAGGAATGCCCCGCTCTGGCCCTGTTGGAATGCCGATCCCCTCACAGTCCCCTCGCGATCCCCTCGCACGCAGCATTGGGCCAACTCGGCTTCATCGGACTGTGATCAACGGGAAGCACCAATATTCCAGTTGTTCCCAAATGCCAATTCCAGCTGCTCCCAAAGCGTCCATGAGAGCGGTGACAAACAGCTCCAGGAGATGATTCATCCCCTAAGTCTGTTGAAGTACCCTAAAAAAGCTCCTAAATGTGCTTATGTCTCCCCGGAACTTACCTGATTGCCACTGGCACCTGCACTATTAGTTTACAAGGTGGGACTAAGGCAGGACACCAAGGGAGGTGGCGCAGGTGGAGGCAGCACTTGGCAACGCAGGACCCGAGAGCGAAAACCACAAGGGCGCTGAGTTCACGAGCTGCTCCCGAGACCGCTGGCCTCGGGGCAGAACACAGTACAAGTCTGCAAATATCAACAGGGACTTTACGAGAACTAGACAAAACCTGTCCTTTCATAGATACTTGCACGTAATTGCCCATCACATAATTCACTGCAGAAGATGGATAGTTCCCTTTGATTCCAGGTTCTTCTGCATGGGGGGAAAAACAACCCCAGAGCCACTTTCATCGTGTCTGGGGGCAAACAGAAGTCCTGCGGCTCAGCCGCCCTGGGACAGGGATTTAACCATCTCCTTGGGAGTGTTCTAACCGCGATCTGCAATGCAGCCTGGCTTTATTTCTGCTAGTTCCCTTCAACAACTAAACTTTCAGCTAAAGCAAGTCACTTTGCTGGCTCGCTCTCTATCTCACCTGAAATCAGTCTCCTGATTAGAGAGATATGGAGAGTTTTAAAAATAGGTCAAAATTAGGGGAAAAAAACCCTTGCTGTTTTGTTCTTTTCACTCAGATTGTCCTCCGGAATGCAGCCGCTGGCCTGAGCAGACCCCTTGCAGGAAGCCCTGCAGAGCTTCGTAGGAACGGGAAGGCTGCACCAAGGGCTTCTGTCACTGAAAGACATGAACCCGCAGCCCCAACACTCACCCCAGCACACAGCGACGGGCCCGAGCTGTGCCAGCCTGCAGGTCTTTAAGAACAAGGAGTTTTATAGCAGCAATAAGACACTTGTAATTCAAACATTAACCTAATGTTTAGCCTTCTGTAGGAAATGCTGGAAGTGTTTAGCAAGCAGGGTTTTCCAAGTGGAGAATCAAGCTGTGAGAAAGAATACAGAAAAGAAAAAGAGCATTCACTTCACCATCTTCAGAAGTCCCTAAAAATGCCGTTTTCACACAGTAAATCCGTTGCACTTGAATGTCTGCCGCCCTCTGAAAGGCATGCTCTTCGCTGGGATGCAGCCTGCTGTGGTCAAGTAGGATGGAAATAAAAGTGTTGCTAACGGTGACTGAAAAGGATTCCCAGTGCTGCTGGCTGGGGCCGGTGCTCCGGGGCCAATTCCGCGGAGGGGAGAGTGCTGGGAGGCAGCAACCTGGCTCCAGGGCACTCTGCTCCACGTCACCTCTACTTGCCGTCCTTGGAACACGAGTCTGCCCTGCCGCGTTACCCAGGCTGGACTGGGCGACTGCTGGGAATGTCAAGAGGAAGAATTTTTGCACAGATTGAGCGATGCAGGAAAAAAGTAAAAATAAAATTGTCCAAGCCATGGGAATGGCGGGAATGAACATTGACATAGCGGCAAGTCAAGGAGCACAAAATACTTCACAGCCTGGGTTATCCCAGGAAGCAAAGTCAAGGACAAGCACCCGATGGCCCGCACAAATCGGGATACAGCGGAAGCAGCCGCGAGCAGCAGAGCTCGGCTGCATCAGATGCTTTTTCCCCCTGCCTCGGCCCGGCCCAGCTGCAGGGCAGCAGCAGTGGCGTTGCGGTCCCCGAGCCCCAGGTCAGCACGTCATGGGCACAACCCACCTCTGCTCCCAGAAGGACCCTCCTGTGCACTTCGCCGCGCGTGGAAGGAGAGCAGCATGGCGCGGCTCCAGATTTCCCGTGGAAAATGCAAATTTTGGGCACCTGATAGTGTATCCAGACTCCTCCTCACCACACACCCCACTAACCCCCTTGCTGCGGGGCTTCAGAGCCTCCTGCACTCTGGGGCTCAGAGGGGACTAGCAGCAGGTGTGGGGGCCAGGGGGCTGCAGTGGGGTACGCGCCAGGGCCTGCCGCTGTCTAAGCGGCGCTCGGCAGCACCCGCATGCTCCGCTCCTTAGCCTTTGCGTCCCTTGTGCTGCATTCCCTGACACGGGGCACAACGGGGAGTATGACCTGAACCTCATGTGTGCTTTTAAGGGATGTTTTGAGGGCTGCAAAATAATTTCAATTTCATGCTTACAATCCCAGCAAGAGCTGCCCCTTTCCAGGCTATTTTCAGTACACTAATAGCATATCAAGGTCCAGGAGACAATCTCCTATGGCACCATGCAAGCAGTAATTGGTCCCTCTTCGCATCGCTCCTATTTGATCAGTCCAGCTCAGCCTTCTCCAGGAACATGCCAAGGTGTGGATAAAGGACTCTAGAGAACGCTCACACTCAGGCCCCAAAATACACACGGATGTGCAGCAATTCTGGCTGCTTTTCTTTCACCTCTGCCTTCCAGGTACCTGCTTATTGCTAATGCAGAAATATAGCGGTAATAGTTTGTGCTGCCTTTTAAAACACACTTGCCGTGGCATTCCTGAGCAAAGAATGCAACTTTTGCACCCACAGATGCTCACTGACCTCACTCTGGCAAAGTCCCTCAGGCTCTCGCGCAGTGTGTGCTGATCCCCGGGGCACCCAGCTCTTCGCTGCACCTCACCAATGAGCTTACAAATGGCTTTAAAACAGGGCTTGGTGGCCATCACGACCTTCTTGCATCCCACCCCTACCGAACAGAAGGACCTAGAAGGATAATCTCTGTATTTTCTACTGAGGAAACTTCTCAGTAGCAAATACCAATAACCTTGTTGTGCTTTTAGGAAGTGGAAGGAGAGCCAGGGTTCCCCTGTGAAGCTGTATGAAGCCGTATGGGAGAAGCAGCAGGCAGCGATGAGTGCTGCCATGCAGGGGCTACGCCAAGCCCTGCCCTGGCTCCTCCGGCGGTGGGAAAGGGCAATCCAGAGTCTCGCCGTGCATTTGTTTCAGTGTTTTTAAGGGCCCTCACAAACGCCATTTGTCACAGAGCACGTCCTGCTGCCTGGAACGCTCCTGCCAGCTGCAGCTTGCCAGGGCTCGGAGGTGGCAGCGCCAAGGGGCTGTTGGTAGCGACTGAGCGGGTTGTGCCCGTGTGGCGCCGAGCCGAGGAGCCCGCGCCGGCGGGACGGGAGGCAGCAAACCAGCAACACGCGCCAAGCCTCGCTACGCCATGAGCGGCCCCGCTCCACATTCCCAGGATTGCAGCCCGGCCCTTGTCGAGGCCCTCGTGTGTGTCCCACAGCACTCCTGGCTCTCCGGGAATGGGAGAGGCACTGGGAGGCCGGGAGTGTGCAGTGAGCACCGGGAACGTTGCGCTTGGGGCTGTGTTCCCCGCGCCACCGTTTCACTCAGGAATTGCCCGTTTCTCCTGGAGCCGGGGAGGCTGAGGAGCATCGACACCTGCCGCGTTACGCTTCCATGCAAACCTCGTTTCTTTATGCTCTGGATAAAACCACACCTACTCCTTTCACACCTCGTAAACACATTCCCTCAACTCCCAGGCACAGCCTCTTGTTAGCAAGGTCAGGGCCACGGATATCTGGGCACCAGCAGGAGACAAACTGCGGATCTAAAGAGCCCCGAGAAGGGGCCTGAGCGGGGCTGGATCCACGCGGATTCCGCGTGTGTGTCCCGCTGCCCCCTGGCTCCATCCCCATCCCAGCAGCAGCCCTGGGTTTGTGGGGCTGCCCTGCTGTGCCTGCAATAGCAGGAGCGGGGCTGAGCACCTCAGCACAGGGCATCTCCAAGCCTGGAGCAGCCCTGGGCTCTGGAATGGATTCAAGTACCTCGTGACATGTTCGGAAAGGCCCCCGTTCGGGCTCTGCACATGCTAACAGCAACTCTCGTGCATTCTGCTTCTGACAGTCCATGCAGACGGTGCTGCAAATGGTCCTCCCTGCCAGGCAAGGGCTTTGGCAGGAGCCTCTTATCTTCTACCGCGTTTCAGAGCAGAATCAATGCAAAGGCTGTGGTGGTCATGGCCAGGCAAGGCCATGGGCACAAGGCCATGCTTAAAGTCAGGACTCAAGGGGCACAAGCACCGCAAGCGCCTGCGTGGCCGGGAAACCATGCGCAGGTGCCAGCAGGACCCGAATGGGCACTTCCTCCTCTTGTGTATTAATGAGCGGTGGTTTGGAAGAAAACAGAAAGAACCACACATGCGCGTTTGCTCCACATATTGTGCACATCTGCTGCCATGCAGGAGCCTCCTCCGCACGGTGCTAGCCGGGCACCTCATTCACAAGTGACTAACATGAACGTCCTCATCTCTGGCCACAGCCAGCCCCACAAGCCCACGCACTGGCGTGTGGAGCTTGCTTCATTCCCGATCCTTCATTCCCCTCCAGTAAAGTCATCAAAACCACAAGGACAGCACCAGGAGGACTGGGTGATCCAAGCAGAACCTGAGGGAAAAGTTGTACTAAGCTTAGGATTTAATCATATGCACTTCTACACATATTAACTATTGACTTTATTTCACTATCAAAAAAAGGCTTAATAGCTTATCGAAAAAGACACAAAAGGCTGCCAAATAAAGAGTTTCAACTGCGAGCTTGGATACATGTGTGTTTTGGGGCGGATGCCATGGTAGTCCTTGCAGTCTGCTCAAGGTAGCAAGTTGGCCAGAGGATCTCTTGTAACCGGGGTGGCTGCATGTGGTCCTGCTCTGAGGAGGGACCTCTCGACACAACCAGGAGGTTCAGGAATGATGGTTTGCTTTGCTTTTCCACAGGCAAAATGTGCTGTTAAGCCCAGATGGACCAAAATCTGCACTCCAGCATTATTAAGAGCATCCAGCCCTCCAGTTTCTATGAAGCTTTGGGAAACCATCCCCTCCTTCTAGACAAAATCAAAAATTATGATGTTGCCTGTTGCTGCAATGCAAAATGAAATAATATTGCTAATTCACATGTCATGTTGCAGGAATGATTGATATAAATAAATCTGGGGGCCGTTTGATAAGAAATATACAAACGCATCCCTCCTCTTTCAGAAGAAGTTCATATGAGCCAAAGCCAAGCTTCTAATGCTTTTTATCATATCATTCTTCATTTTGAATATTTTCCCATGACTTCGTGCATTTTTTAATAAAAAGATAAAGTCTTTTTATAGGATAGATTTCTCCTTCCACAGTTAATAGTGGGGCAACCTTAAGCTGTCTTTCAAAATATCTGAAACCAGACTTGCTGCATTACCAAATATGAAATAGAGCAACAGTAAAAGCTTAACTTGTGTCACCTCTCAATGCTGCTGTTCTTAAATTATCATCCTGTATAGCACAGTAGCACCTAAGGGCCCTACTCATGGCCCCCTGTGCTAGACTCTTCCTACAGAGCTGCCTAGGGAGATGCTATCTGAAGGCTGCAGCCCTGGGAACACTCATCTGGGGTGACCCGCACACGAAGACCCTTTGACTCCATCTGTGCCGTGAAGAGGAATCTTCCAGCTTCGAGATAGCGGAGACCAACAGGACTCACTGGTTATTTAACTGGATACCAAAACTACCTGAAGTTCCCACGCGACACTAAGAACTGTTTTCGCCAGGACATAAAGCCTGCTCTTTCGGGCTATGAAGTCGACCTCGCTTCTAGATGACTAGAAGACAACTAACCTGACGGCAGCAGCAGAAGCTCTCCTCTCTTTTCCACACCAGGTACCGGCAAAATTGGAAGACCGAGACATACCATTCTGCACAGAAAACCCTCTCAAAATGTACCACCTTCTGTAAGAACAGATCATTTTCAAATTAATCCCTCAAAAAAGCAAAATGCTGTACTTTTCCTTAGCAAAAGAGACTCTTTTTTAAATGCTCTCCTCGGAGTTGTCGCGGTTAATGGAGAACACACAGTACCTGATGAACTGATCTGTCTCCGGAGTTTAATTGCACACGGCGTTCACAACCACGTGGGCATCCAGACTCCCAAAGTCGAGGTGAACTCTCTCAAATGAACAGCAGCTCTGCTCCAGAGCTGCCCTTGGGGTTGCTCCCGGCAGCCGCGGTCAACGGTGCATGCCTGCTCCCCTGGGACGGGGGCTCCTCTCCGATGGGATGGAGAGCTTCCTGGGCCAATGAGACACCGATCTGGCATGAGCAGCCTCCCCGGGGATGGGCCTTGTGTCAGGGATGGCGACGGGCAGAACAGTTCACGCCAGGGGTTCCTGGACAGTATGGTTGTCCTCATGGGACACCTACTGTCCTTGCGCGATGAAAAATCAAAGAACTCCCTCCAGCCTCCTGAGAGCGTTCCCCAGCCCGCCAAGAACCAAGGAGTTTGGTTCAAAAATCTGCCTCTTGTGTCTTATTTGTGCACCAGAGATTTTGCCCCGGTGACCTGGGCAGCTCACTCTCCTGATCTAACATGAAAGGGGAGGGACTAGTTTATAGAGGGAAATATTTCCTTCTGCAGCACCGAGAGGAGTTCCTCAGTGCTGACTTGTTTTATTACTTTTAAATTACAATCCAGCACACACCATACCTTAGCCAAGCCTGACATCTGCTTTCACTAGCTCTCCGCATTTGCAAAAGCTCTTCACGGAAAGCATGGGAACAGCTTTTGGAAAGCAAGGCCTCCACACCTTGGCACAAGTAATGAGGCCACCAAGAGCCTTTAACTCTTGTAGCCTTTGCTTCGCGTTTGTCAATGTGCGCACAGGAACGAGGGCTGTGGAGTCGTGTGTCGGTCTTGCACAGTCACTGCCCATCCTCAGGTACAGTCAGAGGTACAGCGGAGAAATGCACAGGGATAACCGCATCCCAGCCTCACAATATTTTTGAAACAACAGCCCCTTTATTTATATCATAGCTGTATTCCGATTTATCACTTGCAAATATACTCTGTAATAAATAAGGGAAGGAAATGGAAATATTGCAATGAAATTGTAATAATTCAATTGTAGCTCTGCACATAATAAAGTTGCAGAGGGAATCTGTGCTTTTTGGTTGCCACTAAGCATCAGCAACAACTGATGGTCTTAAGTTAACAAGCTAATATTTCATCCATGGATACCAGAGTGATAATGGCTAAATATGCCAGGCGAGGGAATGAGCACATGTGCAGCTATTTGCCTGACACAACTTCTGCTGTCATGGCCTATTAAAACCAGTTTACATGTGCATGTCGAATTTGATGAATATGTATGTGACCTCTTTCAGAGCTATCACTCATTGGACTGTAGCCCTCATGGCAGAAAAAAACAGCACCTCTCATTAAACACAGCTTGAGTTACAGGCGTGTTATGTTAATATTCCTTCAGAACTTTAGGGGGTTTTCTTCTCCTTCTAATAAATCTTCAGAATAAAATAATTTAAAAGTATAATTAATAAAACTTTCCTCTTTTCCTCTCCTCTTCCACTTGGTGAATATGCTTTGGAATTTTAACTAAGGGAAGAGATGGTGGATGAGTTCATGGCTAACATGATGCATCTGGCCCCCAAATACAACTTCTCTTACAGAGGACCTTGATCAGAATTGCTTGTTAAAAAGTTACCTTGCATTTCCCGTATCCAGATGGAAGTGGAACTGAAAGCATTAAACGTGTTGCTGCAGAAAGAGTTTTTACCAAAATTCATACTGAAATTGCAGAGTCTCAACTGCAATTGAGGCAGGGGAAAGCATCCAAGTTTTTGGGTGTTTATGAGAATCCAGATGAACCTCTGAATCTTTTGAGGTCCCTTCCTTGCTGTTTAAAAAGCATAAATTACAGAACATAAGTAGGGATGCAGCCAGATTGTGGAGTCCATATACGGCAAATATTTACTCACATGAGCGTTTCCACTCCATCTGCTCTGCAGATAGAGTAAATATTTCACAAACTGATGCTCAGTTTGGTGCTGCCAGCCCCGAAGAGGCACTCGCAGCCCGCACTGGTGCTCTGCACCACCCGCGACGACGCCACCGCCGTCTCCCATCAGGAATGGGAGGAAACCAGTCGGCCAGCACTTCCACAAGTGGAAAAGGAAATGCATGTAGGCGTTTTACAGGCTGCGTGGCTGTAACTTGGACACTGGCTCACTCTTTTGGGATGAATTATGGTATTAATGGTTCAACTGAACGCGCTCATCTCGGTGCCTGAATGGAGAGGCACCTGCAGCTGGAGAGGTCACTCCTCTTTCATTTGCAATAAGGCTCCATTTCTTGCTACTTAGTGTGTCCAAATGCTTTGGGGTTCTTGATTTAGCCACTAAAGCAATGGTTAAAATCTGTTTGCTTGACGGCGGCATTGACCTCAGCAGAGGTAAGGAGAGAAGAATTCAGCAAGCAATGGCAGCTCGACCTCAAATGAGGCATGACCTTCTTGAATTTTACTAGCATATAACAGAAAAGTGGTTTTCCATCAGAAAAATCCATCAAATAAAAGGTGCTCCTTTATAACTTCAGCAAAACTTTCCAATTTTCCAGAGCTTCACAAAAAAAGTCTAATTCCTACCTTAATTTCAGTAAAGCCAAAATATGCCTTCCTTCCACAGGCCCGTGATTTTCAATTCTCTTGTGGTTTCGCAAAATTTGCAATTTGAGTGGCAAAGAAGTGCAGGAAAGGCTTGTCCAGGAGATCCTTCTTGAGAAACCAGCCCCAAAAGCATTCCCAAAAGCTGGGAAGTCAAAATGCAAGAGCCAAACTGTGCAGCTCATCAAACCTCACACCGAAACAACCCATCCGGAACGGCCCCAGAGCCCTTCCCGACATGCAGGAGCCCTGGATGTGTCCTGAGTGACTTGCAGGGCCCTTTCGTGTGCGCCACAAGGCTGCTCCACTCCACGTTGCTCCAGCGAGCACCAAGGCAGGGAGCGAACGCACAGATTCCGCTCTCGGGACGTGCTGGACACGCACAAACGACGTGCAAATTCCTCCCAAAATACAAACGCCAGGAATATATGTGACATTTCGTAAGCATTAATGAAAAAAATAATCTGATTCAGAGAAAAATGAAGGAATGACACAACTTATGGATTCGATAAGGAAAAATACTGCCAGGAAACCAGAAATAGATGACGATGTCAAAACATATCCGCTCCGGCTCGCCCTGTGGATTGGTACGCAGGGATGGCTCTGAAAGGCTGTTTCTAAGGTTAGAAATGCCCATATCAAATTACAGGGCCTCATACACTTTCCATATAGTTCTTACCTAATTAAAGTCATACTGAAATAAAATGTGCCTGTTACATTCCCTTGTGGCCAAGGAGAAGTACAGAAGTATCCGTCTTGAGTCTCTGAAATCAGACATATATTTTCCTTTAAATAGACACTTTCGGGGTACATATCAAGATAACTTAAATAAAATTAAATTTAATTCAATAAAAATCTTATCATCCTCTTGTGGAATAAAACACAGAGGAGTTTAAAGGATCCCCAGGGCAATCTTCCGGTACCTACAGTGAGAGCCAAACACGCAATCTCTGCTAATAACTCTTATTTACATATATATTAAACATGTATCGCGTTAGGAGATAAGTACATATTGATAGAGCCATGGTTTAGTGGTTCCTTTAAACACATATTTCTAAAGTAAGTACCTTACTTACAGCTTAATAGAAACTCTGGCTAATTTAGAGATTTTGAAATAGATACATATTTCTAGGAATTCCTGGGAAGTTAATTCTTTCAGAAAACAGAAATTTGCTAGAGATCAGTATGGGAGAAAGTAAAACGCAACTTTTCAAGGGCTAATAAAAACCTGGCTCCAAGCAGAGATGCACTCGTGGTCTAGGAAAATAGGCTGATCAATCAATCCCAAACTCCCAAACTCCCCAAACTAACAAACTAAAGTTTTGTTAGTTACTTTTCCACCTATCAAGAAAAAAAGAGAAGAGTCTTTCCCTAGGCTCGACCCAGTGTGAAATACGAGAAATCACTGAACAGAATTTCATAAGCTTAAGCTTTGCACTGAAAATTCTATTAAGTTAACATGGAAAAAACTAGCAACATAGTGTTTTAGGATTAACAATGGTCATTGAACTAAAATTTGCAGAAAATTAAGTAAATTCCCTGAAAAAGGTTAAGCAAAATATATTTGATACAAGGAAGTGCTTCAAGAGGGAAATGTCAAAACTTTTTTTTTTTTTTTAACTTTGACTTGTCCTTTTGCAATCCAGATTTCAAAAGCCGCTGGTTTTACCAGGAATCTTTACCAGGAAAAAAAAATGGAAATCTAGTCCTAATCAAACACTCTGAATTGCAGGGAAGTCTCCTCTTAGTCACCGCACCGAGCTATCCCGAACGGAGCCGCAGATGGTGCACAAATGTCCCTGCATGTCCTGACCAAGTGCTGCCCCAGGGACGTGGCCTGCTTTGCTCAGCGTGACCAGCAGCAAGTGGGGACATCTCCCCCTGGACGCAGTGGGATAGCAAATTGCTACCTCCGGCACCCAGAGCGCTGGAAACTGGCCACGTCCCGGAGCTGCTCACGCGGTCCTACCTTCCCTGTTAACACGGAGCACGCACCCAAGCGTCTGCCTCACAATTGCTAGGCAGCCCGTCTTTTGGGTACATTTGTGCTTGCTTTTAATTTTTATTTTCATGGAGACTCTTCCCCTCTGCCCACGTTTTGCGCTGCGCCACTTCAAAAACGACGAAGGGGCGAAGAGGGCAGTCCGTGCCTGTGGTAGGGCTGCCGTGCACGGAGTGAGGCTATTTTGGTAGCACTGTGCTCTGTCCCCAGTCACTGTCTTTTTGCACATAATCAAAACATGAAGATTTATTACAGGGCGCACTAAATATATGGCTTGAAGGGAACAAAAATAAAACCACAAACTTGCTTTACAGCTGTGGTCTTAGGAATGCAAATGGAGTGAGTGGTGACGCTGGCAGGTTTTGAACGTAACTGATCTGCTCAGAGCAAGGGCTCTTGCCCCTGGACTAGTCCTTGGAGAGGGAAGAGATCCAGGAGACTTACGGGGTTCTTCATGCTGGCTTGCTGCACATGCAAGGGATCTGCAGGCCAGTCTCTAACAGATGACCAGGAATCATCTCATCATTCCGTCGTAAAACTCAGGGTCCTGAGTGTATTTCTTAAAACTCCAATCTCTAGAACGAAGAAGCTGTCGAAGAAAAGCTAAGGTTCCATTTTTTAATTTTTTTTTTATTTTTTTCGCAGGGGCCATGTTTTGGGACATATTAATTCATTTGTAGTCCTGGCAGCTACAGAGAAATGTCTCACTGCATTAGCCACATGGTGAGACCTGCAGTGTCTCCTCCTGAGCTAAACCAGCAGCTGAAGCCACAAGGTGCTACAGCCCCGCAGGGACCTGCCCACAGACTTGCTAGGTCCTCTGGGCTATCACAGCACTGACCGATGGCCTCAGGACCATCCTGCCCCCACACACCTTCCTTTGGTAGGCAGCTGTACATCAGGTATTCCAAGGTCTGAAGAATATTTCTGAGGAACACCCCAGACAAGAGGTGACAAGGAATTGTGTGCAACCACACAAACCTACACGCAGGTCTGTGCTCCCCAGTGGGGACCGCTGCAGCTCCTGTCACCTTGCAGCTGAAATTGCATGTTTAATTCATTTTCCTGGCCTTGCAGACAGAGCGTATGCAACCACTGCCACCAAGAAAGTGGGACTGACCACAACGGAGAGCTTTGCAGATCATGAGCACAAGACAGCCAAAGTGATTATGAAACTTTGTAATTTGTGGATGATGACAGAATACATCTTTAAGAATTTAGTTTATTATCTCTGTTTATTGTAGCAATCCATTCTCAAAATGGATACCTATAGGCAAATACAGGCAAAGATGAGGTGGGTTAAGCATGGATGCTGCAGTCTTGGTCAACATTACACAATAAATCAGTTTTATCTCTAGTTTCTTTGTGCTTTGCAACTGTGCCAATCTATTACACCCTAAAAAAGAAAAAAAAATCCATTAAGCTAGAACTTAAAACCAAAGGGAAACAAAAATCAGAGGTATTTGGAGCTTGCATTTGCAGATGTAATAGTCTTTCCTTGCCACACATTTGTTCCCTTTGATAGAATCTCTTTGCTTGAAGGGGAAGAGTCTTAAGTCACATAAAACATGCATTTCCATTTTTTAATAACTTTTTCAGATCTTTCAGAAAATGTTGGTCTGACTTTTTATGGATTCTCACAAAGACAGTAAAACGCTCACGAATTTGGCACAGGATGCTCCAAGTGTCAACGCGTTCTGCTCGACACATGTAACACCAGTACCATCTTTTCTGTCTTTAAACTCTGGAGGGAGACATAGGCTCCTCAAAGCGCATACAGTCCTGGCTGGTCTGCATCAGAGATCCACTCTGAGCTTCCTACTTTGATTCCTCGTGGTTGGCACAGATCAAAGCACCTCCTGAGTCCTGCCCCTTCGCATCTAGCCTGCCTGCTGGCTTCGGAGCTAAGACCTTTGCAGAGCTGTTGTTGGAAGGGGTTTGTACATCACAGCTTGTCAGGTCTTCACCGGTGCAGGACGTTCTCTTGCTGCGGGCACGCGTCACGCACCAACACGTATCCGCCTCCTCATTCACTGACCTCTCCCCAGAACGGCCGGGCTCTTCACCTCAGGAACGTGTAAGAAAGGATCCCCCTTGATATGGATGGAAAGGATTTAGAGAGAATTTTGCAGCCTAGCAATGGTTCCAGTTTTCAAGTTTATGTTTCATACAAAAGGGAAAAAAGGACTGAACACACAGTGTGTTTGGAGTCATCTGTTATCTGACTTCATTTTATTTTTATGTCTTTCAAGAATTGCATTGCAGTATTTTAGGTTCCTCACAAAGTCAATTGTGTTGTATTTTTTTCCTCTCATTGGTGCTTCTCTATAATGATTAAATGAAAGAGTCCACAGTATTAATGAAATCATTAAAAAGTAAATGGATTCATATTTCAGCAAGGCTATCATACCTTTCCCCCCTAGGAAAATGCAGTTTTCTTTGAGACCAGACCCAGTGCTCTTGCTTACATGGCCACCCCACCCACAAGGTCCAGTGCCAGCGTCCAGGACCCTCCTCATCCATCACTTGACTGTTCTTCCCCGGGAGCCTCTCCGCATTCTCCACCCAGCACTCAGAGTTATCAGGACACCCGATCACCAAGAACAGAACTTCTTAGCCTTGGACACGAGGACCTTGGCCTTATTTGTGGTAAAGATAACACTTGGTTTGGGAAAACCAGCCCACTCCAACTCTGCAGGGCTACCCTGTGCAGGTTTTCTTTACGGTCTTCCTGCCAGAGAACAGAACAACCGGAGGTCTTTCCATGAGCGTGGCTGCCTGTCCTGAGCGGGGGATCACACGCACATATACACAGCCAGAGCACGGTTTAACAAACAACTGCAGCTCTCAGCACTGTACCCAAGCGGCCACCTTGCAGCACTCCTTCCTTTTGTTCTTATCTCTTACTCACTGGGACTACTCCCAACCTAAAACTCTACAGCCCTCACAGATACTCAAACAGACCTCCCTTTAGTGCCCAGTGTAGGGACCAAACACCTGGTCATATTATCCTCACAAACAACAAATAGACAGCAATTCATCTGCTTGGTGACCCCCAGTCTGGCTGGGTACAGAAAACACATCTCACCCTCATAAGATGTCACGTCATATAGCCGGAAATAAAATTAAATTAACAGAAAAGTTATTCTGCCCTTAGAATCAGCACGTGGATGTCATTGTGAATGAGTGACACAAAACTACAGCCTCTCTTTGGCTTTGTATTTACAGTAAATGGTCAGGACTTTCCCTTACAGCCTGTCTTTCTGCAGACAACCCACTCTCTGTACTGCCGGCTGTATCAACCTCCATGATGAATGAAAGTGTCAATCTGCAGTGCTTTTTCTAACAAGAGGACAAAAAAAAAAAAAAGAAAAAGAAAAAAAAACACAAAACAAACCTTATGTGCCTCTGTGAGGAAAAATACCTAGAAGGCAATATACCTCATCTAGATACAAAATTTACATGAAAAATGGTTACAAGAAGATTATTTACATTCTTTAGTCGTTACGGATAAAGAGGATGCTTACTGAGCCATCCTTCTACACAACAAATTGAAAATCCTCTGTGATAAAATCTCCCAGCATTGTGATTTCCAGTTCTGTCAGATACTACAGAAAAACAGCGTTCACTTAACGTATCTATCTACCCAGTGACTGATTTGTGGTCTTTGCAATTTAGATACTCAGCCTCTCTCTGAGCTCCACATGTCTGTTCCATTTGCTACAAATCCCATTAGGTGAGTGTGCGCGCAGGGTGCCAGGGCTCGTCTGCCCGCATGGGGCTGCGCAGCTGCCCCCGGGTTTGCTGGGTCTGGGGCTCTGTGGTGCCGCAGGTAGCACCGCCCCGGCGGGGCACAGCGGGGTGGGCAGGTCGCTTGGCGACTCGCGCTGGATTCACAGGTGGTGAATGGGGTTCACATTGGGGTTCACATTGAGGTTCACAATGGGGTTCACATTCTGAGTGCCCTTCTGCATGGCGTGTCAGGAAAGAGCCTGATACAGCAGAAATAATTCCTGCCTCCTGTTTTCCCACTTATAGCACAGATATGTGATCTGTTTCCCAGAATAAACACCTTGGAAGGACAAAGGCATGAATCAAAGCCGTACATCCAGGAAACACAGTTCTCCTGACCTGATGCTTATGGTATTATGTCATCGTAGTCAGCAGCAAGGTAATTGTACATAATGTGAAGCAGATCAACTTCTGCAATCTTCTCTTGGAAAGAAAGAAAAAAAGAGTGAGAGAGCAAAGAAAAGGCAGAGGTTACTCTAGCCTGAAATCATCCTCAAGGATCTATCCCTGTTCGCTTCCTCACAAAGCACACGAAGGAAGCTCTAGCACTAGAGGATAAAATCAGCCTACTCACTGCCAATATCCATGTGGACTCCGAGGTCACGTAGGATATGTGATGGCTAAAGCATATGCGCTTCCAGATATCAGCTGGTCAACCTGTGGGAATGGCCACTGTGCAAAATACCAATGTGAAAAGAGGGGAAAAGGAGAGGGTCATTAGTGAAGGATGCCTGAAATATCACGGCGCGGCGAGCGGGATAGAGCCTGTTGTGAGCACACAGGGGCCGCGGGATCACGTCTCCGGACGGAGGGAAGCGTCGTGGTCAGGGCAGGGTAATAAAGCCAGGAACGTACACCATCTGGTAGAACAGAAGGGAGGATGGGAAGCATCAACGGGGAGTTCTATTTGCTCGCACAGACCAGACGGTGAAAGCATTGATTAAGATTGTTTTGCTGATTAGGTGCTCTGCTCTGATTTATGTGACGGCGCAGGAGCAGCGCGCGCCGCCGGGGCTCTGGGGGCGCCGCTTCCCGTGGGAGCTGCGCAGAGGTGCCCGGCGCAGCACGGGGAGGGAGCTGCAAGTCTCCGTGGGGAGGCGACACCTCTCTTTCAACATGGGGAGTAGCGGGAAGCGCAGCAGTGGCTCAGCAGACCCCCGGGGCACAGCCCTGCTCCCACGCGTGACACCGGCTAAGCACGCGGGCTAAGCACGCGGGCTAAGCACCAAGGAAACAGCAACCCACCTCCCATGCCACGCTCATGAAGGTTTCTTCTCCTTCCGCTCAGGACACAGGACATGTTTTATATCACACCAAAACCCCCCATTTAAGGAACATCCTGTTTTCCTGCAGGTAGAGTGCCACAATGTGAAAAATAGTAGATTCCCACCGATTTATACACCAATAAACACAGGCACGCTTTCTTTCAGCTCCCAAATCTCATCAGCAAATGTTGACCAACCTCCAGTGGCTCTAGATAACCCGAGTACAGGTTAAGTATGACACAGGTAGGTTAAACAGAGTGCAGGAGGGAGTCGGGTATGGCAACACAGCGGCACGGATGGGAATAAACTCAGCCCCCATTTCCTTTGAACTGTATGGATGGGAACAGCCCTAAATATTACAAGTACTACATTCTGCTATTCAATAAAGTTGTGCCGAATAGAATTATCACCTTGAAATTACAGGGTAAAACTCCCTATACAAAAACAGATTAAAGACAAATTAGACTGTGGGCCAGGTCACTATGATTGTTAATTAGTGATAATGGAAATACAATTAGCATAATGAGTTCCAATTACTGTATATGGAGAAATATGAGCATACTGCTTTCATAAATCTTGGTTCCAAGAAAAATAAAATGCATCTGGTTTAACAAAGCATGCCCTTCTCCTTTGCAAAAAGCTTCCTGGTAAATATCTTTTTATGAAGCTAAACCTTCTTTTTGATGGGTTGTGATTTGGGAAAAAAAAATAAATAAGAAAGCAACAGAATGGATTTACCCTGTCTGATAGCTGAACAGTTTTGTATTAGCTTGGCTTCTGTTTTGAGCTTCCTAGAAAATCTTACCATCTGTTTCTTCAATTCTGGGTTAAACAACAAAAGACAAAATCATAGACCATTACATCAAATGCACTTATTGTCTTTGAAATATCTAGGGTTTTCCCCCTTCTCCTTTTCTTATTCTGATAAACTGTGAAATGGAAAGCCAATTATATTCACATATTTGCACAATTCTGAATGGCTTTTCAAAATCTACTGCAAAAACAAGTTCATGAAAGACAACAGCTTTACAAACAGCAACAGCAGCGTGGCTGATGGTGACTCCATGAAGACTTTTTTAAGAGCCAGTTGCCACTGTGCAGACATGTACTTTCATGCCAGCTTGACACTTTTGCTACAGTAGGTACATTTGGGTTGGAGTTACTGAATAACACACTAGCTTCAATTAAAAACCAACAAACAAAAAAATAAGGTAAAACCCAGAAGTGGGCAGGTGAAGCAGAACGGGACACACACATTGCCCAGGCAGTCCTGCTGAATTCCTCAGGTGTCAGAGAGCATTTAGTAGGGAAAACTATAGAAACGAGTCAATGAGAGCAGGAAGTGGAAGGAGACGGTGGGCTGCGTAACCACCTTGGGGCGCCCTTCGTGTGGCAGAGCGCAGGCCAGGCAGGCCGCGTGCATGGTCACCACGTCAACAGCGTTCACGTCTGCAGCTGCAAACGAAGCCTCCTCTCTCTGAACGGTCACACAGCAGAACCAGCACCAGCGCAGGCACAGGCTAAGGCCAGCAGGGAAGTAACATGGTGCTTGGAACCAAACGCACCCCGCGGTTTGGCAAAGCACACAAGGAAGAGACTGCGGAGGGGAATGGCCTGGGTTGCCCTCCCAGCGGAGCTGCTGCAGCTCTGCAGAGCACCAGGGCTCTTGTTGCGCCAAGATCACGCCCGATGAGACCGTCTGCTTTGCGGATCGGATATGCTGTGCGTGAGCAGTTCCAGCCCCACAGGGAGGATTCATCTTTTCTGGTTTTAGCCCTCTAAAAATCAGAAACCACTTCAAACTGCCTTGCAGCCTGGCCCAGACCTGCCCATGGACGCCGATGGCTCTCATGAATGCCAGCACAACAGTGTTTCTGTTCTTCGGGTTGCTGTTATAAAGACCGAAAAACCACCCAGAGAGAGCAACAGAGGTAAAAGAGCAGACTGACAGTACAGGGAAGTGCCCTGTGGATGAAATAATGAGTGAACACATCACTAAAGATAGTATCTTGACACATATGCACAAGAAGGCCGAACTCGGTTCGTACAGGCAATCACCATCTCACATTACCTCACTTTGCAACCTTAGCAAAGGTCTTTAAGGGTTGTTGTGTGCTTGGTTATATTCATCTGTGAAATTAAGACATCTTAAGCAAGATTGTGCCGATAGGCACCGTGTCTGAGCACAGTAAGAGGCATTCACTGCGATAATAAAGCTTACAAGGTGAGTGCATGACTCAGACCACAGCAGAAAGAGAGCAGGAGACAGAGGCACAGGGACCAAGAAGTACTTTTTCCCTAAGTGTGTGAGCGGCAGAGCACGGTGGGGCCGTGAGCGCTGCTCAAGCCATGGCAGCGCCGGGCTTTGCTGGGACACCTGGTGCACGGTCAACGAGGGAACGCCGCTGTTCCGTGCCCTGGCTCGGCAGCGGCTGCCTCAGGCGAGGAGAAGCCCTTGGCGGGACGTGCGCCTGTGGCAGGCAGGGCCGTCACACCGGGAACGGCAGGGCCCGCACACGGCCGCAGCTGTGAGTGGCGCGATCCACAGTACTGTCCTGCGGTGTGCACTGAGCGGCTGCCCGCAGTGCGGGCTGCATATGGCTGGCGCTCCCGCGGCAGCTGCCAGGCCCGTCCTGCCCGCATCCCGTGGCGCCGCCTCTGCAGGCGTTCGTTCAAGCGAGTGACCTGATAAACCCAGATGGACCCAGTCGTAAAGGAAAATTATCACCCCAAACTCACTTTCCTGCAGATTTTGCAGTCTAACAGCGAGAAATAATACACTTGGGCTGTAAGTGAGTCCGAACTGCTTGTGTGGCATTTTTTGGGGGTATAAGATCTCCCCGTGTGGAAGTGTAGAAACCCTGGGGGATGAGCACTCCCCACTGCAGACATGGAGCGCGCGTCTCAGCGCGCGCCTCGTGAAGTGCCCAGCACAGTGCCAGCACCGCAGCGCACAGCGCGCTGCCCCTTCCAAGGCCGGCCACGACTCGTGACACTTGGTAAATGAACGACTTGGTAAACGAGTCTGGAATATTTGACTTGTGCAGCTGAGATTACACCTGATTTAGCCCAAAGGGACAAGATCCTTCGTTGTACCCAAAAACCCTGATAGATCCGACTAACTCTCTGAGCCAGCTCCTCTGGGCGTTGGGCTGTGAGACAAGTGCCGCTCCCTGATGACTGCTGCACCCCAAAGCTTGTCCTCATACACTCGTGTATGCAGGGGTTCTATCGGCGCGACACGCAAGCTGGCACTGACAGGGCCTTCTCCAGACCGGCCTTCTGATTTATGGAGACCTGACATAAACTGACTGATACGAGTGAAATAAATCTGTTTGGAACTTAAAAGACATGAAACTTGACAGACACTAAGAGTAAGTCAGATTCAGCTTTTTATGTTTTATCTTCTCCTGTGCTGTATCTCTAAAACGAGATTAGCTAAGGGGCAGTGGGAGGAGTCAGCAGTGCAGGTTTGGACACTAAATCCTAGGAGGGTCTCCTACCCGCAACCACCTTGATTCTGTGCTTCAGCAACACATTTCTCATCAAGCTTTGACCTTGGGTGCCATTTTTAGCTCAGTAACATGCTCTAGGAAAACCTCGAGACTTCAAAGTTACCTTATTCAAGGCAAGAAATTCTTCTTAGCAACCCTCATGGTTTGTGCTTTTGAGATAGATGTTTGCATCTCAACAGGGCAACAGTGCAGTTATCTATCAGACGGAGGAGGAAGCCGAAGTACTGACGGGCTGCCCGGTCTTGCCCACGATTTGAGTGCAGAGAGTTGGCTGAGAAAATACCGTGTCCGTCTCTAAATTGTACTCACTAAAAGTATGTGGGATCTTTTGCACTGGCTGGGGAGCTGCAGCCCATATCGGGGATGCAGCTGCAGAGAAGCTCTGCATGAAGTCTTCAGAACTTCTACAATTTTCCATTCACTACAATCTTTTCTCTCTCTCATCACATGTACACACATTCTCCTTCCAAGTCTGTTATGACCCAAGGCAAAAATCTGAAATGACCAATCCCAGACTCCTAAAAGATAGCTTTTGCTTTCTTCTATTGAGATGTTTATGGTATTAGTTCCTTGTAGTAAACATTATAGTTAAGGGCTCTGTATTAATAACCCCCTGCACACTTACCTACTGCACAAGCCAGATACACCTCCTTGCTTTTTGAGCTACTGGGACTGACACTTCCCAGGCTGTCCCGTGTGCCAGGGCTGGCAGTGGCAACCAGCCAGCTCCAGGGCAGGGGGCCAGCAAGCAGAGGGCAGCAGCGCTGCCCTGGGCTTGCGGGACTCCAGATTTCTAACCATCATTAACTTGAGCCCAGTGTGAGCATCAACAATATCTAATTTCATCTGTAATATCCACTTGGGCCAAAAATGGTCCATAACATAGTTGAATTAGTACTGCATTCAAAAACCTGCTTCCAGGGTTCAGTGTGTTTTATCTCAACACTAACATTAGCTTCTTACTTGGTGGAGATTTTATATTCAATAGATTTTGTTGAGAATGTTCAAAGTGCTATAGATACTAGTTAACATTCCTAGCTGTTTGGTTGGTGGATTAATATAATGCAATACACATCCAACCAAACTTGCATATCCTGTAACTACATGGAAGATTATGTCAAAGGAAACGTCACACTCATATTTTACTGCTTTAGCTTGTTTCTGCCTTGTTCCCTGCGAATTAGAAGGACACTAAGTCAAAGAGGTCTCTCTGAGCATCCCCCAAAATAAAGCAAGGATTATGATCCACTAATCCTGCTGCTCCTTTAGTGTTATTTCACATAAAACCCTCAAAAATCCTTCATGTAGGTCTGCTCAGTAGAGCTCTTTGAAGAATAATGTAACGCTAAACACCTGCAGCCTTTCTGTGTGCATCTCTCTGGCCCACTCAAGGCACCCTGCTATGAAGAGCCCCTATGAAACATCTGCCAGCAAAAAGGACAGCAGAGAAAATATTCTTGCGAGTTAACGATACAGCCCTGCCACAGAGCCCCACTGGCACTGGGAGGGAGCCAGCTTGAGCAAATTAGCAGAGGCCCAGTAACCTCTTAAGAAGCCTGGTTGCAAAGCAAAGCTTCCCTTTCTCCTTTCTCTTCCCTTCTTTTTCATCTTTATTCTCACCCTTCTTCCTTTGGAAGAAGGAAAAACGGGGAAAAAAAGTCATAGCAGTAACAGTAGCAACTTCCCTCTGGGATGAGGCTGGCACCAGTTTCTATTGGGAAACATAATTCTATTCCTTAAGTGTCAGAATCTTACCCTGAAACTCCTAGCCGAAGCCTATTTTTTTTTCCTAATAACAGAGCATGTTTTCTACATCACAAGTACTGTGTATGGCTGCAAAACAGCCTTTTTATGTTTTGTTTTTCTGATGCTACGGGCATACATCAAACATCATAATGAAAGAAGCCATCCATGAGGTGCACTGCACCACTAACGGATTATGTAAATATTTTAATGATCCACCAGGCAAATAACAAATTTAAGAGAAATATAATTATCTTTAAATCCCACACATTGTAAATGTTTGCTTTTAATCCTTTACATAACCTTATTAAAAATTTCAAGATGGATACATTCTCCCACTGAATCTGACAAACATCTGGTTTACGAGAGAATCATGTGATGAAATTCCATCCAGAATCACATTTGCTCTTCAGCATGTTTTCTCCCACTATCACTCATAACACAGAACTTCTGTGTTTTGTCTGGGATATAAGACAGTACAACAATATGTTTTTATTAGGCATAATGCACAGTCCTCTCCCTTACAGAATTTAAATTTGCTATCTATGGGTCAGTATAGTCAAATATATTGATGGTCTCCCTTGTGAGTTCTGCTGACACTCGGGTTTAATTGTAGTGAACTTTGAATTCCTATCTTAAGGTCAGTTATTAACTATTGATGAATTCTCCTTTTCTCCATTTAATGCTAAAGTATTCATTCTAACCAAGATAGATGGGAACACTGAGGAGATTTTTCAAAGCCGCTCCCGTGCAAGATACCCTGGTGCTCTCGCCGCGTGACAAACACAAAGCCCTTCCTAAGGGTGGTGATCACTCATGTCCAGCTCAAAAACGAAAACACAGCGCGAGCCCGTGCTGCTGACCCTGCCACAGGGTTGTCTTCCACCTTGTATTATCATCCTAGAAACAAAAGCTCCCGTTTGCTCCTGATTAGGGGGATATATGTGTATTTTTTCCCTCTTCAGGCACAACCTTGGCTACCGACCTTCAAGGCGAGCGGGTGCGAACGCCAAGGAGCCGATGAACGCCCAGCTTTCCTGGGAGGGAAAGGAGCGCCCCGCTGAGATTTATAAACACATACATAATAAATGGGAGGCTGAAGTTTAAACTGTTATGAAGCATTCTCCACTCCGCTTCCGAAGTCCTCCGTGATTTAAAGAGCTGACATTTACTGTGTGCAGGCCTATTATTCAGAGTGACTGTTTGTGTATAGACAATATTTTAAAATGGCTTGCAGGAGATGAAAAATTCTTATTAAGTCAGAAAAAACAGTTTCAGTAGGTAACACGCTCCCAGTTCAGGCTGCTGTGCATCTCGCTGACCGGCCGGGGGACACGCACAGGGCCCAGCGCCTCTGCCCCGCTTGCGCCTCTCGAGTCTATGAGGCCTTCTGGGTCCTGTCCCCTTCCCTGGCCCAAAGTGGCTCCAAAGTGGCGACATGTCACTTTCCTGCACAGAAAGCCTCCTCTGTCACACAACCCTTGCCTGCTGCTGCAGCTGGGACTGCGCCGAAGCCCCCAGCACAGCCTGCTCATGTCCCCACGCTCTCCAAACACGTGAGGCAATGATCACCTCACAGCTGTTCGCAAAGCAATTCCCTGACCTTGCCAGCATGGACGCTCCCTTCTTCTCTCGCCTCCTTAAACCTTTTCATTGTATGTTACCCTAAACCTCAGCACCTCTTCTGCGCTCAGTTTCCCCAATGCGCAGCTCAGTGCCCCTGTCCCAGCGTCACCAGCCCTGGCCGTGTGTGTGGCACTGCCCCGGGCCGAGTGCAGCCCTTCGCTCCAGCCCACGCTCGCGCACGTGCTGCCCGCACCAGCAGCAAAACCCCTTGTCTTTCATAGAAGTTTTGAGGTGTTTTATGACAGAGAAAATCGCATCCAACTGTGAGCTAACAAACCCAGTGACACTGGAACACACTGCTGACAGCACTGGCGGCTTCTCCCTGGCACACACGCTATCCCACCTGGAAGAGTCCATTGCATATTATTTTATTGTCATTATAGTTGACCATAATGCCCAGTTCAGAGAGTAGTTCCTGCAGAATATATGGATCTGACTAAATACAGCTCGACTCAGATTTTAAAGGTGGTATGTGTTGGTTTGATTGAGAATATCATCCTTCTTGAAGACGGTACTAAAATACACACTTTAATCTGATGCCTTCCATCTGGACTTCATGGTAGATTTAAATGGGGAGTATGAACAGGAGATTTGGACCTGGAAGTTTACTGTGATCAGGACCTGCATTGCCAACACTGCTCACTTGTTAAAGCCCCCTTAGGTGGTTTTGGCTCGACCTATCCATCCCTCCTGGTCAGTTACCTGGCACATATTTGTGAATTTTCACAGATCACAGACCATTCCTGAGAGGCGGATTCCATGAAATCATGTGAATTTTGAAGGCAGAAGTGTTTAAAAATGCACAAGTGAGCAGCTCTCTGCCCAAAAGCTCCAGTGCCACAGAATGCTCCACACCTTGTTTCGTTTCCTAGCACACACACATAGATATATAGATACATATGGCTGTGCACCTATATGTACCTATATGATATACACATATATGTTTTGCGAAATAGCTGATGCTCCTTGAACACAATAGGAAGACCTACTGGAAATTCAACGTTAAAAGGGATGGACTTGGGGCAACCAGTTTAATGTCCTGTTTTTCTGCATTTCTTGTGCTACAGAACCAAAGTCTAAATAAGAAACTTTATAAAGCAACCACAGAAAAATTCTAAACAGAGAAAATTAGGAAAAGAAATTACAGCCAAACTGTTATCCCTAATGTACTTCTCCGTGAATGGGCTGAAATGACTAATTGTCAGCAGTTGACAAAGAAGCAACTTAGATTAATCTTAGCTAAAGCTCATGGAAAATAAGCAAAGACAAAAATTAAAAATAACAGATGAATGTCAAAAGCTTTATCCTTCCATACAAGAACTTTAAACTAGAAATGGAAAAATATTTGCTTTTTTTTTCTCCCTTTATAAATCACACATTTTAATATAAACTATTTTTGAACATTTTATATGAAATAGCAGTTGAAAACAAATAGCTGCCAATATATAGCCCTCAATCATTTGGTTTAGGCATTTTTCCTATTTACGCGGTCTGCATCTTACGCTTTGTCTCGTCCCCCAGTTAGGCCAGTGTTATTTAAAATGTAATGCTACACACATTAACCTCTTCCAAGGCATCATTTCTGAAGGCGAAAAATGCTGTTTTTTCATGGCAAATTTTTGCAACCTTTTCCCCATTCTGGTTTATTCCAATACACACGCTGAGAGCAAGCTGCAAGGCCAGCGGAATCTTTCAGGCCTTGGTGGACTTCATCGCTTTTGGAGGGAGGGTGTTTTCTGGGAGTGTTTTACACATTTGGGTTATTCAGTGCTCAGTCTGAATTGCTTTTATTCCTATCTTCCCACAAAGGTATATGAGATGACACAGAAACTTCCCTTCTATGTTAAGTATCAAAACAAACAATGAAACAACAGACTCTTCCCTGGCACCTAGAGCATACACACAAGTCCACCGAAGCCCGTGGAAGGAGGCCTTTCGTCCCAGGGAACGAAGGATCAGGATTCAGCTTTCTCTGACATGGACAGAATAGTGGCTCCTAATGATTTCACAGGGACTGAGATTTAGCAGTGGCAGGAAACACAGCCATAAAATCATAAATTCAGTAAGATGAAATTCCAAGAGTGCATACTTGGTAGAAATAGATGAGCACCAGAGCTGTACAGAGAGAAAAAAGCAAAACCAACTGTCCACAGCTGTTAAAAAAATGAGCCGGTGTCATGTTGGTAACCCTTTAAAATAATGGTCTAATCATTATTAATTTCTTGGATATTTAATGTAATATCATGACTCATGATGAACTCATTTGGTATTAACACAAATGTCAGGGGTACCTCTCCACGTACCTGCGCAGCACCTTGGGATTAGATCATCACTATGCAATTACTTCTGTATCCTTCGGAAGGGCCGAGAGCAGTGGTTTGGTGGCACCAACAGAATGAACAGCCTGTGATTCTCCCAGCTCATCACACAACCATATCCTGTCTTTCCAAAGCTTGATACCCCCTCTAAGAAAGAGCCTCATCTTCTGAGGAAGTGCCTACAGCATCTACAGAGAGGGAGTGGGGAACACACAGGAGGTTGCTGGCAAAGGCTGGAGGGAAACTCTGGATGTTTTTACCCCGAGCTGCCATTTGCTGCAGGCCCTGATGACCACTATGAGCCAGAACCATCCTTGCTGTGAACTAACATGGCAATACTGAAGCTGACAGGAGCTCAAGATTTGGACCGCTGGGAAGTTCTCTTAGTCAAGAGCAACCTCACTCTGGTTTGGTCGCTCATAACAGTCAAGTACAGGAAGTCTGAAGGCATCACCTGGATGTGGAAGTTTCCAGAGTGTGACGACTAGCAATGCCTAAGATGTACAAAAATATTAGTCTTCTCCTTATTTTTCTAGCAGACACTCCCTACGAGAACATCATTATAGAACTGCGTGTGGAAGAGACGGCCACACAATGGAAGGTAACTGGGGGGAAAAAAGAATACTGAAAATCCACATTATCGAGGAAATGCCATCAAACCATCCTTTTCCCCCCCCCCCAATTAACATTTATTTTTGATTACTGTGGCAGAAGTTCTAGTGCTCTATGTCCCTGACACCCACACAAACATCTTGTTGCAGCCCTTTGCACCCACACCCAATAAACACAGCCCGTCCTGCCCGCTGCTCGTTTCTCAAGCGCTCGGCATGCTGTTAGTTAAAATTCATTCTCTTAAAGCACAGTATCCATTTAGCTTCTATCCTCTGAACTTTATCATTCATTATTAACACTGAAAGCCAAAGTGCATGAGAGAAGTTGAGCCCTATCGGCGTTTCGAATGAAAGTAATGTCTCGGTGTATTAGCGGTACACAGCACTATCACACATAAAATGCTGCCCTGTCCTTCAACAAAGCAGCCGTATCCCAGGGCCTAATAGGATCACTTACTTCAAATGCGACACCACCTTCTTTGAAATATTTGTTTAGATTTCATAAACATATGAGGGTTCTCAAATGCAAACAAAACCTCCAGCATTCAGCCCAAGCTCTGAGGCTAAAGAGCTTTCTGCTCAACAAATCAGAGCCTCAAGCCGGGATTTTTTCTCCTGTCTTCTTCTTCTTTTTCTTTTTTTTTTTTTGGATAAAAATAAACATCATCTGGTTTTGACTGCAGATAATGAATCATATTAAGAATTTTAAAAGCACTATTCCCTTTTTTTTTTGAGACCTAATTTCAGACCTATTAACACTTTAATATGAAACAGAAGCCCATCATTTCATTAGAAAAAGAATAAGGACCCTCTTGTACCATATGTTGTTTCTTCCTTTATAAAAAAGCTCGTTTTGAAATCCCAGCATGGGCAGCATCAGAGCAGCCTGCAGACCTGGCACAAAGAGCACGGGCAGGTGAGCAGCCCTCACCCTGGGCACATTAACCATTTCCAGCAGGTTTCTGGCAAACCCTCCCTCACATTCCTCACAATAACAAACGATCCACCCCAACAAACGGGCTGGCGCAACACAAAAAAGAGAACTGGGGGGGCAACCCAAAACCCGTGAAACAGCAGTGTGGGTCCCTCAAACCGGCCGGTGCCACGCCAGGATAAACCGCTGCTTCCCACAAGTGCTCTTTGGCACCCGAAATATTTATTAATGAAGAGAAAGAAAATTATAGCTGACCCTTTTCAATATTTACATTTTAAAAATGAGAATGTCTTTAAAACGCACTGAACATGAATGCAAGAGCTGGTGTGATAGCAGAGAATCTTATTGCACATAATTAACAGACACATAATGTCTGGTTACTAGTAATTTCCTTCTAGCTGAGTAAGGAAATAATTTAATCATGTTGATCAAATGAATCCCATGAGCCCAGCGTAACATTATGCTTTTTTTTTCCCTCTCTCTAAATCTGCACTAACTGATAAGAATGTACTTGGTGAAATCACAGAACCCAACCTTGTTTAGGTATCTGTAATAATACCTATGTAAAATAGAGGCATGATTTTAGTAATTGGTTTAATCAAGCATTTCAGTAAACCCTTTTCTAATTGCTGGTTCTGACCGCAGAGAAACAAAATAGGAAGAAGAAGAGAAAAAAAGAAACTTGACATGCTCATTTGAAAGATAAGGGGAATATTTTTAGAAACTGCAGAATTCCATGTTTCGTCTCTGTTATCACCAAGAGGTATTTCCTTCCATAAAGATGTGTAAAAAAATTACCCTCCCTAAAAAGCTGGATGCTAAACAGCTAACTATAAATTCCTATTATTTGCTCCCCTACCCCACCCCAGCCCCAAAATATCTCCAGGTGCAACACAGAAATATGCAGGTGGATTCCCTCCCCCCTCCCCCCCTTTTTTTTTTCCGAAGCTCCCATTTTGTTTGATAATTCATCATTTGCCTTGTCATCCCCAGGTTTCAGAGCGAAATATTTTGTGGGATTCTGCTATTGTTCTCTTTGAACTACTCAGAAAAGGCTCTGAACTACCTTCTGTGCTATCTCAGGTAGTTTCCTGTAATGAGGTGATATAATTTAACACTTACCATAATACATTTTATCCATCTATTGTTTGCTAAATAATTCCTGCAATAACACTTTTATTCTTTCCATAATTCTTTAGGGTAATGCTGGAGGAATAATATTTTTACTGCAGTGATTGATGTTGGATTCTCCAGCATGAATAGACCCCGAGAACACAGGTTATTGATAAGCATAAAAAAAGAAAAAAAAGACCGCATGAAAAGAATATCAGGGGATCAAAGGGTTAATACCATTTTATGAGGTTGTAAAAATCTACCTCAAGAATCTTGTGTTAGCAATATTCTTTGTGTAAGATGTATGTTATTAAAACAAGTAGCAGCATCTGAATTAAAGTGACAGTATGATGGATGACTAGTGAAGTGGAATCAGAGTCGTTTGCAGCATTTTGGGCTAGATGTGGGAATTCTGCCTCAGAGGTAGAGAGCTTGGCAGACGCATTGATTCTAGGCTGATGCATGTTCATAAATATGCCCCCAGAGAGGTGTGGCCTAGCAGAATTTACAAAATTATGGTCATGAATTATTTAACATTTATTTATGGATGCTATATTTAAACTGCATTTGCCAAGGCGAATGGACCGTAGCGCGCACGGTGATCTTTAGATAATGCAAATCCCGCAGCAGACGGAGCCGGGTCGCATCCGTCCCCAGGCGGCCGAGCCAATGAGCACCGCAAAGGCGTGGGCTGCGCCAGCCCGCGGCCTGGCCCCGTGGAGGGGCGATCCTGGAGGGCCAGCGCGTCTGCAGCACCGTGCGGGGCAGCCGGCCCGGGGCAGAGCCATCAGGCAGAGTGGAGTGGAGCGCTCAGGAGCACCCCACGGCCACGCTGGGCTGCTCAAGCCCCAGCCTCGTCCCGCGGGTTTGCAGCTCACCCTGCTCCCTGCGCGAGTACGATGCCTCTCGGTGAACAACCCGTTCTCTCTGCTGGGCACACGCACACTGCGCCGACAGCAAGAGAGCCCCACGCGAATCCCAATGGCACCCGGAGAAACAGCGCTCTGCCAAACGCCATCGATGACCTACGTGGTGGAAGCACTGAACAAAATACGAAGCATAGCCACTGTAAAGCAGCACGTCTTGCTCCAGAAGGGATTACCCTTGGAGGATAGGAAATCCTTCATTCAGCACTACATTGCTATTTCTTCTAAATGGGAAATCTTCCTTCCTTCCTTCCTTCCTTCCTTCCTTCCTTCCTTCCTTCCTTCCTTCCTTCCTTCCTTCCTTCCTTC
>JAWLRI010000230.1:621218-623718 GCA_034781795.1 Crypturellus tataupa
CTTCCTTCCTTCCTTCCTTCCTTCCTTCCTTCCTTCCTTCCTTCCTTCCTTCCTTCCTTCCTTCCTTCCTTTTCTTTTTCTCTTTTTCTTTTTTCTTTCTTTCCTCCTTTCCTTCTTTCCTTCTTCTTTTTTTCTTTCTTTCCTCCTTTCCTTCTTTCCTTCTTCTTTTTTTCTTTCTTTCCTTCTTTCCTTCTTTGATGCAGAAGGTCCTGAATTTGAGGTTTACCATATACAAATCCTCAAAAAGGGTTGGAAAGGTCTTAGGAATATCATCCTGCCCATGGGCTGCCCTCAGCAAAGAGCATCTTTAGCCAGTTATTCAATAAAAGCTCTCAGGGGCTACAATTCCTCAACCTCCTTCGATAACTTAATGTGTTTTGTACCCACCTGAAAGTTGTTTCCCTTAAATTAGATTGCTTATGGCAATATTTCCATGTAACATTTTCAAACTTGTCTCTCAGATTTCAGGACAGAACTTGCTCATCAAAGCTCATCAAAGCTCATGGCCATCCGTAGTGTCCCTCGTAGCTCATTTCCAGAGGAAGCAAGGATCCAGGCGTGACGGTCATCACAGCGGTGCTGGTCAAGAGCAGCAGCAGCAGCAGCAGCAGAGCCTGGATTGCCTCGGCTCCGAGCAGAGACAGCCCCAGTTAACTATCCACCCAGAGAGCCCTGCAAACCTGATGTGAAACAGGGAAAACCTTCTGCTGTCGCAGGAGCCTTTCAGAAAACACTGTTTCCTCTACTGCATAAGCAACATATTGTTTCTATTGAGGATTAAACCACAATTTTCTCCAATTACCTTATTTTGGGAATTGGTTCATCAAATGCAACTTCCCACCAGGGACCTTGGAAATTGTACAGCTTTTCACTCCGTTACATTATAGATTTATTTTAATACTGTACACTGTCCAGCTGCAAACACCCATTTACAACAAAAACAAACAAATAAGCAGAAGTTCTGCATTTCTCTCTTATATGTCAACATGAAGGGCTCACCGGCCACAGCCTTGCTACTTGTAATAGTTGCACAGTATCAAATGGCACTTTTGGCAGTAGGCCTGAACATAAAATTTGTGTTGGGTTTTTGTTTTTTAGGTTTTGGTTAGAACATATTCATTTATGACTTCATTATTTTAGACAAATCAAACGGCTGCCTCTGATCTCTCCATCTTTAAATTTCTTTAATTAAATGGAATATTCTCCAGCTCTCTGATGATTCTGTTTCAAAAAGCAGGTCCAAATTTCAACTTTCCCAAAGTTTACGGATGTCTCAGTGGGGCCGACCCAAGCTTGGATCACTATGCGAAGGTTATCAGAGTCAATCCATTCTGATCTTACAGCACATTATTCTCTGCTGCATCCCTTGGTTATCTGGAAGCAGCTCCTGTCTCTCCTCTCACTGATGAGGTGAACTGCTATGAATGAGTTTATGATTTCTGCTCTTTGCTGAGTGCCAGAAAAGAAGCAAATAGAAAAACTGTCTCAAAAACCTAAAGGAAAAAAATGGCTTTTACAATAGCAAAATTACTAGTGCTCGGAGGAACTATCTCAAAACACTGCATGGCAAGGACATAAACCATGAATGACTGGGATGGTAGGATCCCTCTTATCAGAGAAATCAGCTCTTAGTCAAGTTCTCTGGTTTTCCTTCCTCTGCAGTGTCTAGCTCTTTTTTCCCTCCTTTTTCTTTAGTTTGCTGAGAACAAGAAATGTGTCTGAGCTGGAATCCCAGGCCTGACCTGAAGGCCGCATTTCAAATACTTCTCTTCTTGAAATCCCTATTTCTGCCATGGTTTGAGTGCCTCCTTCAGATTCCAAATACTTTACCGAATACTTAACCACTTCAAGTGTGGTCTTCTTGAGAGACTAGAAATGCTTCTCAAGGACGTCAAAGAAACCTGTCTTTAAACACAGCACGGCTTAGAAATACTACTAAAACTTGAACTTGAAAACTATAAAACTTCCTATGTTCAACACTTCTGATTTTACTCTTTAGGCAATTTAACACATAGATGTAACCATGTGTGAAAACGTTTACCAGGGTGGGATTGATGCCATAATCTGAAAACACATCAGCAATTGGCATTGACACCAAGTTTGCTTTGGAAGGTAGCAAGTTTGATAGATCCAAAAAAAAAAAGATTTTTTTTTTTAAAGCCAAACTTCATTATTTGGACCTTTGACAACAAAACCAGGCTGCTACTGTAGAACCTTGAAATGCTTCCTACCGCAAAACAAGCAAAGTTTTCCTGCTGGGATACGAGAGCCATGCGGGGCTTGGGCTGCCCTCTTGCTCTTAATACTGTTTCAAGCCCAGTATAAATTAGTATTGCTCCGTGTACTTGGGAATCTCTGAAGCAGGACCTTCCTTTTTCGGAATGAAGAGTCTCCCCTCATTGAAAATCTGGTAATATTTTATGCAGTAGTCAAATGCTGCAATACAAACACTGGAAACAGCCCTCAGTGATCCACCCGATTGCTGCAAGTCAGCTCACCA
>JAWLRI010000230.1:628718-640550 GCA_034781795.1 Crypturellus tataupa
GTCGTGGCCATTTAAGGCAATTCAGTTGCATTACCTTTCTTTTCAACCCCAACTTAACAGCAATATAGGCAGAAAATGTAAATGCTAGTTCCCACACTTCTGTAAGTCACTTTTATCGAAACAGAGTGCTTTAATTATATTTTGAGACTAGGGTGTGGGCTGGGTGACGAGACTTACTGCAGGCCAATGTGAGCAATAAGCATTTTTCTTCCCAGTGAAAAATATCACCATCAACGAGACTTGTTAAGAACTACTAAAATGTCCTGTTTAGATGCTTCTGTAGGACACTCAGCAGAGCTGCAAGATCACTTGGATTCCAGGGAAGGACATGAAACAGTTACCTGTGTGACAATGATGATTCTGATCCAGCCTGCCCGGGCGAGTGCAGCAGGGCTGGTATAAACGCCCTGTTTCCAGCCACGGGCTCTCCTGGAGGCACAAAACCTCCTCCTGCAATACCGCAAACCACCCCGCGCAGGGGACTGCAGAGCACAGGACCTGAGAGCCAAATGGGGCGCCAATATTGCTAAATAGCGCTTATATCAACTGATATTTAGTGGAATTTAGCCAGCTCCCTGGCCACCAGCGCATGTTTCCTGGGATTTAGCCGGATCACAGCTCAGTCCCATTCCCAGCTGCCAGGGCCTAGCCGAGCGCGGGGCATTTTGTATGGTTCGGCTAAATATTCTTTCTTATAATTAAACATTTGAGCATGTTTTGATACAAATGTAATAGATTGTTTTCTCATGAGTTGCTGTTTAAAGACTCGTCCATAATAAATATTTATAAGTATTTATAAATAAAATATTAATTGCTTCAAATGACATTTTAATGTGGTGCTAAACGTCCGAGAAACGCGGGGCTCTGCAACGGGATCCCACTTTGGGCTTCACAGACTTGGAGGCGGGAATGGCGAGAGCGCTAGGAATAGGGCTTGAGGAGAGACAGTTTTCCCCATCTCGGAAACTGCTGGATGAGTAGGGACGGGGTGGTTATTCTAAACGCCGCTGTGAGTCGAGCCCTATAGAACATCCCTGTGCATGCAAGACAAAACACCCCTCTGTGTGGAGGACAGCCCACAAGCACCTCGTATCACAACACCGCCAAAGCCCCATTTTCCTGTCGTTGGTTCCATCCTAGTTGCAAAGTGTTCCAGCCCTAGTTGCACAGGCTGTACGCGGGCTCTGAAAGGATTACTGCCCCGCAGCACTAATGTGACGGGGGGCTGCAGTGATACATACAGGATAGCAGATTAGCTTGTGGGACAGATGGGTCAGTTAAATTCCACCTCCCCATTCCCCATGCCGTATATTGCTCCTAGCCACAAGAAACCACTTCATTATGTGCGGCCTATAGGGCAAGCCCATGGAGAGCGCTGGGAGGAGGAGAGCGCTGGTAGAGGAAGTGCCCTGAGTTTGTGCTGGTAACTTTCGTCCTTCCTGCACACCACGTCTGCATGTAGTACCCAGGAGCTCCTGTAAGGAACGAGCAGCTTGGTTGACGGCCCGTGTTTGGTGAGGGGCCAGGATGAGCACATAAACAGCTGGTGTATGGACGCATTCCTATCCAACCAGACGGGAAAAGCAAACTGCAGCAAGACGCACATAGCCCTCCGCATCCCCATGCTCTGCATACATCTCAAAGGCCTGCTCGCAAGTAGACAAAATAGAAAACCCCCGCAAAAAAAGTGTGGAAATATGCTGCTAAACCACAACTAAACCTAAACTGGAAGATGAAGTCCCTTCCCCACTTATTTTCTGGTTAAAGACAAGCAGGGTTACTGAAATTGTTGGTGGAAACATTTTCAAGTGAAGACAATGATTGACATAGCACAGGCAGATGCACAAGGAAACTTGGATTTTAGGGCCTTCTTGGCCCTTTTTCTCCATCGAGTGTTTAGGTATTGCATTTATATTTGGATGATTCAACATACATAGAAAAAGCAGTTAGAAAAACAAACTACGTTTTTTGTCACTACTTTTATTAGGCATAAAATTATATAACTTTATATAATGCTATTTTAATATTGAGATAATTTCATCACGTTGTAGAAAATGTGCTTCAACAACAGACCTGCTCAGCAATTTCACAGAGTATTTTCTTTTGGCTACCTTCCCTTGTGATATACATTGTTTTTGTGAGACTTCTCCTCAAACCCAGACTAGCTGAGGAAAACTTACTCTGACAGAAGGACTTTTGAAGCTGTGATTGTAATCCAAAGGTTTAGATACCTGTCAGAGGTTGGCACATTCACTGCCTTTACTGTTGTTCACGGACTCTTTTTTCCAAAGCCCATACATAGCTCTCAAGGGTTCTTGCTCCTCAAGGCAAATTACCTTTGAGTGTTTAGGTTCACCTCCAGCTCCATATTTTTCACTTTTCATATGCCTCTTTCTTTGTGGTTTTCTTCCTCTCTTTTCTTTATTTTCAACTCCTGACCAGGATCCTTAAAGGAAAGAAGAAAGTCACTTAGATACCTTGGTGATGGGTGACCTTATGAAAACACGGATAAACAGACAAGGGTATTGTAATAATTTCCTCACACTGTTTGACTGTGCCAAAGGCAGGTGAAAACATTTGTTCAACAAATAAAAGAAAATCTTTCAGACATTACTCAGGCTCCAGTGCTGTTCCCAGGGAAGCATCAGAGGACAGGACCAAGGTCCTCATGGGTCCTTCACCTACTCAAGGACTATAGCCAAGATAGTTCATGGGGAGTTGTCAATACAGCAGAAATAATTGATTCTGCCAGGAGACAGATGATGCTGTGCACAGATGAGGAGTTGTAGTTTAGGAGAATTAGTTCGGGGGCCCAAATCTATAACTCTGCTCTTCATCAGTGGCTTTGCTCTCTCCACACCTTGAACACACTGATTTATTACCATCATAACAACAAATTTCAAAGTGCTTTATTGGTTTTGCTGTAACTGTTTTGTGGCAGGGAATAGGAAGAGTTTTCAGAAAACAAAGGAAAAACAGGGAAAAGCTAAGAATTGGCTTTAAAAAAAGGAGAAAAAAGCTATTTAGAATATTTAAGAACACGCATAATTTTAATTATATGAATAGTTTCTGTATTCAGGCTGTAATACAGCACAAGAACCTTGATAAAGATTAGGAAACTATCTGTGGTTCATTGTTCTCCTGCTTAAAGGAGGTCATGCTCACAAAGCTGGTTTTCAGTGGGCTGTCTACCTTTTTCTCCTCTTTAACATCTCCTACAAATTAGCAAAGTCGGACCAGGCCAAGTACTTTTGGGGCCCCAAAATGTTCTTTTGCAGCTCTCATTCTTTGGAAAACAACTCACAGCTGCTGGCTCAGAGCTGGGAAGAGAACAGGGCGAATGGGGCACTGGGGGGTCCCTTGGGGATGGTCCGGTGAAGGTGAAGGAGGCGGAGGGGCCGAAAAGCAAGGGCAGCAAGTGGTGAGGAGACAGAGTGGAGGGAGAAGGTCCAGGCTGTTCCTGTGAGAAGCAGCAGGGTAGCGCCACGCGCAGTGCGGGGCAGTGCTGTTCTGCAGCGTCTCGAGGTGAGGACATGAGCCAAGGAACAGCCTTTAGAAACACATCTAGGAACTCAGCCAGAGACAGCATTGATTTTTTTCCCCCCTCTGGCACAGAAGAAGATATATGTGTTTAGATCAACTCATGCCCTTATTGAGTCTTGAGCATGGAAGGGTCTGACTCAAGCACTTTTCATGCAGTCTGCAGGATTCCTGTGCGCACTCTGGCCAGATTACTGGGATAAATTAAGACCCAGTCTGTGCCCTTAACCTACAAGACAATTCTCGCCCATTGTATTAGGTGTTCTTAAAAAAAAAAAAAAAAAAGAGAGAGAGAGAGAAAGAAAAAAGAAAAGAAGGATCTGTCAAAATGACAACAAATCTTTCTGGCCAGGAGGTTAACCTGGTGCATTATGTCTGTATGACAGATCATGACAGGAGGTGACAGACTTGCAGGCCTCGGCTGAGAAGGAAGATCAGCCGGAGGTGGATGATTCCAGTCAACAGGGGAGTTTCATGTGGCAAGAGAACGATGGCCGGAAGCCACAGAAGGAATTTTATTTTGCTCTATCTGTGTGTGTGGGGAGGGGTTAGCCTAAGTAGTAGCAAAGTAGTCGGAGATGTTTAAAAGAACGAATCACCAAAGCCTCAGATTTGCCAGAGGGGATGGAAAAACTGACTGTGGGGAGTCTGACAGGGGAAAGCACCACAGCCCGGGACACAAGCTGTAACCACCCCTATGGGTGCCACTGTGGACACAGCGCCTAATGGCAGCCGAGGCAGCGCTCACTCCTCTGCCCTCCTGAGGACGACCCGTACTGCGGAAGTAGCCTGGCACCGGTTGCTGCTGGCAGGCAGACAAAACGGAGCGTAAATCCTACCTGCTCCCCATAGCCGTACCGGGAGCCCTGCGCAGCAGGACTGAACGTGCCCTCTCTGCTCGCCCAGGGACGAGGGGGACGCAGGCTCTGGTGCCACCGGCCTTGCCCAGGGACCCCTTTGCGGGTCTGGGGTCCGCTCGCCCGCGCACTGCGTGTGCGCAACGGGCGGCACCGAGGGATGCTTGAAACCTGTAGCACGAGTAAGAGAAGGGGGTTAAAATTCTCCCTATCGACATAACACGTTCTCTGAGCTAATTAACTGCTCTGCTGCTTGCCAAATGCAGAGCCAAGAGCCATGTGTTTGCGCTATTCATGTTTCCGATAGAAACATCTGATTATTTTGTTTTCCTTTAGAGAAAACAGCTAGGAAAGGGCGACAGGGCACCCCTGAGCGTGGCGCTCAATATGGCTCTGACTTGTTGCTGGGCTGTAGGCAGCGCTTCAAGACGACTTCAAGCCTGGGTTTGAGGGAAGGGGAGCAAACAGGAAGGCCCGCGACACGTCTTGCTGCCCAAACGCTAATAACAATAATAATAACAACAATAATAATAAATGCTTCTACTCCCACTCTGAGCAGAGCTCGCCTCCGCTCCTGATGCACTGCTTGGCGGCATCATCTTGGCCACGTTTGCTCCTAAGCCTGCTCCAGGGTCAGTCCCTGCTCCTTCCCATGTCTCCGTGGGGGATTTGCAGGCACGGCGATGGGGACTCACGCAGAGCCGCTCTGAGCGGGACCAGCCCTCATCCGCGGAGGCCGCGTTTGGCTGGCATCTCCTCGCATCCCTGTGCGCACCTTCGAAAGGAGCATTACAGCAAACAGGTTTTCTGCAGGGAATGTTTCTGCAAATGTCGGGGTTTAAGTAAACACAGAGGCTGCGGGAAGAAACACACGGGTTTTACGTGCATAAAACGCAAGCAGAGGAGGCACAGGTGCTGCTGGTGCAGCCCTGCAGCACTGCCCTCCGCTCACACGCTCCACCGGGGCAGCAGTGCCAACTCGCCTGCTCTCAGGGCCAGCGGACTGTCCTGGAATGCAATCCTGGAATGAAGTCAGCCCCATGGGTCTTTTCAGGCACCCAATCTTTTGAAATAGCCGTGTGGGTTTCTGGAAGACGAGTAGGTGTCTGCAGGCAGCGCTGGGGACCTTTGGACCTGCCTCCCCCGCAGCAGGGACACCCCGGGGTGCACGCGAAGGGCAACGCCACCACCGAGGGTGTCCCCCGGCACAGGCCTCGCGCTCTGTGAGCAAGTGACATTACTAACATGCCCAGTGGAGGCTTTGTTTTGGCTCGTTCTCCCTCTCATTTGAATTAATTCCCAAATACGACTATTTTTGACCTTTATCTGTGGCGCATTATGCAAGCCAGCGCGGGTGCAGGCTAAGCCTCCGTTTCAGGGGAGAAAACACCAGGAGCTACAAGGAAGGAAGCCGGCCTTCTGCTCCGAAGCAAAGTGAAACGAGGAAATGCCATCAGACACATAAATCACCATTCCAAGTACACTGCAATGAGGGAATGGGGAGTTTGCACAGAGGAGAGCTCCCCTGTGGAGCCAGAAGAGGCCAGTTTCTGCCCCAGTCTTTTCCGGCAGCACCAGGTGCGGGGGGAGCACAGGCAGCTGGGCCACATGGGAGCCTGCGGGTGCTTGCCGTCCCCAGGCGTGCGGGGACTCAAGGCTGGATGGCAGCATCTTCCTAATGGGCTGCCATGGCTCTCCCGCTGCACCATCACCATGGCGCTTAGCTTTCTTTCTAAAATCTGGTTTGTTCTCAGCTGAACTGAAGCACAGAGTCTCCCAGATGAGTTAAACATTATGGGAAAAAAGCGTTCCCTTTGGGGTTTTTCAACTTGCTGTATTTCGCTCACCTGACTCTCCACTCGTGGTGGTGTACTGCTTCCACCTCCCTTCCTCCTTGCTCTGTTCACAGGAAAACCAACTCTTGCTCTCTCACCTGCCATTAATTGTTGCCCTTACTGCAAGAGGAAGCTCCTGTAGTTCTCCCACGGCCTTCCCGGGCTGGAACGTCCTCTCGCCTACAGCAATGGGGTCCCTGCGTGCTGGTACACATTTCTGCGTTCTGAATTCATCCCTGCTGAATGGGGTCGTAGATATCCACGATCTGCATTACACCGGGCCCTTCCTCATCCTAATCCTTTTGGAAGCCACAGAAAGCAATCACAAAATAGGGGGAAAAAACATCAATTAAAAACATTTCACCCGTGAATACTGTCGAACTCATAAGGATGAGCAAATGATGACGCAGAAAAGCGACATTAAAGAATGAATGAAAAAAGTCGTTCTTCCCATGTGACACGGGCGTTACGCACTGCTCGGCTGTGTTCGCAGAAAAGCTAAGGATGGGCTGAAACCCATCCCCAGCCCCAAGCCAAGGCCGGCGGGGAAGCCGTGTCGCGCTCCAGGTGCACAGTGAGCTGGGGAGGGTCCACTGCAAGCCCAGGGCAGACGCGGGCTGTGGGACGAGGAAGCAGAGAAAGCAGCAACAAGGTCACGGCACGGGAAGCCCTGTCTGCGCCTTCCTGCTTGGAGCCTTAATACACAGATGACCCGAGCGACACTAAACGTGAAGCCCGCACTGTACATTTTTCGGAGATATAAAAATCTTATGCTCTGTAAAATTTATAGTTTCCTCTCCCTCCCCCCAAAATAAAAAAATAATAAAAAAACCCTACTGGTAGGACATATAAATTTTGCTGAGACTCTAAAAGGTGCCATAAAACCTCCCTACCACAGATACAGTAGGTGTTACAGTAGGTATTTCTATAACGGAGATTTGCAATAATTTGGGGTTTGTACATTGGGTGGTAATTCAGCGGCGCTTTAGGCAATATGCCTATAATGTCCGACACAACAGAATGCCTGTTGGGTCTCATTTCATGTATATAAATTATATATAATCTGAACAAACACGAATGGTGGGACCTATATATAAACAGTCTTAATATTTCAACACCTACATTTCTTTACTAACATGGGTGGTTAGAAAGGTGGTTGCAAATGATTATTTCTTTACCAAGTTCACATGGAGTAGTTTGCTCAGTTTAATAATAGTCTATCTTGTTCGGGCTGAACAAACTGGTCCCTGTGGGAAAAAAAAAAGCGGGAGTAATAAATCAATAGCCCAGATGTAATCTTAGGTGTCTCGAATGCAGAGAGGGATTTGGGAGCATAATGGCACTGGTTGTCTATTGTCATTCAGACATGAGCTGCATCAGAAAAGGGCTTGTGGGAACCTGATAAGAGTTGGTCAAAAGTGGGCCATAAATCAACCGCAGGCAGCGTTCTGCTGATTTCACACACGCGCTCGCTGGGAAGAGGGGGAAAAGGGAAAAAAAAAAAAGGTGATAGATCTGCAATTTACTGCTTATCGCATTTGCGAGAAGTTTCGTAATACAAAAGCGTGACCTTCAGTGAATAAACGCTCGGGCTGACTACCTGTTTCTGCCCTGTAGCTGCGCAGGCCGCAGCACGGCTCCAAAACGGCGGGGGAGCGCGACCAGCACCGACTCTCGTGGCGGCAGCGTTGGGACCGGCCCGGCAGTGCCGGGCGGTCACATCCGCTCCAGAGGAACAGCGGTTGCTGCAGGGAGCCAGGTACGAGAGACATGACGGGCAGAGCTCGCTCGGACACTGCCGGGGAGACCCCAGCTGGGCAGCCAGAGAGCCACTCCAGCCGCTTTCACCGCCTTCCTCTCAACATGAGCGAAGCCCCGGGATGGTGGCCGCAGCACCGGCCCTCAGCATGTCCGCATGTGCGGAGGACAGCGGCATCCATCACACGAGAGCCTTCGAGCCAGCGCGCCGTGAACACTCCCAGGATTTATGTCACCAGGGAAGAGCCATTAACTCGGATCTCCAGCTTCTTGCGCAGCCAAAATTAAAAAACAAAACATTGAATACAGAGCGGCTTGATTTAGCGCACACAAATAGTAATTGAGTATATATCTGCTGACCTTCCCTATGAGGAAGGGCATAAATATTCCGGCTTGGTTTTGCAAACCAAACAAAGTCTTATAATAAGGAAAAATAAATTAATTATTTTATATATGTTTGCTCATCTTGGCATGCTAGGATAGAGATTGATTCCTTTGTTAAAGAGGGCACTTGGAAGGCAGAAAGTGCTTTAATTTGTATGAAGTGCATTCCGGGAATTAGCATTCTCCTGGTTTGCAGGAGAAAAAACAGGGCCATTGGATTTCTTTGGTATGACGAGGAAAAGCCGCCCCTTTTTCAGCCCAGGGTCACTAGCCACAGTGGGGAGAAGGCCCGTGTGGCACCGCGGGGCCTCCTTCTCTGCATGCTCCCGCTTCCCACACGGAGCTCCAAGACGCCTGCTCCAGACCTGTCCACTGCCACGTTACTGCCCCAGCCCAGCCCAGCCCAGTGCTCCGTGGTGGCTCCGCAATCCCGGCCCTCGCTCCTGGGAGCCTCCGTGCGGCCCGGCTCCCTGCACTGCCTTCAGCCTAGTTCCCAGGAAATGTGGAGCCTCCCACACGGCTGGGACTCCCAAGGGTCTCGCATCCTCCGGGCGAGGGGCGAAGAGGCACTGCCTGACTGGTGCCTTTCCCGAGGCCTCAGGACATGCTAATCCCAACAGTTTCCCGGCAGCTTCATCCGGGGGCTCTTTTCCTGCTGGGGCAGGATCTGCCCTGCGCTTTCCTATCCTGCAGCTCGCACTGAATTGAAAGAAAATAGAAATCGACTGGCCATATGGAGGAAGCACGGCCTAATCGGGGTAGGAAGGCCACACCAGGCATACGTGCTTGGTAGCAAAAGGACCAATTAGAAACACTGCTCAGCCCAAACAGCTGACTCGCGTCGCCGCAGACAGACACGAGGCAAAAGGACGTTGGGGCTAACGCAGACATGACATTGCCCAGTCCTGAGCCAGGAAATGTTTATGCATTGTCACAAGTTTGCGTCCTGTGCAAGAGCCCGGCCACAGGTCGATTGCTCTGGATCTCTCCCAGGCTTTGGAGCCGGCCCAGGCACTGCTGCCTTACAGAAACCCCCGGTGTCTCCTACGGAGATGCCTGGGCACTCACTCCTGAGGGTGCACTTGGAGGCGAAATGAGGAGGAAGAGCGATCGAGGGGTGGAACGGCCTGAGCCGCGGGGCCATGCACAGAACATGCAGCGGAATCGTTAGAGCTTTGCAGTGGATCGTTAGAGCTTTGCCAAAGTCCTTCTCCTCTCTCTGGGCTCTGCTCACGAGCGATACGCGTTGATTATCAAATAACAGAGGAGAAGGCATTGCTGAGAGACCGCACTGGGCAAATATTCATTTGGAAATGTTTACACTACAAATTTAGCTCATTTCCTGCATATCTATGCACAGATGGTAATTTCCTCCGAGCTGGTTGAGAGGCAGGGGATAAACGCTCACAGAAACGCTGCGATTGCAAAGGGTTCTCGAGCTGGGAGCAGCCAGGTCTCTGCATTCGGAAGCCCCTCTCGTCCTTCCTCTCCAGCTCGGATTCTGCAGATCCTAATTGGTCTTGTGCACTTGAAGGCTTCTCAACAGGCAAACCAAAAATGCAAACAATTGCAAGAGATTTGCTATTGGAAGACGCTAGAGAAGATTTCACACATTAAAAAACTGGGGAAAAAAAATTCTTGATGAAAAAAAAAAAGGACCAAATCTGCTTGTAATTACACACTTCTTCAATTAATGTTTTATATGAAATGCATTGCTTATATTATGCTCAACAGCTATTGCTTACGCAAGGAGACTGGAGTGTTTAAAGCTGGTTCCTAGCAACAGTTAGCTGAGAAATTGCAAATTCCAACCAAATCCAACCAGCAGTTTCGGGTTTACCTAGTATTTTCTTCTTCATCTTATCTCAAGCTCCAAGTCAGTGGTAAGATGCGCAGGGAAATATAAACTGTTGTGTACTCTTCCTGGCAAAGCCAGACACACTCTGTAAACAGATTACTCTTACCCAACTACTAATTTAAGACTGATCTGTTTATGTTTTAATCCCTCTGTAATTTGCTCTTCCTGTAGAACAAATAAGATCTGCTCACGGAGTTAACAGCTACATCCTAATATCCATACAGAAAACATGGAGAGGTCACCGGCTCCATCAACTGCAGAATGCAAAAAACTCGCAGAACTAACAAAAACATGATGCATTCTGATTTTTAGTGTAAATAATAGAGCTTTTTGGGGCAACTCCTCCTGGGAACGTAGGTGCTCAGTTCAGGTTCTCCGAGGAAAGGACGTGGGAGCAAAATATCTTATTGCTGTGTCAGCAGAGGGTGCTCAGAGGGCCCCGTGACGCTGCACGCGGGGCCAGTCCCCCTGCACACTCCGGGGATCGGATTCAGGGCACAGAGACTCTCCTGGAGCAGCAGCCTCCCTTCCGCCATGGAGAACATTTCACAGCTTGTCTCATTACAGCATTTGTAAAAACACTGTCTGAAAGCACTGGTGCATAAATGAATTATTTAAGTTTTGCAGCAAATCACCCTGATCTTGTGTGCCGTTCCTTAATGCACTCTAAGTGAGCCCTAGGAGGCAAATCATAGCAGACAAGGGGTGTAATGTAAACCAAGTTTTATTAGCCACGAAAAGCCACACCATTACATTTATTAAGTATCAGAGACAATGCATTTAAATAAGTTTGATTTGGTAAATAATAGCTAGCCTTGCATCCAGCTTCCCTAGTTCCAAGAGTTTTCTTTAAAAACAAAAATGACAAAAAAGAGCAGTTTATCTTCTCATTCCTCCTGCTAATCTAACAGGTTCTCCCTGCTTTGCAAATAGGCATTTCCAGCCCATCACCACGTGTCACCTGGGAGCAGATCCCGCTCGGCGCTGCGGCTCAGCTCTCCTGAGGGCACCCCGGGCACAGCTGCGACGCTGCCCCGCACCCGCCCCAGCCATCCCGTAGCGCTGGGTGAGGAGTTGGACTCGAGCCCAGACAGTAGCAGCTACAAGAACTGAACGCCCTGACGTGTCCGAGGGGCAGATGTCGCTGATGAGGATCTGACGTCCTCGTAGCGTGACTGGGGCTGGCAGAGGGCAGTGGACCGCAGCAGAGGGCACTGCGCCAGGGTCTCCCCCATACCCAGCCCTGCGCGATCGACGAGGGGTTGAGAACCCCTCCAAAAGGCACCAGGCCAAGCCTGCGTCAGGGATCTCTCCATTGCTTGGAATGTGATGGGGGTAGCAAGAAAAACATATACGTAAGATATACCCCACCACAAACACCTATATCTATTTGCCAGACCTGCAAAACTCTCCATCTTGCACTCCGAAACCCGATAAAAACTTGCTGCTGCTGCTCCCTCGCCATAACGTTGGATCTTAGTTCACATTCTCAGAAATACCTTCTATAGACACTTCAGAAAAGACCCTTTTCTTTTCTTTTCTTTTCTTTTCTTTTCTTTTCTTTTCTTTTCTTTTCTTTTCTTTTCTTTTCTTTTCTTTT
>JAWLRI010000230.1:640650-705617 GCA_034781795.1 Crypturellus tataupa
TCTCTTCTCTTCTCTTCTCTTCTCTTCTCTTCTCTTCTCTTCTCTTCTCTTCTCTTCTCTTCTCTTCTCTTCTCTTTAGTTCTAAAATGCTGGCACAATGTGCAGCCGATGTTCTGGTGCCCGAGGAATGTGGGAATACAGAATCCAGTGGGATTTTATGTGTGAGGCCACTCAGCCCACAGGCGAGATGCGCAGCAGCCCCTCTGAGCACAGAAACGTGGTTTGGCTTTTCCCCCTCTCCTTCTTCTCTTCCTAGAGGTATCCATAATTTAACCCTTTAAGCAACAGTCTTTCTCTAATATGGCATTTCCTGCTATTTTTTCTTTCCCCTGGGTATTTATATATTTTCAAAGCAAAAGGGAAAATGCTCTTCATATTTTTTTCCCACTGACTTTAACATTTTTTAATCTGTTTTATTTAAAAAAAAAATCTAGTTACAAAACAAGGTAACCCTTTTTGCAGCAAGCACTGGCTATTTTCATGTGATGTGGAATTGATGGTATCTGGAACAGGACTGCTAGGGAAAGGCTTAATAAAATTAGGCAGTAAAAGCAGCGGCTAAGTGGCCTCCTCTGCAGCAGGATGCAACAGATGTTCCAGAGGAATGAGTGCATTTCACTTACAGCCCAGATGTGTAATATATACAGAAAGTGCAATGGGAACCCAAAGGAAAAATGATGCCACTTATAGCCGTCCATGAAGAGATTATTTTCCTATAGAAAGGCGCAATCAAACAGTTGTCCAACTACTTAAAACAAGAGATGTTCATCTTTCAACTATCCACATCTGAAGAGGTGCTGCTGGGGCTGCCCTGGGAATAAAACGGCCTTAGGGAGCACACTGGTTGCAGTGGAATTCGCTTCCCACTTTAAAACAAGGTATCATCACCTTCAAAACCCCGTTCCCACCCCAGAAACGGGGCCCAACTGGTGACGCTACTGCCCAGCATGGGCACCACACAGCCCACAGGAGACATCCTTCTCCCTTCAGCGTTTGCTGCTCCTCCTTCTGTTCTCCATGCACTCCCTGTGTTAAGAACTGTTCTCATTGAACACCACACAAAAATTAAGTATTCAAAAATATGAAGAAAAGTTAATTAGCAAATGACGGTACAAACAAGGAAATGATAAAATGGTCATCATAAAATATGGTAATAATCCCTTCAACCGCAACTCTTGCTGTTGTAATTAATTGGTAATACATTCCTCCCATGTTTCATATAGAATTTTACTGCCTTTATATATAACTGGATCTCTTCAGCAGAATCAGCGTAACTCAACCACCATTTTCCTTTTCCATCTAGTGTGACCAAGATTCATATCTATAGAAGGACAGTTTTAGTTTTAATCTTAAAAATCCATCATGCTCGGAGCAGCTTTCCAGAAAACACCTAGGTTTCACAGTGACGACTGCAGTTTCCTGCTTCATCACCTCCCCATCCAGAGCCGCGGCGGAGCACCAGTCACCGAACGCCAAGGTCTGACGGCTGAGTCGTGTTCAACAGGCTAAGCAACCTGCAGACAGCGCTGTGGCTGGCTTAAGCCATTTTAAGCCATCTTCTCCCTCAGATCCGGGGGGATCGGAGGAGTTAGTTTTGCCCTTTCGCTCAGCGGGACGCAGAGGTGGGAGCGGGAGGCAGGATGTGGGTCAGCCCCGCTGGAAATCCCCAGGACTGGGCATCCCAGATGAGCACACGGCTCTCTGACTTGTTGCACTTCTCTCTTGCTTAAAAATATTCTCCCAGCTGCTGAACTGTTTCATGCATTCAAATAAAAGCTTGAAATTTGTCAGCAGCTGCTCTGGTATTAGATAAATGCCTTTTTGTACTTCATAAAAAGTTACCTAAAATTGGTCAACTTCTAAGCCTTTGGGGAAAAATAATGAAATCGGTTCACACCTAATCGGAAAACACCCCTGTGAGCCCAGCAGCTCCTGCGTGCTGCCGACCCCACAGCGCGCCGGCCTCTGCGGGAGCCGGAGACAGCAGAGCTCCTTCCCGAAGCTGCTTCCCCATGTGCCAGGCGCGGGGCTGGGAAAGGGGGAAGGAGATCCAGCCTCCCGGAGATGGTAGCAGCCTCCGCCTGCCCATGCTGGCCCCATCGACGCACGACCTGCGGTGTCTGGCCACGAGCACCCTGCAGGAACGAGTCCCTTCCCTCCGCAATCCCATCCCATCCCTGTGGGAATGGGCTCCTTCCCTCCACAATCCCATCCCATCCCAGGGAGGCCAAGGTCCCCATCGCATTGGAGAGGGCTTTTGGCACTGCTTCAGCCCATTTCCCCCTACTGTAAATATCCCCAAACGCTCACGTCCTCAAATGATTTCCTTTAAATACTTTTTATCATAAAGGAAAGGCTGTTATTAAGAATAAGGCTGATAACTCCAAGCACAGACTAACTTGAGCAGACATTTCCAAGTTACGTCTATTGATGCATGAGAAACTCGACAGCAAAACGGTTCCGCACAGACCCAACAGCATCAGCACCGCAAGGGTGGGACGTGGCACAAGAGCCTGGAATGGCTCGGGTCACCCTGCCCACAGGATCTCGCAAGGACGGCTGGAGTCGGTTCTGGTCTGCCTCGTTTCAGGGCATTTCTGTGAGTCTTAACTCATTAGTAAGATTCTTTCTGCAAAACCCTTGAGTTTCTTGATCGCCATGTTGTCTGGTGAGACAGAAGAGAGCAAAAGAGAATCCTATATGGAAATACCAAAATGCTGAAGGACTAATATAGAAACTTACTATAAAATAAACTAAAAATCCTCCCAGTTATTTTTCTGATGGTCTCAGATTAACTTTTCATGCATCTAATACAGTATTATTTCCATTCAAAAGGAAGGGAGAATTTCTTATCTTTTTATTAATGTTAGGAAATAATCCTGAAGCTTCTCTTTAAATATTTTCACGTGCTAATTGTGACTAAATTACAGGTGTCATGATGAAAATATATATATATATATATACACATTATATATAAAACTTTTTTGGGGGGGTTGTGGCTTCACCTGGAATTAAGACAAGGCTGTCCTTGGACCAAGAAATATGAGTGACCTCATTATTTCCTGGTTTTGAGAACAGCCCGTCACACCTACATCAACTCATGCAATTCAAATTAAGCAAACTGAGTTATTCCAGAGTCACTTTATTTGCTATAACCAAAGGAGAAGATGGACCTGTGACAACTTTTACAGCCGCCATTGGAACATGAACTTGTTACGTGTGAAGGGATCTGCTGTCTTCATGGCTAATGAATAGGAACAATCCTATTTATGCTTCAAATATTTGGGGGCTTGTCAGAACTTATTATTGTCCTTGACTTCAGCGCAGGTGGAGGCGTCCAAGTCCCATTATTCTGCTAGAATCCGAACTCCGGGCCAGCAGGACAAGAGTGAGAGGTCCAGATCTTATCTTGGAGGAACCCATAAAAACTCTCCAAGATGGGAAACCCCCAAGACATCGGCCAAACATGACTCGGATTTAAATGTCCCTCAGAAAGATAAGACTCACGGTTCCTGGGAATGTAAGTGTAATTCCACTAGTTAGATAGCAAAATATCTGTGTTGATAAAAGAGATCATATTTTCTCCTTAAAGAAACTTCCTAGTTTCTTAGAGGGAAAAATTAACTTCACTTTTTTTTAACATCCTCAGAAAAACACGAGCTTCGAAAGGTCCGACGGATCGGAATGAGTGATCTGGAGTCTCACACTGCAGCCCTTTAACCTCCCCAGCTCTTGGGGAAAAGAGAAAAACACATTTTCCCAGGAGCTCTGTATTTCTGGTTGCTCCTGCTTGCAATTAGAATGGAAGCCAGACAAGAAGTGACATGCAAAAATGACAAAGTAAAAATGAAAGCAATCTCACACACACGGGGCAGTTCCTCAGGGGAAGCTTCCCCTGCAGACTGAACACAACGGGCTGTGTTTTATCTGGCAGCATTTGCAGCCCTCACTAGTAGGGGCTGCGGACGGAGAGCGCGAGACCCATCGTCCTGCCGGCCACGCGCGCCTGCCACGCTGCCAGGAACAGCCCTTGGCTCGTCCAGACCTGCATCACGGAATGCTGCTCAGGGTGAGTCCCAGCCTCGCCACTCCGGTCCTGAACGAGATGCCGAGACCTGGAGCACACTCTGGCACATGGGGCTGCGCCATGGCGCTGCCAGCGCCGCGGAGGCCGAGGTCGAGCCACCGGGGCACCCATACAGATGGGGATCCAGCAGCACTGGGACACCCATACAGCCGGGGATCTAGCAGCACTGGGGCATGCACGTGGCTGGGGAGGCACCATGTGCAGGTATGTTAGGACTGAGAAACTCATGTGCATTTTCAAAGGACACCTGGGCAGGTGTTAAAGCACAAACCTGTTTTTCTCTGCAAAATCAGGCAGAAACTTCCCTTCCAAGTGGGCTGCTCTGTAACGGTCGGGACCCCATTGCACTGTCCGCAGCGCAGAGGCCACCCCTACAGCAGCAGCAGGATCTGGCTCTGAGAGCGGCCGGGCGAAGAGCTGCCCCAGGGGCCCCTTCCGAAGGCGGAGGCACCTGAGCCTGCAGTGCACCGGGACGAGGCTTTCTTCCTTGGGCAGATGTACACGACTGCAGGGCTTCAAGCAGTGCCCTCAGTAGCTCAACCTTAAATATACATCAAGCAGCAAAACCCTTGAGCTGTGGTCTGCTCGCAGCGTGGCGCAGCGCAGCGCAGGTTACCGGGCTCCGCGGAACCCACTGGGATGCGGGCAGGTGCTGCAGCACTGCGCGCGACGTCCGCGACGCAACGCGGCCGGGGAGATAAAACAAATCAGGGGAAAAACAGAAAAAATGAGAGGAAAAATCAATAATAGCTGGACATTCATTTAAACAAATGCATCATCCCATAAACAGTACAGCAGCTTTCAAATGTAAACAAGAAAAGGTGAACTTTGTTCACATTCTGGCTCCAGCTGTTCCATGTTTCGGGACTGCGCGCCACAGCTGGGCTGATGAGCTCTGAATCCTGGGAAAAGGGGAAATATTTAACCTAACTTAAACAGAGCGAGGGCAGCCTCACTGCTGAGAGCCAACAGGTGGGCCAGGCCGCGGGGCCGAGGTGGCTCCGCAACGAGAGCGGCCCCAGCTGCCGGCCCCTCCGACCCTTGCAGCACCGCTGGCAGCACCCAGCACACGACCCGACGCACATGTCCTGCGGGGCTGCAATCTGTGTGTCTCATGGAGCTGTAACCCACGTATCCTGTGGAGCCATAATCCATGTATCCTGTGTAGCCATAATTCACGTATCCCACAAAGCTGTAATCCACATGCCCCACGGAGCTGTAACCTGCACCGTTTCAAGATGTCTTCAGCTATGGGTTTGCAACTACCAAATGGCACATAACAACTATCTGAAAAAAGAAAAATGTCTTTAAGCCATCGCTCACAACCTCGGAGCAGCATTGAACCTATTACGGTGCTCTGCCTTCTCTAGTTCTCATCAGCACTGAAGAACCCTCATGTTTTAGCCACATTCTCTTAACTCTGAAGGAAAATGCAACAGTCCAATCCCAGCCTCCTCCCGCATGGCTGGCAGCAACCCAAATGTTTTCAAAAGGAAAATGTGGGCAGCAACGTGTGGGCTCTTTTCAGTACACAGCATTCACCAGGATTTATCTCTTTTCCTGGGGCCCTCTCCGGGCCACCAATGTGGATGTGAATGCCAGTTATTTAGCAACAAAGAGCCAAACAAGTTAAAAAAGGGGAAAAAAACACCCCAAAACAGTAAAATGGCAGATTGAGGGGCATTTTGGGACTGCAGAGTCCATGGTTTCCACTGACGTGCCTCTCGGAGTGGTGTTAGGGAGTCCCCACCAAGGAGTTACAGTGGAGGTTTTCTCAAGCACAATCCAAGCAACCGGTCCCCCACATAACGCAGAATCAGAGTGAGACCTGCCAGAAAGGATATTAAGCCTCTCTTGATTGTGAGGGCTCATAAAATAAATGTGTTGGTTGTCATGGATTAAAGTGCGTACCAAAAAGATGAAGGAGCATCTAGCATCTGGAGTCGATAGCCTAGTCTCTAAAATTCCTAGTAGATCTGTGTCAAAAATAATATACTGGGATTAATAGGCTAAAACAAAAACATCCCTTCAAGATGAACAGAAAAATGTTCAGCTGAAAGTAACAAAGTCTCCAGGATTGGTGTAACACACCCAAAACTCACAAGACTGCCATTCCTCTACGAATTTCACTGATTTCCAGCCACAGAATTAGCCTGGCAGGACCGCAGGATCCGCGAGGTGGGATGAACGCCATCTGGGCCTATTTCACACACCCGTGTGTTCCACACGACCATTTTTGTGTGGCAAATATCATTTTTATTTTTAATAACTATGTGCATTGCATTTAACCACCGGGTTCTAATTTCATTAGCAATCAGAAAGTATTTCTGTCTTTCCATCTTCTGGAGACAATATCTTCCAGAAACTGTATGCAATGTTTGTATTGCTATTTAACCATTTACAGAGTTAGTTCTTCCTACTTTCAATATAGCTCAAAGGCAACTACAAGTGCAATTAATTGGTCCCCTACAATGCTGGCTATATACAGACTGATGAGCACCGTAAGGATAATTTCATCAGGAAGAGCTGTATGACTCAGAATTTCAAGCACTTTATAGCTCTTTAAATGTTCTCCTAAAGTTCTTTTCAACTTAATTCCTTTTTCTAACTCCAAAGCTGTTTCTACCCTGTTCTCCCTGCCATGATAGGGCTTTCATTAAAACAGAGCTTAGTGCCAGAGTCAGGTCTGCTCCCAATAGGATGGGCTCAGGACTTGCTTCAATTTCCTTCCTTCCAGACGCTATCCCAAACGCCTCGATTTAGGCACACAAACAGCCCATTTCCTGGTATGCCCCACTCCACAGCACTTCAGCAATCCCTCTCACCCTCCTTGCAGCTTCACTCTTTGGGGGTACTTCAGTACTTTGGGGGCTAGGAAAGCAGGGACGCATTTGGGCATCACAAGCAGTGATGCAGCGGCACCCACGAGTGAAACCCGGGTTAAAGCAGAAGTGACTCTAGATCCACAGCTTCTTCAGCTAAATAAAACACTGAATTTGGAACAGCAGGTGGCCTGCATAAGCTAGAGTAGAATTAGTTTCAACAGGGTTGTGCGTGGAGGGTACAGACTCAAATACTATATGTACAATCAAAACTCAACTTGTGCCAGCCATGGCTTCCCTGTTCTCCTTGGTCCTACTGCCTTCTGCTGGGCTCCCCGTGCCTGCTGTCCCCAGGCACCTGCCCGTGTACACAAGTCCTCCTGAGCCCGGAGCCCGGGTGACTCCAGATGTGGCAAAACGCTTCATTCCTCTCTGCTGCTAGACCAGATACAGAGGATTCATCACACCAAACCGAAAACCAACCAACCAACCGAGCAAGCAAACAACCACCAACAACAACAAAAAAAGGAGGGATCTTGGAAAATAACTGTTTGCAAAATCCTGGGAGATCCTCGGACTTCTCCTGTTCTAGCAGCAGGTCACCACTCTGTGGTCACTGCACTCGGAGAGGCCGGGGTTACCGAAGTCACCCAGTCACCCACTGCACCTGGAAATCTCTGAAATGCGGTGACAGGCACTGCTCCGGGTGACACTGCTTCCTGGTGACACTGCTCCCAGGTGACACTGCTCCGGGTGACACCGCCACTGGGCTCAGGAGCGACAGGGAGTAGAGTGCTGTGATTGTGTATCCAGCTGGATCGAGAAGGGCCCTGCGTTATACATACAGCTGCTTATGCCCACTGTAGAGGATAATTTTGCTGTATTAACTCCATAAATTTGATAGAGCCAGCAAGGCTTCCACCACATAATAGCTTAATTTTTCATTCTAATAATAACCGGCTGCCAGTTAAAATGAATGGGAGCAAAAACAAACATTTCTGTTCCCTGCCATGATCCATGACAGATGCACAGTTTAGGGGGCCCTAGGGCAGGGTATTCCAGGCTCTGCTCCCCTCGCCCCTCACCATAAAAGCATTAACACCACGGAAAGAAGCTGAACTGTAGAGGAACTCCTCGGAAAATGACCCGCCGATCCTCGCCTTAATCCGCAGCTGGCAACGCGCCCGGTTTCAGGCTGAGCATCCCGGATTTTCCAGCGTGCCGCAGGCAGCGTGCATGGGACAGCACTCGCCTGTGAACCGTGGCGCACAGAACACCCTCTCCCATCCCGTCAGGGTGAAGCGGGGCGCTCGGCTTTGACTTCTGCTCCTATCCACACGGAAAATAACAAAACAGAACCATGTTTCCCTTGAAATTCATGGGGAGAAGCAATCACTTGATTATTGCAGTTCATTAGCAGTATCAATTTTTCTGGAATGCAACATGAAAGCATATATCCTTTAAAAAAATTAAAAAGCCGGAATGCTTGAAGCTTGACAGATTTCAGTGAAAATGGGGCTGCATAGTTTAGTGCCAACAAGTTACTCAGGCTTTGAGTATTGATTTATCTGCTAAATGGAAATGAATTGCCTTCGCAGCTACCACAGTGTTCTGCTGCCGCTGCAAGACGGAGCCCCTTCTGCAAGCAGCACAAGTACCCAAAAACGGGACCCAACAGGGCTCCCTGTATGGGCAGAAAGTCCACCCTATGGCACAGATTTTTGCGTTCCTACTTTCGGAAAAAAAAATGTGGACAGAGAGGGATTTTGGGCACACTGAGGATAGTCTCTCTTTTTCTTTCCCTGGTTTTCTTCTTAAGGGAAGCCATGGAGTGTTTTTTCTTAGAAAAGTGTAGAAGAAATTTGCCCACAAGCCGGGAAAGCGGTTGATTGCCATGTGTGCAGGTAGCACAGGGGGAGGCACTTGAGGGTGCAGGCGCAACCCCCCTCACAAAGCGTCCGGTGTTTGGGACCCGCCAGCAGCTCATTAGAGATGCCCTTGGAGAAACCAATAGTCACTGTAGTGCCTGGGAGGCTCTTATTTGATATAACTGAAAAAAAACATATTATCAAAACCCGAGGAGCTCAAAAAAAGGTGGTCAGATCCTGCTGATGGAGACCGAGAGGTGGATGGGTGGTAGTAGGATTTGATCAAGCACTGAAAAGCATAAAAAAGAACAGAAATTCACAAAGTGAGAAATAAAGAGGATAAAAAGAGGCCGGGGAGACGTCCTTCCTTCCCAAAGGTCCTGGCACAGCCGGGAGCTAAGGCGGGAATCCCCACGTCGCGAGGGACAGAGCGCAGACATGGCAATCACTGCAGGAACTCGGTGCTCTGACTTCCATAGCAGTAAAATGTACTCGATGGGAGATGTAAAACAGGAGCTACTTCATGCAGCAAGGGCAATCCAGGCTCCTCTAGCTATGTGTGGCTGCAGTCCCTCTGTCCTGGGGTGTTTTACCACAAATAGATCATGTTAGAGCACAGTAAGACAAGGCAGAAGTGAAACACGCTCTGCGGAAGGAGCTGCTCTTCACACCTTGGCTGCTGCCTCGGGGAGGACACGGTCGGGGCTCATCCCGCTGCTGGCACACGGTTAACCAGGCCCGCGGTGCCGCCGGGTCAGCTTTACCAGGCGGTCGGTCCAGCTGGCTGCACAGGCCGTTTGTGGGGGCAGCCTGTCTTGCTAGTAAAGACACACGCAAGGGCTTTCTGCCAACCAGAAGCCAGGGCAAGAAGTGGAATTACAGAAATACAGGGACAACGTGCCTTTCCGAAGTGGGGTTTTGACCTAACTGCCCCTACTGAAGTCCGCAGTGAAGTCCATGGCGCTCTCCTTGCGCTCCGACTGCTGCTGGGCTCACGTCAGTTTGGATTAAAGCAGAGCACTGGTACCTGAGTCCCATTGCGAAGGGACGAGCCATGAGCAGTTTCCCTCTCCTGCCGCCTCCCCCGGCTCCTCTGGCATGGATGAGACGTTCGTTTCTGTGCCAAGAGCCCAATAGCGGCTCTCTGCCCTGGTCTGAAAGCTGATCTCCGAGTTTTTGTTTGTTTGCTTTTCTGGGGGAGGCTTTTCATCCCCTCTATGCACATTCACTGTATGAAGGCTTTAGTTTGCTATCTTAAAAAAAAAAAAAAAAAAAGAAAAAGAAAAAAAGCCCTGCAAAACTAAACAAATATCACACATTGCCACTGGATACGTGATGCAGGGCCATGGCAGCTTTTGGATGGGAAAAAATTACACTTTTTTTTCCTGTCATTTGTGCAGAACGTGTAAAATGTTGATTATTAAACATTAATAGCATTAACCTCAAAATGGTCCTCGTGTCTTTGTCTCGCAAAAGAGAGGCCTTTTCCCATGTCTGTGTTTTAATTTTATGCAGAAGTGCATGGATGCTGAAGTAATATTCCCATGCCGGCGGGCGTTCCATATGCCAGCTCTTCTCCTTCTGCACACACACCCGTCTCAGGTAGCAAATGTTGAGAAGCCAAACTGCATGCTGCCTATGTTTGCACACTCATATGAATGTATGTGCGTATTTTTCCCCAGGATGGTCACTCCCTCTCTGTCACCTAGGCCTCCAGGAGGAAAAACCAACAGTCACCGTCGTGCAAATCTCTCTGCAACAGCAGGAATAAATTCAGCATCACCATGAAGCTTTGCTGAGGTCTCATCAGTGCGGGAGGTCCTTTATCCTGCTGCCACGTCCTGCTCATGTTGGTCACCCCTTTGCTTCTTCACCATCCTGCTCCTAACCAGCAGCAAAAAGGGGCTGCTACTGCTCCTATTAGGAACCTCATTACTCCTCCTTTCTCTCTTTCTGGAATTAAAAATGTTTAAATTAGTTCAATACGTCCTGAACCTCTTCGGCATGCTGCTGTCCATCTGACTCACTTCCAAATTGAAGTGCATACATAAAAAAAATTGAATCACTTCAATGATTTTAAATCACTCTTCAACGTGCAAAGTAATTTAAAATTACTGGAGTGCTTCCAATTTTTATTAGTCCTTGGATTTGGAAGTGATCGAGGTTCTTCTGGGCATGTGCAGTGCACTGTGACTTCAAATTATTACGTCCGTACTTACTTACTTTTATTTATTTATTTTTACACAGATCTCAGTTTCAGGGGAAGTCACTGAGGGGGACCATGAAACAATTTTTAAGAGCCAAATGGGGGTCACATGATTTCAGAAGGCATAAATCTGGGAAAAAAACTTTCTCAGTTGTAAGAAAAATCAAGAACCATTGAAATGTTCCAACTGTTCTACATGCAGCCCAGGTTCCCATTTTAATTGCTACAGCACTTTTGCATTTAATTACCTTCAATGTACCTAATTGCTCTAAATTTAGCAATTTCCCCAAAATCAATAGGAGGACAGAATCAAAAGGGCTGACCTTAAATCTCTCAGGCGCTTAGTGACATGATTAATCTGTATGCGCAAAACTAGTCTTTTTGGACTTGATACACCTACTACCTGTGTGAGCAGTCTCGGCAAGTGAATGCTCTTCCCTCCTGCCACGGGCGCATCCAGGGAGTCCTGGAGAGCAGAGCTGCTTCAGGCACCGGTGCGAACCGACCCGCAGGACGTGGCGCGGGGCTCATCCGATGTCCAGAGCGCGACCACGTCACCACTCCCAGGACAGCCCTTTCGCGCCTCTCCTCTCGGCTCTTCAGGGCAGAGCTATACAGCAAGCAATCATTTAAGCTGAATATCCTTCCATCCTCTGCCGTCACAGAGGTACATGGAGGAATAGATGAAACAAAAAAAATCCATGATGAGTCAGTAGGACCCCCCCATGCCCAATAAATTCACCTGCCTGCCTTGAAGGCAGTCTCTTCAGAGCGGGTATTTCTGTACAACTGGGAAAAGCTCCCGGTTTCCTATGTGCGGAGCAGCGCGAGGCTCAGGGTGGCCCTGTGAAACAAGCCCTCGACTCCCCTCCTAGCTGTAGCTTCATAGAAATCCCTCGTACGTCCCGTAGGCATCGCAGGGCATAAAGCACGAGCTGAGGTTGTGAGAGAGGACAGAGCCCTTGGGGAAGGGGATGACAATTCCCGTGAGGTCTGTATGCAGGGACACGCAGCGGTTCCATGTGGATCCCCAGGAGCAAGCGCCGAGTGGACGGGAGAAGCCGCTTCACCCGCTGGGCCCTCTCCCCGCACCTGGTCCATGCGGCACCTCACGCTCTGTGCCACACGCTGCGGTTCACACGTTGGCATCATGTGGAGCGAGGGGACACTTCCCTCCATCCCCATGTCCCGCAGCACATGGGACAGGACGGGGCGGCGCGAGCGCAGCCCCTGCCGCCAAGGAACCCCACACACTCCGGCTCGAGGAGGGTCCCCTGTCCCCGCGGGTCCCGTTGCAGCTCCGCACTCTCCTGAGCTCCCCTCTAGGTCCCGCACGACCCAGCGGCTGCTTCGGGGAGCAGCCAGCCCCGTGGCAGAGCGCGCAGCACCAGCACTCCAGCAAAGAAGCGGAGGCTCGACCGTGTCATGAGGATTTAATATTTGATACATCCATCCACATATACCTGACTATATCCTGCCCTTGTAATGGGAATGGACTCAATGATCTAATAGATCTTTTCCATTTCTAGCTACTATTATCCTATTATTAAAAGTAATGAGCCTCTAATCTAACAAGTGAACTAATCAATAAAAAACTGAGTTTGTTTTTCAAAATTGCTTTAATTTTAAAAATACAGCATGTCCATTCCCTGCTTCCTGCTTTTGACTATGATAATAAAACTTTCAGTATGGCTAATGTAGTTTAGCTAAACAAATTAGACAACTGCCCCATTTACGGGGAAGAGAAAGTTTCCATTAGCCATTTGGATGTTCTTTGCCTGGTCAGCTAACAATTTTTGCAAACCAGACATCAGCAAGATGTATGATTTTAAACTGACTCTAATGCCAGAAGATGATGTTCTCCTATAAAACTACAGAGAGCGTAAACGTGACCACGGTTTGTTGCTTTACGTTAATTACAATATTTTTCTAATTGCACGGCAAACAAACTAGCCCGTGACAGTGTCTTCTGATCCAAACCCTGCAACAGCTTCCAGGGTACCCCGGTTCAAATGTTGCTTTTACCACATACTTCCTGCTTGGTCTTAGGCAAATCGCTTGGATTTTCTTCCAAGGAAGGAGGATATAGGCCCTCCCTCCACGCGTTTCACCCTGTTGCACTGAGCTGCACTGGTTGCTCTTGCAAGCACCTCTGGTTAAATTACTGCCTGTGTTGCAGTTTGTGCACCCAGGTCAGCAGCTGAGAGAGCAGGGATTGTTAGGGCGATCATCACGCTAATAGAAAAAGAATATAATATATTAGTATTCTATAGGTATATAGTGATTCCTAACAATAATAACCAAGCAGCACCAGGAAAACAGGCCAGCTCAGACAGTCAGCTCAGATGGGGTGCTGCGGTGAGGACCTGCAGCTCAGCTCATGATTTGCTTCCTCCAGAAGGAATCAAGTTTATTGCACACCAAAATCATCCTAAACTGAAACACCATGAGGTAAGCAGGGAAAATAAGCGCATTTGCTTGTAATGCACATCCTGCGGTGAGCCGAGCAGACGTGCGCAGGAAAGAGTTCCAGTGCGGGACACTGCAGGTGCCCCGGTTACCCCTTCCCCTCCCAAGGTGTCAGTGCTGCCGGAGCAGCTTCTCAGCGCGCGGGCGGCTGCCGCCAGAGCAGCCTGGAGCTCCCAAGCCACCTTCCAGGTTCACCACACTGCGCAGCGCCTGGCACCGCTGCCGCAGGCGAGCAGAAGTTGGGTCTGCTTTTCTCCTTTGTGATCTTCCCAGGACCATCCTGCTGTTCATAGTCTTCTTCGCTGCTAGTACTTGGATATTGTAAGAGCCAGAGGGTGCTCCACCTCTGGGCACCTCTGGGACAGCCTTGCTCCTGCCACGATGGGTATTTCCTCTTCCACCAAGCATGGTTCGATCACACTGTCCACAAGAAATGAGTACCTGGGCTTCCCTGCAAGAGCTGCTACATAATTATGTGTAAGCCCAAAGTGCGACTAGTGAGGAGACACCTGAAACCAGCCTGTCTCTTGCAAGATGCCTGTTAATGGCTGGAGAGCCTTGCCCAGCCCTGGCCAGCTGATCAGAGAGCATCGTCCAAAACACGTCGGTCTGGCTGGACTATTTTGTTAAGCGCTTGAGGAAACTCCTAATTCCAGTCCTCCTTTTGCAGATAACAAAGTCTTTGAGGTGTTTATTCATACACCAAAAACTTCCAAGGTTTTCATGAAGCAGTGTCAGAGTTTAAGGAAGGTGCAGCAGTCTCCAGAACATTTTATCCTTATCTACTGAGATTATGCTGGAAAACGACTCTATGCTTTCTTTTTTCTAAACAATTCAAAAGAAAATGCTCTGTTGAAAAAAAAAAAGGTAATTGAGGTGCCATGGTGTGGATGGTGAAAGATCACTAACCACTTAGCACAGCCAAGACACGAATACGCTGTGTGGATCCACAGGGCAGGCTGGCTGCTCGGGGCTGTCCCTTTCATAAACACAGATTTGTGGCTTTATTGGAAAAAGAGCTAAAATGAAATAAAGATCATTTAAAGCATGCAGTTACAACAGCGTGTTCCTTGACCACTGCTCTGCAAACCCAAAGAGAAATGTTAAAATGTTGACAGTTGCAGACCTTCCAGGAATACCCTTAATTAAGATATACGGTACCGAGAAGGGTTAATACTGTTTGAAAGTAAAAGCCCTCATTCCAATAACAAGACCTCTCTCTGTGCACTGCTGGGTCAGCATGGTAATTAAGAAAATTGCCTTTAGTGCGCTTGTTTGGTAATGCTATTATCATCTTTTTTCATCTTTTAACAAGAGTAAACTACTTGAAGATGTCCCCATTTACTCTTCTTGCTTCTAGTAACCCATGAACCCATCAAGTCCATACCATGCTAGCATTTAATGGTCTAAATGAGTTACTTTATCATCTGGTTCACCCTGAAGTCTTTTACATATTTTTCTTGACCTCTGACCCCCCGACTATTATTTTGACAGCTATCATTAATGCTGTGTCCTGGGCAATCACACGTTGACTAAGATGGATGGCAAAATGGCTAAGGAGCCGAACCTGAAACACACCCACCTTCAGCTTCCTTGTGATTAAATCAAAGCCACGCAAAGCTAAATCAGGCCATGGGCCCCAAGGAAGCCGTGGACAACACCGGCCACTATTTTAGTAAATAGAGTCGAACAGAGAGAGCAACAGGAGAAAAAGTCTCCCCAAGATAAAAGGAATTAGCTGCATAGAGCAGACTGTGCAGACTGTGCTGGGACTGTTCAGCTCTGGACTTTGATGAATCAAGAGGCGATTGGACCGAAAATTATTTATACGAGTCAGTTAAAATACAGATTTCATAGTAAATTTCACTTAAAAAAAGAACAAACCCAAAAATCAACCCAAAGAACATGGTTCTGCGGAAAGGGCCAGGTTAATGGGAAGGAAAGTTTGATACAACATGGTGCATTCCTAATAGGCTACCGTACTCCCAAGGCCGGCAGGGCCCTCATGTCGGCCGCGTGGAGCGGCACGGTCTGTGGTCCTGCACGGGCAGGTCAACCCCAGCCTCGAGCGACTCCCGGCTCCGCTCTGAGCAGCTGCGGGGCTTCACTAGAGCGGAGCCTCCGCAGTGGGGCTGAGGGACCTCCGCAGAGTGCCACGTGCTTGAAGCTTGGTTGCAAGTTGAGAGGAGACGCGGGCATCAGGAACGGCAGGGGGTAAGGTGGCGCGCGGAGCTGTGTGAACAGCATTGCAGGCAGCTGGGGTGATCAGGAGCTGCGCTAATGACAGGCACTCTGCTCACGAGCAGCAGTAGAAAGGGTGATTTAAGAGTCAGCCAAAGGATTAGGTAGAGACCTTTTTTTTTTTTTTTTTTTTTAATACAGCAAAGCTAAGCAACCTAAACTATCAGGAAGAGGAGAGCAGCACGAGAGAAACACAACCAGAACAACATCAGGGGAATCTCTGCTTCTTTGTCTCCAACACGAATGGCCCTCGCTGATGGAGAACTGAAATACTGCAGCTTGCTGATGGACCTGACACTTGACCTCTCTTACTAATTAGGGGTGGAATCTGGAAACTACAGCATTTACTTGCTTTAAGCAGCATTCTTTAGGGCTGTAACAATTTTTGTGATTGCTTTATGAGCACAATTTTCACTGTGCATGGGCCAGATGAAAACAAAGCGAGCAGAACGGCTGCAGGCACCGCGGGCAGAGGGAAGCTCCCCTGGGTTGACCTCGGGCTCACGCTGCCGTGCACGTGCACGCCGCTTTCCGGACAGCTGTTCCCCAAAACGCATTCCTGGGGAAGGGCTCCGGAGCCCTCCTCCCCATTGTGCGGGCCGGCCCAGGCTCCGGGATCGGCTCCTGAGCGGCACAGCGGCGCCTGCGGCTCTGCTCCAAGCACATGGGCCGGCTGTGGAGGCCCAGAAGGGCCATTGCCCGTTTCATTCATTGACGCTTCACAGCTGATATTTTTAGCTGTAAATATCTCTGGTTAGAGCACTGCTTCGGGCAAGGTGTGCGCAAGATGCCAAATCAGCTCCCAAATTACAAGAAGGCGATAATAATAAAACCTATTCCATGAGCAAATCCTAAGGCAGGCACTCAGGATCACTGGCAAAAGCCTTTCAGAAGTCCATAATGATAACTCTGTGGTAACTAGTACGTAGCTACCAGCACATAGCTGAGGATAACTGAGAGGCCCACGGGCACCGTGTCCCCTCACATGTCCCCTCAGCACTCCACAATTCCGGCGCACGTTCACCCCAGCCAACGGCATGGTGCTGCCTCTTTGCACACTCCATGGATTCGGTTAGGCAGTTCTTAGTTATCGTACAGGATATCCAAGTTATCTGCACCATCACCAGGCCTACCACTTTTTTTTTGCGTCAGCTCTTCCCTGGGCATTTCTTTCCTCTCTTCCTCTCTTTTTCTAATAATGAACTTACTATATCTAAAAAAGTCAGGATTTTAAGAAGTCCTGCTTGTGTAGTCATCCATTTCAGCTAGAAACACTGCTCAGACCGCTAATACTAATCCTGATGTTGAGCAACCCTAAAAGCTTTATTCTGGCTTGCAAACCATGGCAAAGCAGTAAGGGCCCAGTGCAGTCCTGTTTCAGGAGAGGCTGCTGGACGCATTAATCAATGCGTTGCCCTATCCTAATCTAGCACAAGGCTCTTGATGATGCTTCATTAAAATCGGTGTCTTATTTGATGAACTACTGCATTTGATGGTGATTTGATGAAAAGATATTTTTTACAGCTACCCTGTCATTAGGTTTCTGTGTTCTCCAAACTACATGCTATGTTTATTCCACTGTATAGTGTTTTATTAATATTTTTGTACTTGGTTGACAGAAATGAACACTAAGAGCATCCCTGAACCAGCAACCCAATTTCCTCTATACAACACAAATTATATAGCAAATTGGGCAGGAAAACGGGATATTGCAACAGCCATTTATTTCTACTGCCCAAGTGGCAGCTCAGTAGCAAGACAAGTTCAACAGAGCAGCAGAGCAGACCAGACGGACAGGCCACCACATCCTGCCAGCGATGGGAAGCAGGAGCTTCCCAGAGAGCGTGAACAGGCTGGAGTTTGAGCCAGCGTCCCTCCAGTTTAACAGCCCTCACGAGCTGTGTGCTCGGGCTTGGTGGATCTCTGTCTTTTTCACATTACAGTTGCTGGGCCCTTTGACAAAGGCGAGCATATACAGGGCCCTTTATAAAGCGCTGATCACATTTATGCGATTTACTTTCAAACTTCATTGAACCTCATTCTTTCTTGTTCATCTCCTTTGGATGAAGCCTTCAAGAACCAGCCCTACAAATGGTCCCTGCTTTTCCCTGGCTCTTTACAAGCTTCCGCAGACAGCTGATATTTTGACTGCAGATCAGAGTTGATAAATTTCAGAAGTAAGTAGCTAGGGGGCACCTGCATCTTGACAGCACATTTCTAGAACGTTTCAGTTCTAGAAAACCTGTGAGCTGCTGCAGGGCTCTGTGGGCTGCACCTCCACTCACCATCACCAGCTAAACTGGCTGTTCCACGAGGCAAGGAACACACATAGAAAGCACCATATTTTGGCCAGTTTGAAGCACCAAAGCACTTCGCTTGTCCTCAATTTGCTGTGTGTAAACCTAACGGACATAGTGGTTGTGTACACTAAGGAAAAGCACAACCAATGCTACCAATATTTGTGTAGCACCATTGCACATCCCACCAGGAGATTCGCTTGGTAAGCCCGGGAAACAACTCGGTTAAATCACGTAAAACTCAGGCGAGCTTTTGGCTGTATTCAGAGTGGATACCGAAGACCAAGAGCAAATTTCTTTAAATCCACAATAACAGTAATTCATATTGCAGGAGCACCTGCCCTTCCTGACCAAACAGTATACAAACAAAAAGCTGGTTATAATCAACCACTGACAAATAGGGTCTCTCCTAATTTATTAATCTAATTGCACTCCCTTTATTTATTAAACTAATTGCATTGCTTCCTCAAGGGGAATTATATTTCACCATTTCTCCTTAACCCACGTCCTAGGCAGAATCCTTAGCATTTTATTTCAGTAATTGAAAAAATCTTTTTGGTCTAGTCAAACCCTATAATAAACTACCACTATAAACAAGGCGTTGTGATTTCTAAGTCATAAAAAAACAGCAGGTGAATAGAAAGAGGATGTGATAACTCTGAAAATAAAGTTTGCACTGCTTCCCCAAAAGCCCTAAATTATTGGCAGTTCCTGCCAGACTTTACAAGTAAATTTCCTACCGGATCAGCACATCATGAAATGCTTTATAGAAGGAGAAAGGAGAAGGCTTTAATGTAGGCAAGACGTTAAGAAAACATTTAGGAAATAAAGGAAACCTCAAGAGAAACCATAATTCAGTAAATAAAACATCAAGGCCATAGTAACAGGCCATACTGAACACATAGTTTGTGCTCTAACCAAAGCAAACGCGCAGTGCCAGAGGGAGAAGGAAAAGGGCATGCCGGTTTTTGGTGCACTATATTTTTAAAGGGCTGCATTCAACCTCTGTTGCAGAACATCTGCATGGCCTGCTTGCGGGAATCTCACCGCGCAGCCGTGAACCTCCATGAATCTGGGGACGTGCACGAAACCTCTGGTGAATGCTGAACCTTGCACCAGTCCGCAGCAGAGAAGCAACTTTCAGTTCTGAAGCCTTTGTCTGGTTTTGGTTTGTTTTTCAGGTTCATATTTATGCTAGTCTACATAAAAGGGTGAGTATAGCAATATATTATCCTTTGCAATAAACCAGCAAAGTATTAATGAGCTTCCAAGCCCACATTCAGGAGTGCAAAATGCATTGCTGGATGAAGGATAAAAGATGTCAGCATCAGTATTTTTTCTTTTTTTTTTTCCAAATTCCACCCGAGACGACATCAGGAAAGGTTGCATGGAGAAAACAGAACCCATAGGAGGAGGAGCCGGGGGAGGAAGATGGCTAAATCCCACGTGGCACACAGGGAATATCCTCTGTGCCACTGCAGCTACAGCAAACACGGGGGAATGGAGGTCTTGGTCCTCCATTACAGAAAGGGCACCCAGCCTGTGAGATTCCTTCCTGGGTGAAGCTCCAGCAAGTGTAACATAGTCCCTTATATCTGGATTCCTTTAGACTTGGGTAGCAAGGTGTGTTTCCTTCAGATGTGGGTCTCATGACCAAACCCTGAATTTCACTCTGCATTCTAACTAGCTTTAGTCTGGTTCCTTGGACAACACAGATTGATGCCACAGAAAGAGATGGAGAAGGATGGAGGAAGCAAATGGAAGCAGAGAGCTGCCAAGCTAACTTGAAAAAGAAAAGCAGGAATAATGGGGTGGAATTAAACAGGGGAGAGGGGGAAAGCAGAGCGTGAAGAAGAGTCCTAACAGGGAAATATAATGGAGTGAGAGGTTGCCTAGCAAGAAAGATGGCAATATTCCCTGCGGTTCACTTACAGCCGAGCCCAGGATGGGCAGGCATTTCAGGATGTCCTGCTGAATGCAGGTGGAGACCATCGAGTCTCAGAGGGGACACATCTGCTCTGTGTCCTGCTGCTTGGATTCTCTTTTCATAAGGCGTCTCGCTCTGCAGCTCATCTTTTATGTACTGAAGATTAAGATATTTTTAAACTCCTAAATTGAAAGCTGATTTATGTTGGTGCGGACCCATGCAGATTCAGGCAGGCTTTCTCTTCTCCCTCCATAGACACGGTGGTGGCAGGAATTCAGCAGACTGCAGGAGTTCTTCATGCCTCACGAGCGCCTTGCTCCCAGTGTTATCATGTGAATAGGCAGTAACATCATCTGTGGAAGAATTATGAGATGAACTAGGCTGAACAATAATTCTGAGCTGTGCTGGAGGCATCCCTTTCAATTACTCTTCTTTTTCAGTTCCCCCCTCCTTTTCTACAGCTTTTTTTTGGTAGGGCAACCTCTTCCAGTTGGAAATCCTGCCATGGTTGCACTCTCTCCTTGCAAAACAAGGCAAGGGAGCTGAAGCTGTGAATGTCTTTGCACAGGCAGTTTAAGACTGGTGTCCGTCTTCTTGCTGCTCATGTAGCAGCCATTGCAAATAGCTACACAAAGATTGACATGGTCAATAAGGAATCCTATCTTTTTGCTGACGGATGCTTCCTCCAGAAGATGCCAGCTGGCACCTCTACATGGTTGGAACGACCAGCTGACTGTAGCTGGCTCTCTTTCTCATTGGTATCGCTTGGGCAAGCCTGAATGTTACTTTCCACTGGTTATGCCTGGCTTATCTCTCTGCCTGGCACCATGGAACTGCTGCTATTTCACTTTTGGTATCAGCTGTTTCTTGGTAGTTTCATCATCGCTTTCTGATGCTTTATCAACATCATCTTCATCACCTGTTTGCCACCACAGGTTTCCGGCCTCTTTCCATCACAACTTTGGATACTTTGTTCCACTCCTTCACAAAGTAAATAATAAGAGGCCCCTTCCCATCTGCTCTTCTCTCCTTCCCTCCCCATGCACTGCCCGCCAGCTGGCCCAGAATACACTCTGCGCAAGGAGACCCCTGCAGCCGCGACGGTGATTCTGCTGAGGCTGAACTCAGACAGAGGCTCCGCGCTCAGGAATAGGCTCTGCAAGTCATCGATTTAAATGCACAACCCCCAGCAAGGCAATTTTCTGCCCACAGCGTAAGTATAGTATATGCGAGGAGAACAAATGGTCCTGCCCAGCCTTGAAAAGCAGAGGGAGCCTAGTTAAGAGTGCATGAGTTTATTCACAGCTCGCAACAGAACCACAAAAGGCATTCCACAACTTTTAGTGCTTCTGAGTGAGCATAGCTTCAGCCAACAAGGGATCTGTGAGGATCTCGGAGGTGTCAGACTGACTGTCTGGCTGTTTTAGTGAAAATATTTGACACTCTACAAGGAAAATGCTGGCAAACATCCCTTATCTTTTCTATAAATACATATTTTATGCTTATTTCAACCAAAATCAATATCTCCTAAATTATTCTACCTTTCTTACACATGAGTAAACCGACAAGTACAGCGAGGATACCTGCCCTGCCAAGGTCAGAAGGTGACTCAGCACATCTGAAGATGAATGAGCTCCAGCCCCTGGACTAGTCTTTCCTCATTATTTCCCTTCCCCTTGTTTTACTTCTGTTTCCTTACTGCTCCATGCTCAGAAGGAAAAGTGGAAAGGAAGCTGAAAGATATGAGACTCCCAAGGAAAGTCATTTATTTTACAAAACAATCCCAAAAAGGCTGGTTAAATGTTCTCACACTTTACTTAAATACTAGGGTGTGTTGCCTCCACTCACGGATCCCAACTGGCCCAAGAAAAAGCACGAAAAATAAGTGGGAAAGTAAAAACCAGGTTGGTGGCAGCAGAGCAGCCGAGCTACCGGCCTAGTGAGTGCCTCGGCCGAGCGTCCTCGTGCCCCAATGCCAAGCTCCAAGCACCCCTTGTGCCATGGGCCGCCCCCTGCAGCCTGCCAGCATGGGGCAGCACCCGTCGGCATGGCCGCTTGCTCACAGCTGTGAGCTGAGTCCCTGTTACACCTTGTACATGTCCTATTTGCTCCTGTCCCATAAAACATTAAGGGTTCCAGAGGGAGGAAAGACGCAGCTCCAGCTGACTCCTCGCGGTCTCGCATTGTGATTCACTCCACCCAACTTCATGCTCCTCATTTAGGCATAATATTTTGCTCAGACACTTTCTAGCTATTTCTTGCTCGGTTCCCTAAGGAAATAACATATGGCGACTCTGCTCAGAACCAAAGACCTACATTTAAGTAGAACAAATCCAAACTCCAACTCCTTCTCAGAGGCCTAACTCCTCTTTCAAGTGAGAGTTAGAAATCTAAGTATTTGATTGAAACAGAACGTCAGTGCTGCATCCCTTGAAAAATGCTGGCTTCTCATGTGCAAGGACCTCGCCACCTGCACTGCCCTGCCCACAAGGCTCCTCGACCACCACTGCCACTCCAAAAAGCAAAAAGTTGAATACCTTCTGTGCGTTCATCAGCACTATGTTGTGTGTCTGCATGCACAGGACAACCCACGCAAAGCAATGCGGTGAGACAAAACAGCACAGAACAGCCACCAAATTCATCTCACTCTGTATTGCCCGGTTTGTAGTGGGAGCTGTTGAGCTATGGCTGCCCTTGGCCAACACGCGGGTTTCCGTGCTGCACCCAGCGCACACAAGCACAGACAGAATTGCACGGGACTATCTGACTGCTTTCAACAAGTCCCTCTCCCACCACTGGCGATGAACACAAGCATTCGCTGGGCTCCAAAATGAGTTACCTTCCTCACCTGCTACCCAAGTGTGTGTTTCCAAGGAGGAAATCTTCCCTGGTTATCAGCTCCAAACACGAAACAGGGTAATCTGTAAATTATATGTTGTTCAATGCGTCTGCTTTGTTTGTTTGTTTTGCTATTTTATACGCAATGCACTCTACTAGTAGTCGTGGGTTAGGCCAAGGACGTTTTGGTCTAACACTTATCACTGTCTATGTAATATTTAAAACAAAAGACACTGGAGCAAGGTCGGAGAGGCCTTCAGAGGGCCGGTATCCACAGCAGGCCTCCTGGCTGCGCAGTGCTTTGCAAATCAGATGCTAGATATATTTTGATTAGTTTGTACTTTAATGGATCATGTACAAAGAGTCCACCCTTCACATCACAGCCATTTATTTTTGCTTCGGCCTGATGGAAAAAACAGGTAGAGGGCTGTGTGCGGGTGCGCGCGTGCCAGGCTGTGCATGTGTGCTGATTGAAAAGTGATGGATTATTTTCATGTGGTAAGAAACACAATGTTTTCTTTAGCACAGCAGGATATTCTGTTTGCAAGGTCTAACAGTGAAATATTATGCATATCTGTGGCTGGCCTGCTGCCAAAAGCCAAACAGCAAAAATCAGAAGAGATTTTGAATCTGAATCTTAAAAAAGCAGTACAGCCCTACAAAGCAACTAATGAGCCATTCAAAACAGAAAAGCATTTGTACTAATATATGATTGCTGTCATATATGTCAGCATTTAGCAAAACAGTAAATAATTATTCATTTAAATGTTACCTTGAACCTCAATTTAAAGTATAAATATATTTTCAATGTCTTCCACCTCTGTGCTGATACAGATTAATTTACTTTGGGCCACGATAAGCAAAGTGAGCTCTGAGCGGCCATCACTTCGGAAGCTGGTACAACTACAACAACAACCGGAGCTGGCCCGGGACTCAAGCAGCCACTGCCGGGATCCACTATTCCCTGGAGCAGCCAGCGTTCCCCTCGGGAAATGTCCCGTGAGGCCTTTGGGAGCACCGAGGCCAAGCTGGAGCCCATGCGCTGCTGCCTGCAGCCAGCGCGAACACAGGGCTGCAGCGTGTTGCAAAAGGGAAAATGGGAACTCGGGCTGTGTCCTGGATCCTTTAGGATAGGGAGCGCAGCCCTGCTGTGTTTCTTTTGAAATGTTCCCTCCAGGTCCTTATGCTTAAATCCATAAAGACTGTTTTCAAATAACAACCGTTCCTGCCCCCAAATCAAGGTTCCTGCAAATGATAGGTTGCCATTTTCCTCTGGCAGAATATATTGTTATTAGGAATTTACTGCCTCAGTTTCCGCCAAGGATTGTCATTGTCATATTTTGATGCACACAACTTGACTGGCAGATCTTTTCAAAGCCTTTCTCATTTTTTTCCCAAACATAACTAGCATATAAAAAGAACCATAATACATATTATGGGAAAGCAGCACAGCGATATAAAAGACTTCCAGTCTAAGAGCAGACGGAAAATGGTAGTTATTATTAATTTAGAAAAACAAGAGAGCTACCCAGCATTTCAGTAATGTGGCAAGTCGTGTGCTATTGAGGGAAAGAGGATTTTATAATTGGATTTTAGAGTAATTTGGGAGACGAGATAAGCTGTAATGGCTGCACATTAGGGGTGGGAGCTGCGGCGGGTGCTCGTCTCGCGGCAGGGCAGGCAGCGCCGGGCAGTGGGGACACACATGGCCCCATGGCGGCTCAGCCCCGTGTGGCCCCCTGCCCGCAGCCCCAGCTGCCCCATGGCAGTGCCGCCCCGACAGCCGTGGTGCCGTCCGGCTGCAGCACGCATCCAGGGCAGGAGCCTGTTATTAAAGGGAAGCCAGGCCCTGCTTTTTGTGCTTCAAACCGGGTGTCCTAACTTCCGTGTGGGACTTGGGGTGGCTGCGGGACCGGCTGGTGAGTGCAGCCCGCTCGCTCAGCGCTGCTGCTGCACGGGGCCGGCAAGCAGTGCTGCAAGAGGAGAAAGCACGAGTATTTCCTGACGAGAACGGCAAACCCTTCCAAACACGCAGCAGCTGATCCGAAGATGACCATCTTCCCATCAAGCACGCGCGGCGGCTTCCCTAGCACAACGCCAGGGACGGGCAGGCAGTGCAGGGCCTCCGCACTCGCCAGTGCTCGGCTACCCCCTGCTGGGCCACGCGCTGCACGCCCGCGGCACCTGCCCGCAGGGACACGACCCGGGACTCGGGCACGGACACAGCCCCAGGACATGGACATTTGAACTATATAACCAGGGCTTCCAGCTGCTGCTTAGCCTGTTACTGCTCCTAAGTAGCACAAAGTGCTCGAGCAAAAGCTGGCTACGACAGGTGAGGCAGTGGACCTGGACCTTCTAGAGCGCCACGTCTTCATCTCACACACGCAACAACGTGGCCTGGAGCGCCCTGCACTACCAGCAAGAGCAAGGGCAGGTCTACACAGAGCAAGCAGCAGATGCTGTCCCGCACTTGCACGGACGTGTCCTGGGGCAGGCACCGCCAGCGCTGCCAGGAAAAGGAAAGACTCGTGATGCCATCGGTCACTTTGGTTCTAACATTTGGCTAGAATTTTCCATGCTCAAACCCTGTGATTTTGCACACAATTACTTTAGGGAAATAAAAGTCTTTGCCCTCGTGGAAGCAGCTGCGCCACAGGCCGCGTGCACAGAGCAGGACGCAGCGCTTGGCCCCTCCTGTGCCGTGACGCCGGTTGCAGGCGCCTGCCCCGCTCCCACTTGCAGGGATCTGAGCGGACTCACAGTCCATGGTTATGGACTCTACAGAGCAAAGTTTCTGCTGCCAGATGATTTATATCCATACTTTAATAACCCAAACAGTACGCAAAATAGCTTAGCAAATAACTGGAAGCTCTACCTACCTTGCACAATAACGAAAATGAGGATGGCTGAAGAGAAGAAATGCTATTTTACATGCAGACCAGTTGGTTACTAGCACAAGTGTTACTAACAACATTCCTTCGTTTCTCAGAAAATGGGAAGCACCGGGTCTGTGGAACTGCTGTTTCTCTTCACCCTGGAGAGTGTGAACGCTGGGACACTCCGGTACGTTCAAGGCAGACAACAGCACTCAGAGGCCAGCACAAGTTCTGAAGGCCTTTGAGATAAGCCGTGCTGTGTCCTGCGGGTACCTCTCCTTGGAAAAACACAGCCTTAAGAGAGGCTTTGTTAAAACAACAGTTTGTCCTCACACGGTTTTAGCATAAATCAAACAAACGTGCAAAACAGACTGACCTTAATTAAAAGGTCATTCACATTATATCTGCCACCCTTCAAGCAGGACGAGCTGCACCGTGTTATTTCTGACAGATATTTGTTTAACTTACTCTAAGAAAGCTCCAGTAGGATCCAGTAATTCACCCAGAGGAGTGGCTCCAGAACACAGTGGTGATCGGACTCTGTGGAGCAGCTCCTGGTGGCTGTGAAGAGGCTGAGGACAGCTAGAAAACCCACTAAAAACAGCTCAGGCCCTACCGAGCCTGGAGGCCTGGCCGGGGCACTTGAGCAACCGTCTGCAGAGATTTTTTTCTGTTTTCCTCCCTTTTTAGACTTCTCTTTTTCCCTTCTTATAAAGTTAGATACTTGGAATCCTTTAAGAAAAGCTCTTCTATTGACATAGTAACAGAAGAGTAAATTTTAACTTACATTTTTTCCATGAAGCAGATGTCTTTTCTTGTGAAAACTGGCATATTTTTACCCTTAGAATGATCTCTGCTTATATATGCCTAATTAAATTTTAGCAGTCCCTTGCTTAAATAAAGATTTATTAGCTGTTAAAATTGTAGCATAATTCTTCTGCCACCTACATGCTATTCTTTAACGTATTTACAAGCAGGCTGGCTTATCCACTATAAAAAAATGTGGATGATTTAATGTTGTTATGTTATTGGTGTCAATTACTAAAATTCGGCTCCACAATCATGCTTTTTGAAGACACTCTTGCTTAACTCCAGAAGTGTCAAAACACTCCAAGAAAGAGAAGCTGTGAATTCTAGAGCTCAAGTGCTTGAAAGAGGAATAGAGGCTAATGGGAGAAATCGGGGGATCTCAGCCCTGGACACGGCTCGGGCTCACACACCCTGCATCGAGAAGGACACGGATATCTATCATACAAATGCTTCTTTGGGCCTTTTTCTAGTTTTTTTTTTCTTTCTTTTTTTCTTTTATGAGGGTTAGTGTAGTGTCTTGTTGGCCTCCCATTAGTCTCATGCTTCGGTAAAGGCCTGCTCGCTCGCACATTCCCGCCACAGGAACACCCTTCTCGCTCAGCCCGGAGCCTTCGCTCCCTGCCCTGCACACACTCTCTGCACCCTGCAAACCCGCTGCAACAGGCTGTTGTGCCTGTGTGTTTGTCAGGCTGCATCCAGAGGGCCGGATTTTGTCTTCCTGCTCTAGTTTGAACACTGTGCAGATAAAACTCAACTTGGCTAATTTCAAGTGTACTGTAAGCGCAGGTGATTTGCTCTTCTAATTTTCACCTTTCACCGTCTCATAAAACCTGCTGCCCACATCCCCTTCTGACCCGAGCACACGGGAAGGAGTTTTGCGCTATTAACAAATTCTGCTGTACTGAAACCCCCAAACTCCTATTTCCTCCCATCCCAAACTTTCCCCCATTTGTAGTGCGGCGCCTCATCCAACAGAATGGGGCTAAAACCAGTCCTACAAACACAGCAAAACTTCCGTGCACCGTCCTGGGGACTCTGCCCTTAGCTCGTGAAATGGCGCTAAATGACTCTCTGAAGAGTGAAGAAGAAGGAGCTGCTGCCGGGACATTTAGTCTATCAAAACACAAATAATTAATGGATGAAAATATTTTTTGTTTAATAATTGCTCTTCTTCATTAGTGTGAACCAAGGGCACAGACTATCTGAGACAATAACATCTGCACCCCATATTTCATTATCGCCCAACTTCACATTTCACACAAAAGCATAGCTAGCAAAGCCTTACAGCTTTAATTAGTTTCTGCCATAGCTGTGAAGGTCAGCCAATTATTGTGTGTGAAATTTCAATATGAAGCGGCTGGATTGAAGACAGCATTGCAGCATTGTGAAACTCTACAATGCTGCAAATCTAGCATGAGAGAACCTTAAAAAAAACACAAAATAACATAAATTTAATCATCAGCTATGCACAGCTTATGGGATAATTTAACATATGTTATGGGGGGGAAGCTGGTACTTTCCAATAGATTTTGGCACTTTGTGATTTTTTTTTTTTTTGTCTTACTGGTGACACCAACTAGGACAAAATGCTTACAGTTGGGTCCTCACTTCTACAAGGAAGCCCCATTTCTGGTGGATTCAGAGTCCTTCTTCCAAAAGAAAGAAATAGCTCAAAGAACTCAAGTGATCTAAAGCAAGGCATGTAGGATGTTCAGTACGCCCCAAAATCCAGGTCTTCTGAAAGGTGCTTTGGTTCGACACCAACTCCGTAGGGGCTTTTCAAAACCCCGAGCCAAGCAGTGGGTATGTAAGGTCTGGATTCAAACGACACACAGATAATAAATATTCCAGAGAAAGCCAATCCCACAATTTCTGCTCACTCCGAGCAGCGCATGGGTGTTGACCCCCTCTGCAACAGCACACCCCAACACGCTGCTGTGGAGGAGCTACGGTAAAAAAACAGGCACAGCTTAGATTATTTCAGCTCAAAAACATCATGTGACTGATCTTCTTCTGCCTCTGGCATGCTGTGAGTCATCTCCTTAAAACTCAGCTGAAAAGGAGACTGTGAGGTAGTTGGCAATTTGTTTTCTACTGTACCTTCGATTCCATTCCCAGCCCCTGCCTGCAGTTTTCCATCATGTGCCCCTGGTTTAAACATCTTTGAGTTGACACCCTCTGCAGAGTCCTATGTGGGTACCACAGCCCTACAGAAAGAACCACAGACTTACCTGGGTACCTTGGCCCTACACAGGTACCTCAGCCCTACACGGGTACCTTGGCCCTACTAGAGTACCTTGGCCTTACACAAGTACTGCAGCCCTATGCGGCTACCTCAGTCCTACATGGGTACCTCAGCCCTATGCAAGTACCACAGCCCTATGCGAGTACCTCAGCCCTACGCAGGTACCTCAGCCCTACGCAGGTACCTCAGCCCTACATGGGTACTTCAGCCCTACGTGGGTACCTCAGCCCTATATCAGTACCTCAGCCCTACACAAGTACTTTGGCCCTACACAAGTACTTTGGCCCTACACAAGTACCACAGCCCTACATGGGTATCTCAGCCCTACAAGGGTACCTCAGCCTTACAGGAGTACCTCAGCGCTACATGAGTACCTCAGTCTTACAGGAGTACCTCAGTCTTACAGGAGTACCTCAGCCCTACACAGGTACCGCAGCCTCTTCATCTTCGTCCGCACTGCTGAACGAGAAGCTAAAACCAGTGGGCTCCTTACAGCGGAGATATAGGCGAAGGCCTCGCAGCTAGTCTCGTTCCAAAGGGAGCAGCTTGCACATTAATCCAATGAATAATTCCAGGCTGGGAGATAAAATATTTAAAGCGAGAAAATGGCAAAATATCTTCAGAGTTCACAGTTTTCAAGCCAGCCTTCAGAGCTCTCAAGCTTGCTATCATTTGCCAAGTAGGATCAACACGGAGAGCATGATTATAAAAAACATGAAACACTGCACCACCAAACCAACCGGGAATTCAGAACTTAGCAAGAGTAGGAGCCAGCAGAGCTACTGAAATGTCAAGTGCAGCAACAGCAAGTGCCAGTCCTCCGAGGTGCCATGATCTGATGTATGATCCCACTGGCTGACGTCGTGATAGGGAAAAGCTGGGCGGTGCAGCGAGGCCAAACCAGGGCTCATCCCGCAGGGAGAAGCCGGGTGGTACAGCAGGGCCAGGGCCCATCCTGCTCATGCTCAGGGAGGCCCATTGCAAACCTTGCACTAGAGCTTTTGGTCTGCTCAAACATTTCCTGAAGTCTGAATGCTTCATCAAGTGGCTCTTTTTGAACCACATTCCATCAGCAGGAACTATGTTGCTTAGAGCTAATGCTGCATGTCCAGCTGTATTTTTTAAAACTCAGTCTTTAATGTTAGTTCAACACTTTATTCAGGTACCCAAACAGGCCTAGTAACATCCCTGAGTCCCTACTGCAGCCTACTTAAATTACAGATAAACCTGTGCTGCTCTTTGCCTTCTGGTGTAACAGGTTACTTTAACAAGACTGCGCTTTTCGCCTGGTGCTTCTGTCACTTCATTGTGAAGATCTTTCCCAATTCTGGGATTGTATTCTTCGATGATTTACTGCCTCTCATTTATCAGCTGGTTGTAACACTTCTTCTATGGACAGGCCAATCCATGAACTGCTCATCTTTACTACCTGGAAAGCAGGTATTTGTTCTTGATCTTCAAAGTGAAGAGAGAAGCTGCAGTCTTTTGACTTCTCTGCAATGTCCATAACCTTCATAACCATCTGCCAGGCTCCCTGTGTCACTCTGAATCTTTGCGCTTTGGTTGTTCGCACCCGACTGCACAGGTTTCTCCACACCCCTGTGATACGCTCTGGTTTCTGTACAGTTGCAGCAGGACTGCAGTTCCATTTCCTGAAGAGCAACTGGTTGATTCAAGCCGCTGCTTTTCAGTAGCTTTTAGGCAGGTGTGCAGGATTTAATACGGCATGCTCTGAAATGGCCAGGGTCTGCTGAGGTGCCCATGGAAGCAGTTTTATCGGATGCTGGAAGCATCACTGTGCCCTGTTGGCCTCCTCAGCCTCAACCTATGGCCAGGGGACACGGCCACCCATGCCCTGGGGCCAGGAAGGCAAATGTCTATTTGGGCTCCTCTTGTTACATCGCTCCCATTAAAAAAAGTTGATGAACCTTTTCATTGTGCAGACACGACCAGAAATGCAACCCCAGTGAATGCTGTCTGCCCAGATCTCCCAATCCTTGGCAGGACCTCACATGCTTTATTCTTTTTCGCAGCAAGTCATTTCCCCTTGATCTCGTAAAGCAGACTTGGGATGCAGCAAGTGCGTTTCAGGTACACGCCAGGTTCTCGGTGTCATGCAGTGAGGATTTTGATTTCTATTTCTTTATTACTCTGCAATTCTGCTTTTGCAGCAGGCTGTCGCCACCCTGTATCCCTGACCTGGCCCTTCCCGGGGACTGCAGGGAAAGGTGGGAGCTGTTTTCCCTGCCCTGCTGCCCCTCTCCAACACCCCACAGCGCATTATGTGGGCCACCCCCTAAGCGCCCAGACGCCTGGGCCAGCGTCACAGGAGCCCATGAGGAAAGCTGTGCTGAGAGCAGTATGGCCCTAATAAAGTGACCTTTACTGAGACTTGACACCTGCTACCTCCTAAGCTTCTTACATACACAGCTTAATCCACCTGGAGGCTTTTTTGCTTGATGGAAGGTGATAAAAAAGCTGTTAGGCTGTAAGCTCTGTCTTAGATTCAAAGTGTGTCGGCTCCTTGATAGTCTGAAGCTCAGGGCACACAGAGGGGAAGAATATTTCTCAGTTCAGGTGGAATTCTCAAGCTGCTTATTAGGGATGAACCCTGGTCTGAGAATCATCGTGTTATTGGCATGAGAGCAGAGACAAGGCCTCCTGGAGGAAGCAGGGCCCCGGTTCCCGACCCCGCAGACGGGTAACATGATGGTGATCGTAAAGCTTTCCCGGCAGACAAGGGGGACGGAGAAGCCCAACCCCAGAAATTTACAGTCTGCAGAGGATGGAGCAGATTGGATTCTGGATGCCTTAAAGGTGAACGCTCTAAAACACGCATCAATCTGTAAGTGATGGAAACCTAGTCCCCTCTCATTATAAATAATCCTCCCCGAGACAGTAAGGCAAGGACCTAAATCAAAAAGTTATCGGTGTGTGATTCTTACCCTGTCAGAAAGGGGGAAAAGCAGGATAAAAGACAGGCTGCCCTGTCTGGGAGAGAAAATCAAAAAGAACCTTATAAACAGCTGGTATCCCCCAAAAGAAAATGACTGGAGAAGAAAATGAACTACAGCGGAAAGCGTGAGGGGAAGCTCCCAGCAGAAACACGGTAGTGACGTGGAGAAGCCATGGAGTCTTCAAACATTTTGTCCTCTGTGGTTGATCCAGTGACTAACTTCTTGCTTCAAGGGGCTGGATGGATGAAGCTCAGAAGGCAGCAGCGCCGCGGGGAATATCACTCTCCAAGAAGCACTGTCACACAATATAAGGCATCAAAAAATCAGTGGCTGGGGGCTGTGTTGCTGGTTTGGTCACCTGGGGGCAAGGGCACTCAGAGGCACATGCAGGATGAAGGCTCACGTCCAAACATCCAACCCACACCGTGTAAGGATGCAGCATCCAAAGCAGCGCTATCCATCCTTTACCTGCTGGCTTTTTAAGCAGAGGCCATTTATATGAAGCAAGTGGAACATTGATCCTCCTGCTCCTCAGGTTTCCTGAGACCGTTCAGTACTCGTGCTGCTGTGATTAGTCACACCGGCTGTGGCTCCTGCCGACTGGCACGGCGCATTCCCTGCCGCACACACAGCAGCGCTCCAGGAACACCCAGGGCAATCAATTTGAGCTGCCCTTCTTGTACTACATGGGTATGATACGTATTGGACAGATAAAGCTGTGATCCTATCTAATATATGCTTTGACTGATGCAGGGAGTGAAAGGAGGTATCTAATGGGATCCAACCTGCCGTCAGAAGATAACAGCATCATTATTTGCTGAAGATTGACCGAAAAACGAGGGAGGGGGCAGGAAGGCCTAACCACTGCCTCCCACATGTGCGCTCAACGTGAGCATGGCAGCACAGGAAGGAATAAAACCAGGCAGCAGGGACCTTCAGCAGCCAGCTCCAGGCAAGGCAGTGATGAGGGCAAGGTGGAGCTCTGCTCACACCCATGGTGCCAAGTGCTGCAGACAGCAGGGTCTCCGGGCATTGTTTTCTGTAAGCCAAAAGGCACCTTCAGCTAACGCAGGTACCACTTAGATCAGTGCCAAGGCAGTGTGAGAGTCATGGAGCTGCAGAGCCCCAGGGCACTGCACCTTTGCCCCACTCTTGACCTCCGTGGTGGGATGGCCGAGGAGCCGAGTCCCCAAGCGAAGGGCTCCTACTTCCCTGCAGCCACCAAAGCGACACGCACCTCTCGCTGCCACCGCTCCCTAGCCCAGGGCTCCACAGCTCCTGCTGCTCATGTCGGAAGAAAGGCAAAATTGTGTCTTAGAAGTTTCTCCTGGCTGCTCTGGTGACCTAAAGCCACAAGCAGGTAGTTACAATTCAAGGGTTTAGACTATCTAGGGTTTAGATGGTCTTCAAACACCAGGGCTGCCCAGAACAAGCACATCAGCTGGAACTCAAACTACCTTGGCACAAAGGCAGCTAGGGAATTCTCTCCTATATGTATTAAAATATGCATTTTTAAAAAGAACCGAGAAAAAAGGATTAAAAAAGGCACCATGCCTTGTGTTTGCTGCTGCTGCGGGGTCGAGACTACATCGCACAGCCTGACTACATCCCTTGGCTGGGATGCTCTGCTCACTGCTCTTGACTGCCCTGTGCTGTGGTTCCGGCCAGCCTCACAGTTCCTGCAGCCCCGAGCCCTTGGTGGGCTTCCCGCTCTAGCACCAGTGTCTTAAAGCCCCGCTTCAAAATCCTGGCTCGTTTCTCTTCGTCCTGCACCAGGACACCCTCACCCAGCAACACCCGGCAGCCGCGCAGGGAGCCCCCGCGTGTCCCCTCCCAGCACCCCAGGGCTTCCTTCAGCTGGACTCCGCGGGCATTCTCAGCGCAGGAACCCTCTCTGCTGCCTCCCGAGCTCTGTCCTCGGCTTGTTTAGTTATTTTTAATAACTCTCCCCAAGGCCATTGACAAAAAGTTTTTTTCTTATGCTTTCAATACAAAGTTTTTTTACTTGACATCTTCTGACAATTTAATTAAATTACCTTTCCCTGCTGATTACATTCATTTTTACACTCTGCCTCTGTGCCAATTTTGATTCACTTAATTAGTTTTAACCCTACCCCACACTGCTCACCTTCAGAAGTCACCCTATCACATAAACTCAGCTGTTCTTCTTACATAAACGAGCTGAACACACAGGACCTTTAGGAAAACACTTATTTTAGTTTCTTCATCATAACACAAAGCCCTTAGTCAAGTTTTATGGCTGGCCCATCACAGTCACAAAGTATTTAATAGGATTTTGGCTTTCCCTCTTATTTTTTCGACTTACACAGGGCTGCAGTTTTATTAGCAAAGTAACTAAAACGCAAGAACCATCATGGCCAGTTGTTGCCTCTAAGGACATATTTTAAAATAGCATCATGGATTTCTTCCCACTAAACAATTCCTGGGAATTCCTTTGCTCTGAAAAATTTTCAGAGCTGGCCTGCCTCCCTCACGGCCTCCCTCACAGCTCTTGGGACTGGGGACCCCCCTCGCCAAGCTCAGCAGCAGCAGCACGGAGAGGGGAAATGCGGGCCCGCATGTCTGGCCCCTGCCCTGCGGAGAACAGGGCAACCCTGCCCAGGGCGACCCTGCTCGCGTGTCTCCAGCTCCTGGCCGGGCGGCCCAGGGAAGCGGCCGGGACAGACTCGCAGTGAGCGGTTGGCAGGAAGAGCCCGCTCAGAAGCTGGAGCAGCACTGCCTGCCTCTCCATCACCAGGGCACACTTAGGACAAATTGAAAACATTCCATTTTATGTTCATCATCAACATTAATGCCTTAAGAATTAAAGTTGCAATGATGTCTGAAGCGGTTCCTGTTCTACCACAAACTCGGTTAGTACATTTCGAGATTGTTATTCGATGTCCATAAACTCAGAGGAATATTTTAAATGGCACAGTAAAAATGTATTTTATTTTTTGCTTGCTTGTGAAAATGACAAGCTGCTAGACTAATATTGGAGAGCTGATTCATGGAGCAGGTGCCTTTTTTTTTTTTTAACCTACGCATTCAAATTATTTTGCTGGTGTCAAATCCTTACCTGAATGAAAGTGCAGCTGAAAGTTGAGGAAAAGAGTAATGAAACAACCAGGCATCTACTATTACCCATGGTAATAAGAATGAGGGAAAAAAACAATCATTGCTACCATTGCCTTTTAAATAGACCCTCAAATTAGTCAAAAAAAGATGGGCAAATCACTTCCCCTTCTCCCTTAAATAAAGAGAACTGCACTGTAACATCCACCTTCTTTCTGGGAAATAAAATGGGAGGTTGTAAACTGAACACAGCACACAGCAAATAACACAAGGATTATAAGGGTTTTTATCTTGAGAATACCATAGAATTTTTTTTGAACTGATTTGTATCAAGCATTTCACATACATGCATAAAACAGCTCAAAGGGGCACTGCACCTGCCAGATGCAGATTTTGTGAGAAAAGCAGTGAGGAAAGCCCCCTCCTCACACCTTCGCAGGAGCACCACAGCCATGCTGGCAGACCCTGAAAATCCTGGACAACTTCCTAAGAGCCGAGCACCCTCTGGCACTGCTCCTGGCCAGGGCACCGCAGCTTTTAACTCACCAAGGGACTGCAAAGCTCCGGCAGACCCGCTGCGGATTTTCTACCCGGATCTGACTTGCTTCACCCACCGTCTGGAAGAAAGCTGATGTCTTGGCAGTGTTTTAATCAGGATGACTCAGATCAGCCCGGCATCATCCCTCCCAAAAGTCAGGAATGATATTGGGGAACTATAGAGAAAAAGAAGGATGTAATTGAAATTAATCAGTGTGGGTTTATGAAGGGGAAAAAGACAGGGTTTATCAACCAACCTGTCACTAAGAAGACAATTATGTTGATTTTACACACATCTGTAATGCTTTGTGTCACCCAAAAGAAAGTCAGGTTTATACTTTACCATTTGAGGAAGTCCCACATTGCAGACTATGAAGGAGATTTTTCAGTGTAATAGTCTCTGAACCAACAGGAAATAGGTGCACCATGATGAAAGAGTTGGTAGGCACAAAAAGACAACACTAGTGGGTAACAAAAGGTGGGTAACAGCAAGGAAAATAAAGGATTCCCCATCATTTGAAAGGAAAGATTTCCCTGCATCTCATCCATTTCCCTGCAGCACCCAGAGTAGATCCCCACCACGTTGTGCTTCATTCTTCTCTTTTTCCAAATCACCTTTTTTTTAATGCACTTTCCCATTTATGAAATTTCTCTACCAACCTTAATGGGGATTTTGACCCAATGTATCTTGTGACAAATGCCATAATCATTCATTTGGAGGCTGTCCCATGTTCCCAAGACCATAGTGTTTTGGACCACAGCCTTTTATTTCATTTTCATTTGGCTTCTGTTCCTAAGCACTTTGCTTATTATCGAGTCCTTTTGTTGTGTGCACTCTGTTCCATTCTACTAATTGGCTTCAGTGTAGGTCTATAATCCCTATCAAATTATCTCCTACTGTAATTGAGCCTGCTACAACCACACTGTCCATGTAATCCCTCTTGAAGTCATGCTCTCATGTCTGTAATATCTAAACCTACATCTTAACTTGTAATTCCTTCCTGTACACTTTCCTCAGTGGATGCACATCTGAAGTCATCCTGGGGAAAAATAATAATTTTATATATATATATATTACATATATAAACCTTAAAACTGAATGCTTTCCTAAAACTGCAAAATAATTGACACGATGGTCTGTATCTAATGGTAAAATTAAAAATCAGTCCTTTCAGCTAAGCTGGATAGGTAAATAATCTTTTGGAAGACCGGACAGAGCCAGTCACTTGTGCATGGTCTAGACACACAAGCTTCATGTGATTTAAGTAAGTCAGGTAATACGAATCCACTCAAGAATCAAAAAATCGTCCAAGATTTTTATGCTGATGTTGTTACACAGAACAAAACCATGACAGACAGTTGCCAGAAATGATGAAAAATGAGAATAATCTACAGGTGGTATTGTAGGAAGTGAATTAGTGAAAATCATTACACTGGCAAATACAGTCGGCTGAGCAGAACCTGCTCTAAGGCTCCTTTTCATTGTTTGTTTGTTTGTTTTCTTCATCAGCTGCACTGATAATCTCTTCATAGGTCTTAAGCTGCCAGCTCAGCTGGGAGAATGCCCATCACAGGGTGAGAATTCAATCAAAACATTCCTGCATCTATCTTCTTACTGCGCAGCTGACCAACTTTACTCAAAAAGTAATCTCCAGTACTTGGAATTTTTTCTATCTTTCTATCTTTTGTTTAATCTGTTCCAATGGTTAATCAGATTTACTGTTACCATTCTTGGAGTAACAGAGTAGTAAATAGGCTTAATTACGTTTGGAAAAATGCAAGCACAAACTGCATTTTAAGGTAAGAACTTCCTCTACAGAAAATTTCTTCAGAATAAAATAAAATCATTTTTAATTCCAAATGAGACTCCTTAAAGATTCTGCAATGTCATCCTGGCAAGTCAGCAGCTTCCTCAGAGAACACAAATTGCACTAACATAATAATATATTGAAATTTTAGGGCAATTGTTTGTCATCGGATTAGAATGGGCATGACATAAAATAAAGATGAGAAAAGATATGTGATAAACTGATAGTTGTAGCAGCAAAGAAAAAAAAGGTGTTAATTTATTTCTGAAAGCAGAAATTTAGGACTACCAAGGTCTTTCTTTTTTTTTTTGCATTTTGTAATGACTCTCATTCAATTCACAGAAAAGTCTTTAGAAGACATTACAACACATAGTCCCTCTTACATGGTTAGGGCCAAACTCCTTATTCACATTCAGGTGAGGTGTACAAACTTCTCCTGTGTGATTTCTGCCTTCAAACCGAGGTGTCTGCGCAGGAGCTGGGCTGCCTCGCACTCCTTCTACTCCCAGCAGAGCAGAAATTAATTTCCTAAGGGGGGAGAATTCCTGTCCTATCCCCACCCGCCGAACAAACCCTTTCCTTCCACTTCAACTGGATGGCTTCACTGAGATTACTTGTCAGGTAAATGTATGAGAATCTGCTCTTTATTTTCCAATTTCTCTCTCCGTACTTGATTTATTATCTACGTGGAGACGAATTCTGGTTGCTTTATAAGAACGCAGGCCTGCAAGCATTGCCCTGGGATATCATGTCAAGACTCTGTTCTCCTCAATTCCATATATTTACCTACACTGCAGTATTTGCAGAGAGCAATCTCAGCCCCTCGCCGCCTGCACTTTGCTAGCCCGAACAAGCCGGGTCCTTTGTTCTCCCTTGCAGGACAGCTCTGCACATTCCCGATGCCCCTAACTTGGCACTTGCTCCAGATGGAATTCTTCTTTCTTGCACACGCTGACCCGCAGCGCACGCGCTGCTGCAGGTACGGCTTGGTGCGACGGCATTCGTCCTCCAGCTCTGCTGCAAACCCGCCATTCTTGGAACCGGCTGCGGTTCTCACTGCGGCACCGTGTCGCATCGCATGGGGGCTGCACAGGCATCCGGAGCGGCACAAGGAGCACCGGCCTCTCCTGCGCCCGTGTTTCCATGGAGGAGCCTCCAGTTCATCACACCTAGGCCACCACGGCACTAATGAGCTAAATGAAACCGCAAACCCACGTTTGTGTCCCAGCCCACGAGTCGAGGTAATGAGCACATATTAAGGTCACTGGTTTGGAAGTCTTTTCTCAGCAGCTCTTTCCAAGCCTTTTCTGGGATCAGCAGCCCCTTCCCGAAGCCCTCGGTGGCTTGTGGCTCTTCCTGCCAGAGTGGCAAGGAGCTGCAGAAGTTTGTGCTGTCTTTTCCTCTCTATTTGGTTTGCAAAATATTCTACCCGTCTCACCCGAATGACTGAAATTCAAGAAATCCACACAGTTTAACAATACAAAATGGCTCAAATTAGTGTCCGTCTTGTTTTTCTCAGTAGTTTAAGGGATCAATATTAATGAAGAGAGCAGCTATAAACATCTCTAATGAGGATGAAGTGGAATATCCCAAACTGCAGCAGTCGGTGCTTGAGCTTGCACCAAATGAAGATGACACCCGCTATTAAAGGCCACATTTTAATCTAGCCGCAATAATAACAGTGAAGTTAGCGCTATTGGTAAATTTTAATAGATGATGTCTTACAAAAGCGTCCTACTTGAAATTCAGCCCAAAGACTAAATTAAAGTCAAAGCCCCAGTCAGCTAACCGGCCTCTAACATGTGAGGAATTGATTTTCTTATTTTCAGCTGTCAGGCCTGCTACGAAGAATGAGTTTTAATTCTGGGGATGTTATTAAACTCCTTGCTTAAGCGGCAGAAAAACGGCGCGGGCGGGCGTGTGGCCGCGGCTGTGAGTGACACCTGCCAGCGCGTGATGAACGACCCTCCTGCCCCGCAGCCCCCGCTCTGTCACTCAGCACGGGGACATTAATCTTCATCGCGGGGCTGTCAGGCCGGGGCGACCGCCTCCACGCCGCCGCCGCTGTCGCGGTGCCCCGCGCGCCGGCACCGCGCGGAACGAGCGCTGATTTACGAGGGGCCATGGTCGCCCCCTCGCCATGCTCGCCCCGCGCCAGGCGCGACGCAAGTAGACAGATGGGGGATAGGCCCGGGCCCCCTGCCGAGCGCCCGCACCACCGCAAACCAATCAAGGCGCTGGCAGTTCCATTACGGGGTAATAAAGGGACATTCATCATTCAATTAGGCACCTGTCACGCGCGCACAAAAGCGGGGAGCCTCCAACCTGCGGCTCCGCGGAGGAGACGCCGCCAACGCCAGGCAGGGAAATAAACGGGGGGAAAAATGAAAAGAAATAAGGTGAAGTAAGTCAACTGCTGGATCGGCCAGGCAAAAGGAAAGGCATTAAGATAGTGGAAAAGTTACCCCTAGGCCAAAATCAGAAGAGTTCTGCACCCTGACAAGGCAATTGAGGGAGATGCCCTGCTGCTCTGCAAGGGGCTGCCGAATGTCCCTGTGTGCCTTCAGGGAAAGGTGGGCATTACATGAGGAAATCTTCCAGGAAGCAGGAGGGTGCTGAGGAGCCCTGATCCCGCTGCAGCGACGGCCTCCCCTGTGCACAGCCCGCCATGGGCAGCAGCGTTCTTGCGCTCAGCTTGGTGCTTGGCCGTGCTCGAAACATCACCAGCACCTGGGCAATTCTCGCGGCCCAGCTGGAAACACTGTCAATTCGGGGCGAAGCCTTTCAGCAGAGCAAAGCAAATAACAAATCACCCCGGCAGCACCTCGGCGAGCAGGGGCACGTGCAGGAGCCCGAGGAGGTGCCTGTCCTTCCAAGCTCCCCTGCACAATTTATGAGGCTCATAGTTTGCAAAACGCAGACCTTGAAAGTTATCCAAAATCCTAATGTCACCACGATGAGATTGTTTCAGGCAGAGCTGGAACTGTCGTGAATTCATCCTGTTCGGCAGCTGCAAATAACAGGTAAAAAAAACCCTAATAATATTAGATTGCCGAACAGCTGCCTGTGCAATAAACTCCGTTAAGTTGATTACCTGCCTGCTAAGAAGCTTTATGTTAAATTGCGACTCCAACATTAAATTACCAGAGCGGCAAAGCTAGGCTTTGCTTAGAAAAACAGAAAGCTAATCCAAAAGTGTTCTCGAGAGGTGATGAATGAAATCCTGGATAAGCACCTAGAATGGGTAAAAATATCCAAAGCGTCTTGGTGGGTTGAATCCCAGCGTCTGCTCTGAAAGGGCTGCCCGAGTGCTGCTGTCCGCGCACAGAGCGCAGCAGGGCTGCACGGGGGCCACCATTTAGCACCACGTCCGGGTGAGGCTGCTCACGCTCCTGCCGTCGCAGCAAGCCCACTCCAGCCACGCTCACACACTCAGGGGGTTTCCAGGGCAAGCTCCTCCTTGGCGCACGCAGACGCACTGACTCCCCCGGACGCGGGGCAGCAGGCCCCCCCGTAACGTGCTGCAAACACCTGTCTTCAATCTCATTAAAAATCCATGGTTCTGAGTTCCCACTATGCATTTGAGCACAGGGTTTACACACACAAATCATGCTACTGGTTTTCAAAATTCTGCCTAAATGATATAAAAACTGAGAGAAGTGCTTGGGAATATTTTGTCAGTTAATAAGGAAAAGTATTGTCAGACAAATTTGCTTCCGCATAGCCTATGACTAAGGCTAAGCAGCAGCTATGACTTAAAGCAGCAGCCAGAGCCCGTCCTGCTGGGAGGGGAGGAAGCTATGCAGCACGTTTGCTGCAAGAGCATCCAGATCCACAACAGGGCGCCTGGGAAGGCGAGCAGCAGAGCTGGGTGCCGGCCGCTTCCCCCTGAGCCTCTGTGTCTGCGTCCCAGGGCCTTGGGCTACAACAGGCTCCCAGCAATGGTGCCCACGCGCCACGCTTGCCACATGCTGGGGACATCAGTCCACAAGGGTTTCTGAGCTGACAAGCGCTACATATCATAAATACAAGCGATAGCATCTTGCCTCGTCTTCATTTCACTATGAAATAATCACCACAGAGTTCCAGCTCTGCCGTAACCCCAGGCAAGGGACACTATTTTGTTTTCCCTTTTCCTTTTCGTCTGAGCATGAATGCCAAAACCAGTCTGCAAAACCTTGAAGAAGGCAGGAAAAAAGTGCAAGGATCACAGAACCAGCAAATTTGTAAATAACTGCTCCCTCCGAGGAGCTGCGGTTCAGTAGCGCAGCGGTCTCCATCGAGGTAGTCCCAGTGCCCAGGTCTCCAGTGGGGAAGAGGCCGGGAATGGGGCGCGGGACTGGAGGGGCCGGATGGTGCAAGTCCCCGAGCCCTTGTGCCTGCGACCCCAGTGCCGCCGTGCCGCGGCTCATCAAAAGCTACAAGCCAAGTCTGCAGGGAACGGGTTACGCAATCAATAAATTGTTGTTCCTGTTTTGATGTCAACCAGAAAAAAAAAAAAAAAAAAAAAAAAAAAAAACAAAAAAACCCAAAAATATCCTCCTTTTCAGGAAGTCTAAAAATAACTAAATAAAACACATGGAGCTAAAAATAAAACAATTGGTTTCAGCTGCAGAGCAGCAATTATTGAGCTCCAGAAGGGCCAGTTTGCCCTATCCCTGCCACAGAGCTGTGCACTGTGCAAACAGCTCCAGTGACTCACCCCAGCACAGAACGGCGCACAGGGCTTGCATGAGGGACCGGCACACACTTCTGGCAAGAGCACCCCTGTTTATGTTCACTAGTATGTGCATTGTTTTCCATAGGGGCTTCTAGGTGGACATCAGCATGTCACAACAACTTACTGAACATTACAAATTAATCAAGAAAAATATAGATGATCCTGGGCTTCCAATATGGCAGCCTCTAAGAAATCAGATTATCCAGGGCTGTCATATGAACGATTTGGTTTATTAAGTGTTAATAAGTCAGGCACATTTATCCAAATGCCTCCAAGGGCACAATCTACCCTCCTCGTTCCTGTGAATACTGTGCTGGTTGCCTTGAGAAACCCAATTTCCTAGGGAGGAAGTGCTACCCGGGGTACACGTCAGCAAGTCCACAACAGGAAAATGAGGGAAGAGGGAATAAAAAAAGGTAATCACGTTGAGACAAAAAGGCAAGGCAGTAAAGTGCCGGGACTATAGCGGGATGAATAATTGATGAGCTGCTGGTTTACGAGTGGGTTTCATTAATATGATCCTGCAGGTTCATTAAGGACCATTCCAGGCTCATCTTCGGAGCTTCCTCCCGAGTTTTGATTAGGTGCTGCAAGTCTTCCCCTTAGACTGCCCAACTAGAGGCCTTTGGTTGTGGTAATCGCTTTCCAAGGCCCGGTCCCCTCTGCCGAGCACCTTTCAGAGCTGTTTTTTATTCCCCTCCCACTAATCACAAGTCCCTAACCATGACAGCAAGTCTTAGTAAATAATATATCAAGATAAATGATAATTGTTCTGTTTTAAGTGTCTCCTAATGAGCATCATAAATTAAAAATTAATATTGCAAAGACTGTATGAATAGCATCAACGCTATAAACAGAGCAGCAGGGATCAAGAATGCAAATGAAAGTGAAACGCTCTCTTATCCACCCCCCCGACATGAAAAAATCCTGGAGCCAGCAGACTGCTAGGCATTTCAAAGCTAATAAATGACTTTAATGAAGTTCTGTAACAGGCAATTTCTTCTTAATCTTCTCTTCCCCTACCAATATTTGGCTCTTTTGGATTCTGGGATTTCTTTTGTTGATTCTTCTTTTCTTTAAATCATCTTTCAAGAACTGTTTGTTTCTCCCCTCAGGTGCAATAGCAATCTCAAACTAGAACCGGCTTCGGAAACGAAACCTACAGAAGGAGCTGCTAACACACTGCTGGGCCTGCTGACCATGGCAAAGGCTACGGTGACTGGGCAGTGGCCACTCTGTCGCGTGCTGGTGCTGTCGGCACGCAAGTGCATTCAAACGGTGCCCTGCTCCGGGACAATGAATGGGGTGCAGACACGTCAGCAGGCCCCTGCACCTCCAAATTGTCAGCTAGAGACAAAGGAGCAACTGGAATTCTTATCTTTCCTTCTTCCAAAGCCTTAACTTCTTAAATCTAGATGTAGAAGTATTTGTACAAGCAGTATTTGCTGCTTCTTTTTTGCTTTCAGTTATTTGAATCATCTGCAGATCCTTGTTTTTCTAAATACATAAACTGAGCCTTTCAAGGCAAAATCTTTGAATGTTTGGTTATGACATCACTCACAATCTCACTGCATTATTTCTGGATGACGATTGCTTAGCAGACTATCAGAGAAGCAAACAACACACAAAATTACTGGATAGTGATGATTTAACATGGTGCAAGTTTTTGGAGGACTCAGTATTTTAATTTAGCCTGAGTGTCTGTGCCCTTCATGATTCAAGACTACTTTTTACAAACTCTTGGCGTGTCGTCTAGTACTATAAATGTTCAACAGCCAACCAAGGAACCACAGCAGATAGGACTCCATCTTCACCCTAGTTTTATTTTCACTCAGTAACACAACTATCATCTTGCTTGTCCATAATGGGTCTTCACGCAACTAGAAGCAATCAGAAACTTTGTGTTTGAATTCTTTGGATGTCCTTGCTAGTTCCATTGCCCTCCTCACACTAACCGCGCTGAGTGGGGTCCTCTCCTGGGCCAACCCCTCCCTGCCTTCTCCTAGACCTTGAGCAGAGCTGGAAGCACAGCTGGAAGCATAGCTGGAAGCACGCGTACCCCATGCTGTTTATTGCCAGCCTCCCAAACGCCCCAAGCACTTGGGACAGGACTGCTCAAAGTATCATTCCAGTACCCATTCTGCAATGCCTGCCCGCATCTACTTCTCTCCATGTGCCTTTTCCTCCCTTCACCAGGTAGCTCCTCTCTGCAAAGCCCTTCCCAATGGGCATGGGCTCTCCAAAGCACCGCATCACTCAGACACCCTGAGCCTCTCCATCGCCCCGGTTGGTGTGAACCCCAGACAGCTCAGACCTTCGAGTGACTGCAGGCCATATCAGCATGATGAACTCTCCCATTTCTAAAGCAACCAAAGGGTTCTCTGAACTTGCTGTTGGTCCACACCAGGGCGGACATGCCTCTCCAACAGGCCTCCCATGGGATCAGAGACAAATGACAGACTCGATGCTGAAAAGATTTCCCTAAGTAACTGCTCTGGGATGCACACTCCCCCCGTGTTAGAGCTGCTTTGGTAGACTTGTCTTCGACCATTGCGACACCCCAAGGGGTCCCAGCTGCTCGCATGGTTTGGCTGCCACGCGAGTCAAGGCAGAAGCGCAGGCAGAGCTGTTAAATGCACAGAATCATTAAAAGTTGGAGACTAATATATCTTTGAAATCCAATTTCATCTCCTTCGGGACAACAGGAGTAAAATGCATTAACCATAATTGTGTGGGTATCTCAGGGCACCACTAGAGGGAAGAGTTAATGTTATTCCAAATTTTGGCATGCCTGCCTTTTTTTTAAAAGCAATTTTAACCCTGAGATACTTGAATTCATAATTTTGGTCTTTAATCAATTAAAACGTTACCGTAACATCACCAGGCTTCAGATCAGTGACATAGTATTTTCATGCTGAACTCCACCTTAGCATTGGAAGGATTTTTTGTTTGGAGATTTCCATTTGCCTGGGGATGCTCAGCTGGTGATTATCGCTGCAGCTCCACTTAATGCATCCCTGCCAAAACAGCGCCAGCTGAGGATCTAGACACGTTTATTGGCTCTGCTACCTCCTCCCGCGACCGCTGTGGTTCATCCCAAGCAAGAACGGGGCTCTGCAAGCCGCGGTCCCTCTTTGCCCTCTGCAGCGGGGCCGCACACTGGATCTGTGGGATGAGCCCTGCTCCCGAGGAATGAGCTGGGAGCACCACCCCGCTCCATCCAGGCCACCGAGCAGCTGCCACATGGCAACAGCTCCCGGGCCGTGCTGACCTGTAACAAAGCTGAACCGCTGACCTAGAGGTGAGAGGTTCCAGATCCAATTACCTATTCCCCTGGTGAGGCACCAAGTTTTGCCTTGAAAACATAAATTACAAGTGCACACAGTAATAATAAACAAGAATAAAGTAATGCAAAAGTTGGATTGCTGTTAAGATTTCAATAGACACCGAACTTTGGGAAACGACACATAGCTCCTGGCCACTGGCAGCCCCTCTCTGGCATCTATGCCTATAAAAAAAGGAGGTAAAGGGGAACAGACTGATGCAATATTCCCCTGCTTTTTCTCATTTATCATTAACAGGAAGGATCAATAAAAATAAATATCATTCTCCCTGCAAACAGATAAATACTAAGCATAAAAATATCTGTGTTTTGTGAAGAAGGCCCTTTCCACCGGCTGCAGGTCCGAACGTGGCTGTTTGGTGACGGAGAGGCTGATGCAGCAGGCGCCAATCGGCTCTGCGCAGGCACCTGTGCAGAGCACCCTTCTCTGCTCTGCCGGTCCACGTTGCTCCGCACCATGTCACCAGGCTGCATCGGAACTGCACAACCTTCCTTCTGTTCTCAGCAAAACTGAAGCTGCAGTGGAACTCCTCAGAACAACAAAACGAACAAAGGAAAGAACAAAACACCCTAACTTTGGCAGCAATAATGTGAAAAGCTGCCTTAATTATTCCATCTCGATGATTCCCTGCACTCATTATGAAGTTACTTTGATTTTTGCGTTAAAATAGTTTGCAACGGTGGTCAAAAGAGCAGGTTGCTGTGTGCAGGCCCAGCAGCAGCCTCTCTTCATTCGCCTGTTCTAGCGCTCGGCTTGCGGGGGCCGGCAGGTCTCGCTCCTCCCGGGGGACAGGCAGAGCTTCAGCAAGGACGAGGCCTTCCTTGCTGCCAGCTGCGAGGATCCTCTCAGCCCACGGAGGCAGTGGTTAGACTGAGCCCCTTCAAGGCAGGTGATGAGGAGCTTCAGGACGGCAGCGCTCCCACAGCTATGTGCAGAGTACATGCCTGAAGGCTGCTTTTAACGAGGCTCCCAACTTCCAAGCAGCTCAAGTCTCACTCGTGCAGTATCCTGACCTGGTTCTCGAAAGCCTTGAGACATCCCAACAACCACAAAGTCGCTCGCAAAACGCCCAAACCGATATCCAGCAAAGACAAGACAATGTGAGCTGGCTGAGTCTCTTAAAAGCCAGAGGCTCAGGTTTATTTCTAAGGAATCATGGTGAGAACAGCTTCTCAGAGTGTGTGTGGGGGACCTGCAGCGTGCCTGCTCTGTAAATCAAGCAGATTTTCCCCCAAATAAATATATAAATGAATGGCCATTTTAGGACTGACATGAATCAGTCCAGGAGGAATCATCTTTAAGAAAGTTATTAGTGAACGGAAACAGGTGGCTACAATTTGAGTTAAACTGCAACCCTAACTGTAGTGTTTGCTATCAGGCACACTATAACAACAGATGTACAGTTGCACCTTGGGATGAATTCATTATGGCCTGAGAAACATAATCATGCCATTCCGACCATATTTTGTCCATATGCTCCTGTGGTTTCCACCCGGCTTTATTGGCACCGCGCTCGGTTCTGTAGCGGGAGGCTCCCCGGATCATCATTGGCGCTCATTGCCAGAGCCGGGTAGGGTCCCCGTGCAGCAGCCCCGACCTCGGGACGTTTTCCTCACAAAAAGAGCCTGGAGACCCACAAAGCAGGACAGTGCCCTCAGTCAGGCTTCCAAATAGCAGCTGAGCCTGGAGAGCACAGGGGGCCACCGCACAGGACACCTTCCAGTTATAAAAATGTAGATTATATTGCTATCTCACACTGTAATTTATGGGATGAATATTGTAATTCATTGAATGTCACGACTTATCTTTTATTCATATAGTTACTATTCCATTACCAGAGAGGGAGGTTTGTCAAAGGTTAATTATTTTAAATTGCTCAGGCAAATTTATTTTGATTTGTACAATTTTTTTTTTCTTGAATAATCAAAGGCCTATATATTCATACTGCCATGCAAGGCTTCATATTTTTTTAAAAAAGTAATACTCCTTGCTGATGCAGTCAGACTACACAAACGCTTCGGTAGTGGCTGAAACAGGATTCTTTTAACCCTACATGGAAGGAATCTCACGAGGAACTTGGCAAATCACCTTGCAAGGAGCCAGGCATGAGGTCCCACGCGAGGCCAGGCCGCAGCCGCCTGCTACCCCTGGAGCCAGCACCACCCAAATCCACCCTCCGGCCCGGAGCAGAAGAGAAAGGTCCGGAGCAGGGAAAGGAGGAGGAAGAGGGAGCGCCAAGAGAGGCCCCATTGTTCCGCAACCCCCGCCAAGCGCCTGGTTTCAAACAGCTCTTGGACAATATTGGGGGTGGGGGGAGAAGGAAACTCGGGGGAAACAGCTGATTAGATTCTGGCAAGGTGGACCAAACATCTGCTTCAAACAAAAGACATCTGCATATTTCACATTTATTTTTCATAATTTACAGAAGCAACCTGCCAAAATTTAGCAAGGGAGAATAAACTAGCACATAATTAGCTAAAGTTTGCTTGCTTTAGAAGTTATTAGCATGAAGCCCAGTAGCTCACCTGGGAGGACATCAAGGAATGCAGATAACTACAGTTTGATTTTGCAAATTCAATTTCTGACCCAGCGTGCCAGGCCAGGAGCGCGGCAGCGCGCGCGGGGGCTGAGCCCATGTGCCAATTAACACCAGGCAGCGGCTGTCCCCCGTCCCCGTGCCACCGCACGCAGCTGTCTCCAAGGCTTCGGTAACACTGGTTATTAAATAAGGATCGATTGGACAGACTGCTCTTGCTGCAGTTTACATGGCCAGCAGGCTGCGGTTGGAAAGCAAAACTGACCTCGCAGTTTTCCCTCATGGGGAGGTGCACCGTGCGCTGGGCGCGTGGGGGCACAAGTGCCAGGGCACCCGGCAAATTTTCCGCAGCAGCCATGAAGGCTTTGTTAAAACACAGGAAAATGACTCCGTGCCAGGCTCTGGGCGCCCGCGTGGCCGTCCGTCTGCCGGTTAATGTCCGGGACCCTGCAAGTAGCCGTGAAAGCCATGTGCTCCATGAATACCGACTGGCTCTGTGTTTGGTCTACGTGGGAATGGACAGAATTCCAGGGTGGGAAATCTCGCCTTTGCTGCATGTGGGAGCAGAAGAACCCCCATTACATCTGGGGTTGTGTCCTGGAGTTGAAACAGGAGTTGGAGAACTCAGAAGGCGCCTTCTTACAAGCCCCAGGTTAAACGCCGGTTCATGGAAGAATGTGCGAGTCTCCTGCTGAAGCGAGCGGAGGTTTGCCCTGCTCCCTCGCTCCTGCTCTCACAGGGAGGATTTACTGTTTCAGACAGAAACCATGGGAAACTCTCGCTCTTGGACTGAATCCTGCACGGCGCTTCGGACTGATTTGAACCTGAAGCTCAGAGCAAAACGCAGGGAGTAAAAACTGAACTGCCAAAAAAGTTCTGTCGGCCCAAAGGACTATGCACTGCCAAGCACAGCTCAGCTCTGAGAGACGTTTCAAGCTCCTTAATCTGGGCTTTATGGCTTGCACCTCTGTGCCGCAGGATGAATCCAAGACAGAATCTGAACACGCAAAACTTTGGGGAAAAGTTTGCATGGGAGTGCAGTGACCCACCCAGACCCGGGGGTTTTAGCTCCAACGTGCGGCTGCTCAGTTCACAAGGATTTGGGGTAACAGCAGTTAGACTGGAGCAAGATTCTGTCTTTACGTTGGAATAACTGAATGCAACAGAGCCCACGTGCAGCTCCACAGAGGCAAGATGTTCCAATCGTTATTTGCAATAATTGTAATAATTTGTAATAGTAGGCAGAAAGATGTCAGTTTTTAAATAAAACTTGAAAGGATACCTGAACTAGCTTACCCAGACCTTAATAATAATCTATTGTTTCAATTCTTTAGCTTCTTTTTTATTTCTTTTAGTTAAATCAACAAGAAGGGTGCAGTGGAAGTAAGTGACCTGGAGCCTGTGCTGATCTACAGGAGCCCAGAGCACAGGATGCTGCTACTTGGAGGTAGGTACAAGTAAACACTGCCTGCTTTCCAACATTCACTCAGTCTGTGTTCGAAGGAAGCCGAGATCCTGAGTTGCCCAAATAAATCAAGATCACTCCCTATGTTTAAGATGTTCAATTCCCACAAAACTGAACAGCTTCACAGCTACTCTTTTTTTTTTGAGTATTTTGAAACAAAAGGTAATTTCAGACAACTAGAAGCACTTCAACGAGGATACCAAGCTCAATTTTAAGTCTTTTACTGCTTATAATAAGAACAATGGAAACAGCAGCACATTTGAGAGCAGATTTGCTACCAGTTTACGTCCTCCTGAGCCTAGGGAAGTGCCATGCTCACAGCTCTGTGCGGATGGAGCCGTACATGGCGGCTGACCAATTTTCACAGCTTTGCTGGGAAGAGACGCAGGATGAACCTCTCTGCCGCCCAGTTTTCAATGCTCCACACACAGCTGAGCAGCAACAGATGAGAACAATAAGCAGACAATACTAAGTGATATTAAGTAACAGTAAATACACTCCTGATCACAGGATAGATCTAGTGCATTATTAATTGTAAGCTGCAGTATCTTGAAAAAGGAAAAAACTGCCTACACAGGTCCTTTTCTTAACGTTATTGCATGTGGTCTCACTCATACAGGTAATTTCATTTTATACTTTGTCATTATTCAACCTGTTCATTCCTTTTAATTACACATACAATAATTTATCATAGATATTTTGCTATAAACATTTAATTAAGCATCTATTAATACGAGTTAATGATCTTACCAGTGACCAAAATTCTCCTGTGGATTAAGCAGAAAAGGAGGCATTGAACATTAAAAAAAAAAAAAAAAAAGCACAGTAAATAAACAAAGCACAGAGAGCTCTGTAGAGCAGGAGGACAAACAGGGCCTGCCTGGCCAGCCTGCTTCAGGAATGTTGCAAATGGGAAGCATTCACTATTTTAGGAACATCAATCATATACTCACTCCGTTTATTTACTTATCTACAGTTTCCATGTAAATCTTTCTTGAAAAGTGTAAACTCCTCAGAATTATAAACAAAAACGAGGTCACATTTGGTATTTTGCCTATTTGCACTACAATTACTCAAATTCACTGGGCGCTAACAAAGGAGAAGCTTTTCATTCCAGCGTGCTCTCAGTGGGGAGGGCTCCCTCCTACATGGCAGTCCCCAGTCCCGCTTACACGACCGTCAGTCTTGGGCAGCAGGGATCCTCTGTCTAGCTACTATCCCTAGGTACCCGACACACTGTAAATTCACCGTTTAACGCAGCCCGGGATGAGCTTTTGACCACACTCGTCACCTCTCAGCTTTACATCGCCCTTCCTCGTTCCAGTCGTCTTGGAAGAGGATAATGGAGATGCAGGCACTGGGTTAGAAAAGAGCTCCCATCGCCAGGGTGGCGCAAGCAGGAATCAAGCATGGACACCCCTCCGCATGAGGCTGGAATTCCGTATCCCGCTACGGATGGACCTCCATCTTCGTCGACGTTCTCCGGAAAATGCCACGGCCAGGGCTCAAATCCTCCGAAATTCAGGCTCCTCCTGCCTAGAGGATATGAGTATTAAACTCATCCACATCTCACCCTATAAACACAGCACCTCCAGGAGCAAAAGGCCTCCTCATGTGCTGATGTGGTTCTGGGAAGGGTGTCATCTGTTCATAAATATTCCTCGGAGGTTTGCTCTGCAACCACTGAGCTGAACCAAATCTGTTTGGACTATGGGATTTTCATCTCAACATCACAGGCTGGCGTTGCAACACACACAGAGCTGAAACAAAGACAATTTATTAGTCTACTGAAAGATCTCTTCTGGCCAAACTTGAGTAAAACCATCCCATATTGGTACTCGTGTAAGATCATAAACTCAAATGAACACCAGCTGAAGCTGAGGACAGTGGTAATACCAGATGACAAACTGATAAAGTCGTCATATTCATCAGCACCGAGAGCAGCCGGTCACTTCCTCCCCCTCGCTGAATTAGCCACAAGGACTGTTTTAATGATAGCCAGAATGTGCTAAAAGCACATGCTGCTGCGGCAGTGCTGAGTGGGCCTCCCAGAGCCCGCATCTGAGGAGGAGATGGTAAAAAAAACAAAAACAAAAAGATTCTCTGGGAAGGACTAAAAAGAGGGGGTAAAATAAAATTGTGCGGTAGAAATAAAAAAAGTAGATAAAAGACTAAAGCACAGGAACGAGTTTGACACTAGAAACACACTGCTTTGTTCAGACTCGTGCGAGAGTGTGTGAACAGAAGTGATGACAAAAGCTACAGAATTCAATACGATCACCATGAGGGTGGGAGGCTTTGCAAGCAAACACCCAACTTTCCAGCAATGGAAAGGCTCAAAACATTCGGAACAAATCTTGGAATTTTACACGCCGACTTACAGACTTGTTTATAGGCTCTGCGTGGTCTGGTCTCGGGCGGCTGCACACGGCGCTTCCGAGCGGCGCTGGCGCTCGCGACGCAGAAATCTGCTCTGCAATTTGGTGCTCGGGTCTCTGTTTTGAGACAAAAGCACCGCATTTATCTCAGCTGGGAAGGGGGCCAATCATACCTATGGCTTGGAGGACAAAGCCATTAAAATAAGTAACATATTTTTGCTTTGGTTTCCATGTCATCAGTTTGGCTCGTTATTTCCATCAACTACAGTAAGCAACCGCTCATTTCATTTAACTCAAGGCAGATACCAACACGGAAAAGACTCTGCATTTTTCCCGAGTTTCCACCCCAGGCAGCGTCAGAGGAAGGAGCAGGTGAGCCTGCAGTGTTTCACAACACTGATTTTTTCATGTTTGGGAGCCTTTCTGCCCCGCTTAGAGAGGCAGCCTTACGGGGACGTGGGCAGTGTGAGCTCAAGCTGGTAAGAGCCCAGTGCAGCCTGCCTTGCAAAATGCTTTTATACCCATGAGGAAAAGTGTAGCGATATTTTCCTACAATTTTTTTCAAGCCTCAATAAAGCCACAGGTGTGGGGAACGTTGATATTAAAGCAATAATGAAAGTATGAAATAGCTGACTCTAATGGTCTGAGCTTGCGGGTTTTGTTAGCATTCTTAACCTAAATGTTTGTTCTGTAGTACTAGAAATAGGGAGGCAGACGGGGAAAGCAAGATCCCTCATGCCCGTGATGACCTCGGGTGTCAGCAGAGCCACTCAGACGTCTGCAAGCCCTGGGCACACCAGTCCCTGGGCAACTTGGGTGAAACTACGCAGGGGAAAAGCAAACTGCAAACGAACGACCTGCAGCTTTTGCCACTCTCAAACTAACCTCCTCTCTGTGTCTTCAAGTACAGGGTAACAGCCCCAGAAACGCTGCCCTTCTCATTGCAGCAGGAGCCTCGTGCACATCTGTTCCACGGGGACCTTGCCAGCGAAGGAGGGAGCCCCGCGCGCCCCGTGGAGCAGCCTTGGAATGAGGGAGCAGCCTTGGAATGAGGAAGCAGTCTTGGAGCAGGGAGCAGCCTTGGAGCGAGGGCCACGAGGCTAAGAAACAGGCACGTCGCCTCCCTTGCAGGGAGTCAAATCAACAGAATTAACAGAAGTCAAATTCCGCTCTCTGAAGGTGCTAGCAAAAAGCCTGGAAAGATTTACCAAGCGATGGACCTGGATGAGGCCACCGAGGAGCCCCCAGGAGCAGCCAAGGGAAAGGGAAGACCTGCGCCGTGCTGGGCCCCGCTCCGCGTGTGTCCCCGGTCTGCTGGGCCGCCAGCGCTGCCAGCGCCACCTTTATATCAAGGAGGGTTGAGCAAATAAATAAGTAGATGAAAAGGGGAAAAGTTGTCAGTTTTGATCGCTTCCAGGAGACCTATTTAAACTCACTCAGACACAGTCACCTTTACGGCTCTTCTCTCCGAGCCTCGTGCCCGTGACGCCGCCTTCAAAGATGTTTAAGCACATTTGCACTATTAGCCCGAGTGCTCCAGACCGACCCGCGAGGGAAGGGTTTGCAGGGTATTATCTACTCTAACGTGACATTTTATCTCTTCACCTATATCACCGTGGTGCCCTGCCGTCCATTTCATTTTGCTCGCACTGTGATGAGGCCAGCAGCAGGGCTGTTCACAGGCAGATTCGCAGGGTCTCCGCGCGAAATACCGCTCCGGCAGCACAGCCCAAACCATGGGAATGCGACATGTGGGGAAGGTCTATTGCAGCGCTCCAGGGCCAGACTTTACACAGTTTTTTTGGCACCCAGACACTTTTGTAGAGACAGCCCGAAGGGGTTAATAATGGAAAAAAATCATTCTCAGTGTTTGTCCTGTCAGAGAATGAGCTTCCCTGTGTCGCACTCAGGCACGGTTACTGTATTATTTGGATTGCTAAATAGACTGACAAAAAAGAGATGGTTTAAATCTGCAAATCATTTTTCTCCTTCTGATTCTTAATATAGTTCCCATACCTGAGTAGGTACTTGTACGTGAACGGAGGGCCAAGTCAACCATGTAAAACATTCCTAAACATCTCCTCACTGACACCGAACGAGGGCATGTTTAACTTCCCAACCTTTCCTTCCCTTAGAACCACTCCCATGAAACAAGGGTGGTTCTGCCTTTGGGTTCAAGCAGGAGCAGAAATTGTCCCCAAACTGCACCTCGGACGGGCTCTTTGGCAGCAGCTTTTCTCCCTCTCCTCCCCTCTTGCTCTCCAAAGAGAATATCCTTCTGCTGGTACGTTATAAACACTCCTTGGTATTTACAAAAAAAACACTAAAAACTGCTCACCACAAATGCAGAATGTTGTGTGTTCTGGCAAAACCATCCATTTCCATCAGGGAATTTGGGATTTTGGCTCGGGTCTGGAATTCAAACTCTTCTTCAGCATCAGGGATTTGCAACGCCTTTGGAAACCGTAGATTTAGGAAACCTGCCTAGCACAGCCCAGGAAACCTTCACCCGAGCAGCAAACACATCTCCCCTACATGGTAGGTATTTGTCTAAACCCACGTGCGGCCCTTTCCGCTCGGTCCCTGCAGATAATGTTACTCTGACGGATTAATCCTCGTTATTGAACGATTTATTCTGCCTAAAAATAATAATAGAAGGTGGACAAATGCCTGCCTGTCAGTGCGTCAGCCTCAGAGCAAACACAGGGGAGCGGCGCCCGGCTTTCCCTAAGCAAACAGGCAACCCTGGGTGGGATTCAGGGCTTCAGAGACAACCTGCCAGGTCTAATCAAAATATTAGCAAATGTACTAGGGTGGAGGTGCTTTAATCTGTAATCTAAAAATAAGCAAATAAATAAATAACAACCAAAAAGCATTCACTGTCCTCTTTGCAAATCTGTTTTTCCCTCCCTTTGCCAAAGAGCTGCTTTTGGGGGGTCTCAGCAGACAAAATGCATAGCAACTAACAACACATATATAATGCATGTGCAGCATTTCAGACAGCTGCGATACAACAGACTGAAAAAACCCCAACAATTTGTTAACAATGCATCAAATTCCTCATGATTTTACAGGAAAAAAAAAAAAACTCCAAGTCTTCACTTCCCAATATTTCATTAAAACCAAACATTTTAAATGAAAACGAAAATATCTTGCCAACCGTCTCTGCTGACTAAATAGTCATTTTGTGTCGAAAACGCAATATTGCTGTGAAAATCGTCGGCCAGCTCCTTCCTTTCTTTTCAGTATGTACCAATGCAGCTGTAGTAAGGACATGCAGTCACAGGGCACCACTTGCGTGGCCCTGCACCACGTTCCCTCTCCCCACGGTGGCCCATCCTTCGCCTTCCCTTGCTCCCACGCCTCGAGGTCCTGCAGCTCATGCAGGCATTCGCGCTTCTGCTGGCTGGTCCCACCCATCCTTTTTCTCCACAAAAGACCTACTTTTCCACCTGCTGTTAGTTGCTACTGACAGCGGAAGGTGCCTGCTGAAGCTCTGGTTTCTCTGCTGCACAGGTTTGTTTTCTCCACATGGAGCAAGAGGCACATCTGGGAATTAACTTTATTGAGGGACTTCCGTATTATTAACTTTATTCCTCGATTTGAGGGCCCGTAGCTCTCAGCAGGATGATTTCAGGACTGCACGCAGACAGGCAGCAATGCTCTTGCCCTCCCCAGCACGTTCAGCGGTGCCTCCCATGCGGCGAGCCTCTTCCAGAAGGAGCAGCGAGGTGTTTCCGAGCCTTCCCAGTAGCCCAGACGCCCTTCTACAAGGTCTTGTCCTCGAGGCTCTCCCAGGAGCGCCGCTGCCTCTGCCCTGTCCTCTTGGCCCGGTGGCACCAGAGGCACCTCTGCCCCAGGTCCCTGCCCTTCGTCTCGCCTCCGTGGCCAGAAGGGTCGGACCACTATGAGATCGGTTCATCCACCCCACGTTCCCTCCACCCCATGCTCCCTCGTCTGCAGCGCCTGGATCACCACCAGCCTCCTCTGTCCTGCACAGAGCAGCCGCAGTGCCGTGCCCGGCCACAGCGCGGGAGCCGCGTCCGGGTCCAGGACAAGCTGGGTGGTGCTGCCTCTTCCTGGAGGAGCGGGACCAGGGAGCGTCCCCTCCCCACGTGGCGTTGGCCCCCGCAGCATCTTTACCAAAGCCCTCTCCACATCGCGCTCTTCTTCCCAAAGCAATGGCAGCCATTTGACGGATGCTCGGAGGTTGGGAATTTCAGTGGGAATTTTCTGCCTAAAAAAAGGCACATTAGCAAGCAGATGAGGGCGAGGTAGCAAAGTTGCACAATAAGTGAAATATAGCAGATGGCTCTGCAACTATAAAAATCTCCAGATTCACAGATGAGGTAGACAGAAAGGACATTTCCTCTACTTTTATGAATTACTTCTGCCTTATCCCTATGAATTTTGGCAGTATTGCCACTGTTTCCTTTTTTTTTTTTTTTAACTGCAACTTTCCAAACGTGCTCCCCTCCTGCGTTAAGCCCACCAGATCCCTCGGGCCCAAGCTGCTCCCCAGGGGCATGAGCTGTGGGTTGCTCCTGGGAAAACAGGCACTGCTCAGCATGGAGCAAGCGGCCGCCGCGAGCAGAACCGGTGCAAGCAGAACCGGTGCCAATCCAGAATTCCAGAGGAGAAATAACAGGGTAAAGGGTAACGGGTAGACAGCTCCATTTCCAAGGTTCTGCAATTTCAGTCTGTCAGCAACACGTACATTAGAAACTCAGTCATCAAAAGCAAAACTTTCTGAAAACTCCCTGCCATCTAAAAGATGGTCTTGTCCCCTGATATCTATTAATTGCATGGAAAATTTCCTCATTATTCAAAATGTCGATTATATGAACTTGTGCAATGTGTCCCCTGGCACTTGGATAATCGAGGCTGTATTGCACACGGGTCCTTCTTGCAAAGCCTAGAAGACAACCGACTGCCCTCGAGAGTAGAGGTTTGCAAGATCAAGCCATGCAATACATAGGAGCAACGTTCATCATGAATAACTTCTAAATAATTTGCTGTCTGTGATCAAGCGTTAGTATCAATAAATGGACATCACCCTAGTAAGGTCCAGCATAAGTCTTTTCTGATACAGTGTTACTAATACTTGGTATTGATCAGCAAGCCGGTCTGAACCCCCTTCAGCAGCTCAAGCAGCGTCACTCCACGGCAGCTCCTGCCTGTTAGTCCCCAGCTCCATCCACTCGCAGCCACGAGGCACGGCTGCCACGATCTCCGTTTGAGGAGAAAATCAGAGGACTTCACCCAGTTCTTCTGGTCACCGCAGAAGAACCAGGTTAACAGTTCTCCTAGGTCTGTGTCTGCCCCCTCGGATTTCACATCATACGCATTGCATTTTGGCGCAGGAGAAATTTCCTGAGGAAGTGGAACAGCTGGACACAGGAGGTCACACACGCAGCCCCAGCATGCTGCATATTTACACTGAACACGGTGCACGGATGCAGGGGCAGCATGTCAGCCACAAACAAACGCCGGGAAGCGCATTCCTTGCTGGCGGAGGCAGGAAGGGCTACCAGCGACGAGGTGCAGGACACCAGAGCCCCACGCGATGCCTTGGCAGAAGCACAGCGCCTTTCGCAAGGTGCTCAGCTCTGCCGTACTGCCCGTCCTGTGCATGAGCCATCGCTTCTCCTTCAGCCACAGCAACGCTGGGGCAGGAGCCAAGGCCACGCAACGCCAGGGACCTCGCGCTCCGGTGGGCAGCGCGTCGGGGGACAGCCGGGCACACGGAGCCAGCCAGGCCTCAGGCACCCGTGCGCTCCAGAAGAGCCCAGGGGCCTGGCCAGCTTCAGGGACTGCATGAGAGCTACGGAGCTGCGCGGACGCTGTCCATCGCCGTTGGCTAACGTCATGCTGGGAAACGTCCCGTTGTTTCTTGTTCTCAGCTCCGCGTGCCGGGGCAGCTCTCGCACCTGCGCTCTTTCCTCCCTGGGAAACCTCTGGCCTTTGGGTGGCTGTCCCTCAAACTACAGAGCCACAAAGCCAGGAAACCCGTAGATTACAACGTTAATCACATACGGCCTGGTGATGGTGTTCTCACCCTCCTCTTCACCACACTGTTTTCTCTGGCAACAAGCTCCGCATTAGCAGTGCATAGCGGGATGAAATCACTCCACAGCAGAGGAAGGGACCACGCGGTGGGGACGCTCCCGCGTCGCTCCCTCCGCAGAGCGCTGAAAGCAGAGTGCCCGTAGCCCCTGTCCTGCTCCACAGGGAACGCGCCACGAAAGCGCGGCGCCGAGGTGAGGAGGTGCTCGCCCAAGCCCTGTAAGTTAAAAGCAACATCTCCTAATCTCTGCTAAATGTAATGGGTAGTCAAAGTAATGAGGCTAACCCGGGCGTAATGATTAATCGCAGTGTGAGTCGTGACCCTGGCAGCTGCATTCTGAACCAGCTGCAATCTATATAATGCGTTCCCAGGAAGACCAGACAAGGAGGAGCTGTGTTAGCACACAGTGCAGATGGTGTGCGCGCATGTACCAGTACACTCGGGCCCGGCCGAGGGGAGCAAAGGTCTTTGTTTACTAATATTCTTAAAAGGATAGCCATTTGTCTAGGATATTTATTATGCTTATCATAATCAAAGAGCTTGATTTCTAGAATCAATCCTTTTATTGCTAACAAAATATATCATGACCATGAAAAAAGATGGCTAGAGTGGGCACAGGCTCTGCGCTCTGCGTAGGAGCAGCCTTCAGCAACCCGTCTTCTCCTCCTCCACCTCTCCCTGCCCAGCGCCAGGGTCCTGGGAAGCCACAACACCAACCATAGGGCAGCGGAGGGCGTGCGGTCCCGCCGAGGCGGACGCGTCCAAAGGCTCCGCTCTTGCCCTGTTGCCGCTGCGCAAAGGCCCATCCAGGGAGCCTGTAGCACCTTAACACAGCAGCTGCGCCTGCCCGACACCCTGAGGCACCTCATAGGGTAGAATCTTCATGAGGAGGGCACAGAAGTGCCCTTCTTCCTGCAAGGTACTTTGGGGCTACCTCTCCTGCCTCAGCTGGGCTCGACACTGATGCAAGTACCAAGCTTTGGGCTTCTCTATTTACTCAAGAACACATGAAAAACAAAAACAAACAAAAAAAAACCCAGAGGGTGAGGGTTAGGGTTAGGGTTTTTCCTCAATTTTATCTCAAAGATTTGGATCAAGGGACAAGCATATTAGCACTGCAGGCAGCTCTACAATAGGCCCGGCAAGGGACTTTAATCCTCCATCTCTACTCCTTGGAATAGCCCATCTGAAACCACCCTGACATTTGCTACTCAATATTGAGCATTACATTTGCTATCTTATATTAGTGGCTGGGGAAAAAACTGCTTACCACAAAAAACTCCTTGAGAGCCCAGCCTTTTCCCCTGCCAAGTGGCTCTGCGGTAGCTTTAGGGCAGCTCTCACCATGCCCTGGGGGGCTCCTTTGGTGCTCCTGCACTGCCCCTTCCTCAGCTGAACGCAGCGCTTTTCGCCTCGCTGCCGCCACTGCTGCACGCAAGAGGATACCGCACCCCACAGTGAGGTCGCACGTGCTCTTAGCCGTGCTAAGTCCAGGTAACTCTTCCTACGCAGACTCTATACGCAGTCTAAGACGGTGCTGCCTGCCGTGTTCTCAGTAACACGCAGGAAGGCTGGGAAGGACCCGGTTTGGTCCCGGAGCAGCTTGGCAGCGCATTCTCTGTGCGTCTCCCGCGCTCTGCTGGCTCTGGGAGCTCCCGCGGGTGCCGTGGTGGCCCGGGCGCTCCCACGGCAGCCGCAGCCTTGCACGAGCTCCGAGCGCCTCCTCCGTGAACGCGCCAGCGCCAGCCTGGGAACGGCCGTGGTGCCAGTGCCCGCGCCAGAGCAACACGGCTCTGCAGCCCCCGCAGCGCAGCACCTGGCCCGAGGCAAAGCCACGCCAGGAGCTCAGTGCACTGTACAAAACCCCCAACCAGGGAAAGGTGCATCTCCCTGCTCGCTGCAACGTGCGGGAACTTGTGCAGCCTGGATTTGATCCAAATATCTTGCAGGGAGATTCCTTAGCTCTGCATTAATCCTTCACATCAACCCTAATCCTCTAAGTAAACTGTTTGCGTTTTGCAAGGTCTCATTGTAAATGACAAGGAATTTTAGGTCAGAGATAACACAAAACGCAACAGTGTAAGAATGGCATAAATAAAGCAGTGCTATTCAGAGCCTGACAGCGCCGGGTGAGTAAGCAAAGTGACCCACAGGGCAAAGCGGGGAACAAGCATGAACACGGGCTGAGTGTGCAGCCTGGGCAAAAGGTAGGGCAGCCTCGGAGGAGCAGCACAGCGAGTGCACCCTGAGCAAACGCAGCTGTGCCAGGTCTATAGGAATGCCGTGTTCCCGGGGCAGGAAAAGCAGTGGCTCTGGGCGGAAAGCGGGGCCTGCACGAGCGCAGCTCCGCAAGATGGGCACAAATGGGGGAACCCACAGGCAAGCCCGCCCTGAGGGCTTTCCTTGGGCAGCACCCGGCTTCCTCTCCAAGTTCCTCCCCATCCCCTTTATTTCTGCTGCTTTTGTCTCCATTCTTCGCAGCCAACGCATTTGTGATAAAAATCCTGCATGGTGCCAGATTTAGGAATACTGGTCGGACTTCAGAGAAAAGCAAGTCTCTTATCTGATGGCCTTTCTGTACTATCTTTTTTTGGTACAATAATAATTATTTCTTATGAAAATTTTACTGACAGTAATCACCGAAAAGTGAAGTACTCTAATGAACGACTCCATTTTCAAGGTTTTGTAAGGTAATTTATGTAGAGGTTTAGACTAAAACTTAACTAGCGATTCAGGAATCAGTATCCCAGTGATGCTTATTAACTGCTGCATCCAAAACAAACCTTCTGGATTCAGAAACTTAAAAAGAACGTGAATAAAAAACACCTATCAGAGATGAAACACCATTTCAGCCATGCACTAAAGCTTTTGGGCTCAGTTTTAATGGGGACTATGCTAGCTTACGGCGGAGCACAGAGAGCACCCGCACACCTCCAGCACTCGTGTCCACTCGCCTGCAGCGTGGGAAAGGCGCCCGGGGCCATGGCACACCCAGGGGTGCGTGAGCCTCCGGAGTCCCCCAGCTCGCCCTGCCGAGGCCGGAGCCCCCCAGCTCGCCCTGCCCAGACGGGAGCCCCCCAGCTGGCTCTGCCATTGCTCGGGAGCTCAGGCGTCTGCCCTGTGCTCTGGGGCCGGTCCCGCTGCAGAGCATGGACACCGGGGCCGCAGCACCGCACGGCCCTGCCAGCGCCGCTCCTTCTGCGCGTGGGAGAGGAGGGCTCAAGTGGATTCCACATTAACCCTGCCAGGCTGCGTGCACTACCTGATCGGGGGGTTTTAATGCGCCGTTTAACCAGGCTCCGCTTTGCAAACCCAGCGAGTTTCAAAGCAAGCTCCAGTTCCTGCAGAGCTGTCTTTAGGGGCGCTTTGATCTTTCCAGAGTACCTATCTTGTGTGTCTGGAATTGCTCTAGTTCAGCAAGGCTCCGTAGCACTTCAAGAAAGGCAAAAAAAAAAAAAAGAAATCTCTTTTATTAAGGCTGTAAACCTAAGTGACCGCAATGATGGAATGTGCTGCTGTGGTATCCTGTAAATCCCCTAGAAAAAAAGAAAAGCACAAACCAAAACAAAACCAAAAGAAGAATCTCCGGGATGAACTGAAATGCAATATTTATGAAACATGTTGCCAGTGTCCCAGGTGGCAAGAAGAAGCCTTGTGGTATGCTGAAAGGCTTGATCTTCCCGAGCATTAGAATGCTGAATGCTGATTTAAATGATCGGGTGAAAGCTGAGGAAGTTATGGCTGAAATTTTGGCTAAAGATGACAGCTCTGGGTTTCGAGTTGCACAAAGCAGTCTGAGGGATTAAGCCAACAAAACCCACTCAAAGATATCCAGTTTCCAAAAGGGTAATCTTCGTATCAGCGATTCGCACTCAGACAATGGCGAGGATTCCTCGTTGCTCTGACTTTGCCATATTAATCTTACTTTACAAATACATGCAGTGATTTATATCATGTTTAATTAACTGATTGAGGGCTCCTGTGGTAAAATGGCATCACATTAAGCTCTGTCCTTATGGCAAATGCGAATCACATCTTTAGCCTTGCAAGAACAAAATATCATGGGATTCACTGATGACAGGATGTAGGAATCGAAATAAGGTCCCTCCTGTTGTTTGAGAACCCAGTGAGGGTGGCTGCCATATGCTCATCATTTCCAAGGGAAAAAAATGACAGGATAGAAGAAAGAACTGCTCTAGTTCTTCCAATATGTTCAAATCTCAGAAGAAAATGATTGTACAGCAGTTCTGTACCGAGGCCAAGTTTTACATGAAAGTGCATAGCAAACTTTCAAAAAGCTTATAATGAGAGACCTTTTTAACTGACTTTTTGTATTTAAATAACTGTGCTGTGGCATGACTCTTTTTTTCCCTAGAAAAAAAAACAGAAAAAAAATGGATGAACTATAAAAACAAAGGGCTTCCTCACTAGCAACATAAGACAACATAAAATTAGCTTCGCTTTTGCTATGTTTGCCCCTAGCACTCGCAACCTGTTTCTGAAGATAAAAACTACAACTGTTACCATCTGATAAAATTAGATGGTGTATATAATTTGCTTTTACCATTACCAAGATTAAAAGCCTTGCTTAGATTATTAGAGTTTCTTAAAATCCAGGAAGCATTTTATTGTAAAAAGCTGTAGTGTGAAGGGACAGCTTCTTTCTACACTTACAAGGAACCTCACACCCAGCAAATCTCTAGCGACATCTGCATTATACGAGGCCCATTTCGCTCCCAGGAATCGGGCGATTTTTTGCCCTTGGTTTCTGTGGCGGGGAGCATCCGCACGGGCTGCAAGGAGCCTGGGTCGCACTGTGAGCCCTTTGGGGGATCTGCAGCGCTCCGGTCCCTGCCGGCGCCCCGGGCCGAAGTTGAGGCACCGAAACCAGTAAACAGTTAAACGCACAGCAGGAGCACAGCTCTATAGCCCCATGCTCAGGGCACCTGCTCTGCGACTCCCACGTTCAAGGCCCTCGGCCTCAACCTTGATTTTCCACATTCCAGGTGAGTGCCCCGACCACCCTGCTACCTGATATTCCAACCTTTCCATCTCCTCTGCTCGGGACCAGAAATTCCAGCCGAGGGCTGACAAACCTGCACTGATGAAAGTGTCTTTGAAACTGACACCTGACTGAAAAAAAAAAAAAAAAAAAAAAAAAGTTTCAGTTTCTTCAAACCAGCACTTTCGATCAAAGAAGGGGCACATTCCCAACCGCTGCCGAGCGCGGCAGCAAGGGGGTCTACAACCCGGGCCTGAGCTCCAGCGCCTGCCGCACAGTCTGTTGTTCCCCTTGGCGCCAGGCACGTTATCCAGTCCCCGTCAGAAACCGGGGAGCAGCAGCAGAACTGCAGCAACACAGCCCTCACTGACCAGCTCTTTCACCTTTCACCATGAGGCCAGCCCTTCCCTCGTTCCTGTTAGGTTTTTATGTAATGTTTTTTAAAGTTTGCAGATTGCTTTCCAGCCAGGAAGCGCAAAGAGGGTATTGCTCTTGCTCCAGAGGACAACCGCTATCACATGGCTATAAATAAAAGTGCCCCATATCGAGCCTTCTGTTAATAGCTTTGAAACCTGCCGTGATTTTCACACCTGCAACCTTAGTGTGTGACACTGTGGTAATTTCTGAAGTTTTGCAATGCATTTTTAAATATTAACATATTTTTAGATGAAGGAATTCCAGACAATTAGTGATGTCCTGCTGGTTACAAGCCTGGGCCTTCAGCACCGTTAAAAAGCAAGACCCAAAGAGTCTTCTTAATTCTAACACAATGTTATGAACACATTGCAAATCCACTGCACTTACAGAGCATTTTGATTATAAACAAAGAGGTTGTAAGAAGGAAAGAGAACCACTTCAAATATCCTTAGATTACTTTCATGCTCTACAGACCAAATACTTTTAAAAATTATTTTAAAATTGTTTTAAAGAGTATTTAGTAAGCTTATGAAATATATATGCGGAGCATAAAATACCCTGAGCAGTGTATGATTAACTATGTTTTGAACCAGACTGCATTTCACATAGAAAATTGTTCAGATTGGATTTGTTTAATATTTAGACTCCAGCTTTCAGCTGTTTGAAGAGTGCCTTAAATATCTCAAGGTCAAAGAAAATCTTCGTTTTAAATATTTTAAGCTGCTGTAATTATTGCTCGGAGATAACATGACATTTTTGGTAATTTCTAAACTTCCAGTTTCCTTCCATAGAAGCTGCTTCTTTTTGAAAGTTGTTACAGACGTGAAGGTGCCTCTGAGTGCAACGCCGCAGCCAGAGCCTGCAAGCAGGGGCAATTAAAAGGGACTTTGACAATACACAGGGTATTGGGCCAGTATTAAAGAGACTTCTCCGTGTTTGACTGTTTACCAGTTTTGTCTTTAAATAATAGTCTTCTTTTGGCGTGTAATGTATATCTGCTTGCACTAAACATAATTTATGAATATTTTAACACATGTGTACTCAGCGGGGTGTATTATCATACTGATATAAATAGAATTAATGAGCAGTCAACCTGCCACATGTCATGACATATGACAGGGCAGCCAGAGCATGGGAATAATTCTTTCTGTTTCATATTAAAGCTTCTTTTCCCAGTTGAATTTTTGTTCCCAGATGCCAACAGACCTAATTTTCTAAGGACCATTTACAAAAATAGTAAGAAATGACAAACCTGGACTGTTCTATCTTGGTCACTTCAAAGCATGTTTATTTTTATGCCATTTCAAATGCATAAATAAACAGACTGCAGGAAATGGCTGTTTTCAGCTGAATTTTAGGGAATTCATGAGGAGGAGGTTTGATATCTGCCCGAGCTTTCATTCTCAGCAGACATTTCGTTTATTGTTGATTTTTAATTTGTTTCAGTGACACACGATGTTTCTGCTACTGGAGGACCAAAACATACTATATTAACCTGCTACATAGAAGCGATGACACACTTTGTGGAGACAGTTCTTCCAGTGCAGAAGGAAATACAGATACAGAGAGATAATATCCTTTTAACCAATTATTCGTTCCACTTCCAAAGGCTAAGTAACAATCTGCTAAGCATGACTAATCAGATTTTTTCCGTAAATAAAGACAGAAGGTGAGCTGACAGCACCCGCACAGGCGCGGCGAGGCCGCCTCTCCTGTTGCGCCTTGTTCTAGGAGCTGGCGGCAGCGCGACTGCGGCAGCGCGGCGCAGGGCCGCCCGCAGGCAGCGCGACCCCGTGCACGGCTCCGGCCCCGGCCCGGGGCAGGAACGCAACGAACGAGCTGACCATTGCGGCGGCGAGGCCGGCGGCCGGGGCTGCCCGAGCACGGCGATGCCTAAGGCAGCCCCGGCCCACGCAGTCTCCTCAGCGGCGAGGCCGGCGACAGGGGCTGCCCGAGCACGGCCGGCCGTGCC
>JAWLRI010000230.1:706059-718036 GCA_034781795.1 Crypturellus tataupa
GAGCACGGCCGGCCGTGCGCTCCGCTCCCCGCGTTCCTGCTCCTTGTGTCACCGCCGCGGCCCGCGGAGACCCCGGCCCTGCTCTGTCCCGGGCCCAGCCCGCTCAGCCCGGCCCCAGGGCACGGCGCCCCCGGCTCCCCGCCGAGCGCCCTCCCGGGACGGCAGCTCCGCGCCGGGACACTCGCAGAACAGCGGCACCACCTAGTGCTGCGGGGAGGGAAAGCGGCGGGCGGCGCGAGGGGCCAGCGGGGAAGCGGCGCCCGGGATCTCCCCGGACCAGGGAACCTGCCGGCCGCCGCATCCCGCTCCGCGGTGCTACGGTATTCAGACAGGGGAGGAAGCGGCACCCGGGATCTCCCCGGACCAGGGAACCTGCCGGCCGCCGCATCCCGCTCCGCGGCGCTGAGATTCAGCTCCAGCTGCGGGCAGAAGCTGCCAGCGGCCGCGGGGGGAAAGAGGGAGTCCCGCAGCTGCCACAAGGGCCGTCTCGGAGCGCGGGGCAGCAGGCCCTGGGCATCCTCCTGCCACTCGCAAACACTCCCCGGCAGTCTCTCCCGTAATGTATCCTCCTTGATTAACCCTAGAGCAACGCTGCTTCTCAAGCCGCTCTCACTTACTCCAAGCCTACACGTGCTGGAAACGCTCCTGCAAGCAGTTGGTCCAGAGTTCACCCCACACAACAAAGGAATTCTATGAAAAAAATGATTTGTAGCACAAAATCCTTCACAGTGCAATAGGATCAAGTTAACCACCAACATCGCAAGGAAAAAGCTTGGGAAGTTCTATCCGATTGGTAAAATAGATCGGCAAAATACCTGAGCCCAGGGAAAGACTCTTTGCTACAGTTTCACAGCACTAAAGTCTGATTATCTGAATGGATTTTGAAAACGACCCAGGGCAGGGGAGAGGATGTTCCCTTCTGCTGTAACTTGGGAAATAGATGATTTTCAGAGCATTGTGAAATAGTAGCTCAATAGTGTCTGACTTACTGTCCCTGTGAGCTGACAGGGACTGCAGGAAGCAGTAAGTGCCTGGTCAGAACGAGCACCGTTAAGGGCAGCTCTGCCCTGGGGAGCCTGCGGTGCGGGATGCTCCTTGGAAGTGCAGGGGCAGCCTTGGGCCCCATCACGTCCAGTGTCCCCTGGGGGCTCTGCACATGACGGGAAACCAGCCTCACTGACGCTGTGAGCACAACATACGGTCCGGGTCAGCGCTCATCCTGGGAGCCCCGGGGCCTCCGCGGAGCGCTCCCGAGCTCCGGACCGAGCGCACCCCGGCACAAGGGCATGGCGGAGCGGGGCGCAGCACCAAATGGGAACATCTCTGTCAGCAGAGCGCAGAGCCCAGCACGCGTGGAATCACAGTCAACTTCACGTTCCCACTCCATGAGACGCTCTTGATGCCTACAAGGCGCACTCTTGGCAATGAGGAAACCCGCATGGAGTTTCAGGGACCTGAGCAAGAACTTTTACAGAACTTGGAAAGGCAGAAGCAAAGACACGGTGTTTGGATATTATTCGTCTTTAGCTGCTGCTATCCCAGCTATGCATACGCTATACTCTAACTGAACTATCAGTGCAACTTAATAACCATTTCTAATGACGTAAAAAATACCTCTCTAACAAAAGAGTACCTGAGAGGGAGGGGACTCTGCTGGAAAGGAAGAAAGTTCACAGTAAAAACCTCCCTGTGGCATTTCCCTCGATCAAGAATGTGCCTCGTTATATTGCTAGCAGCCCCAGTCCTGCCTTGATGGGCTTCAGATCCTCTCCCATGAATCAGATGAGCGCATTGGGGCAGTGTACGCCAGGGTCTCTCCAATCCGCACTGGAAGAGCAGCGGGTTCTACCCATCACATCTCCTTCCCGGAGAGCAGCCCAGCTCTCTCCAAGCCTGCATCTCCAAAGCACGACGATGCTTTAGCACTTCCTAGGGCTGAAAGGACCCGTTCCATTCACAGCCTTGGCAACTCATCAGTTTCCCTCTGTCTTGGCACAGAATCTACTGTTTTAGTTAAAACAAACGAAAAAAAACCTCTCAGGTTTACACTGTCGAAACAAAACAAAATTGCTTCTTTCCCTTGTGGGAAAATGCTTCAGAACTGCAAAGAGCACCGAAGGAGAAAAAAACACATCAGGGGAAGAAGAAGAATATGGGAGAACTGCAGCATTAAAAAGGAAGGGAACTCAGTTTTCCGTTTTAGTATGAGGTACCTATTCGGGACAGAAGGGCCTGCGAGGAAGGCTCACAAAAGCCTTGCCTGCCGCAGCCTGGAGGGTGAAGAAAGGCAACAGGAAAGGAGTAAAGACGGTCCCAGCCACACAAGCTGCCACCGGTGACCGTGACTGGGCTTTCCCCAGGTTTGCAGCTTGTGACCACGGTGAGCACAAGCAGGAGCTGGAGCAGAGCCTCCCGCTGGAAACACCAACCCGGGCTGGGGGTTTCCAAGGGCTGACCACGTGCGTCCCTGGGGAGACGGCGGTAGGAAGGCAGCCACACGACGCTGCTCTCTGCACCACGCGCTGCCAGGGTTGGCCACAGCTGCAGTGCCCGTGCTCTCCCCAGGGCAAGAATTATCCCCAAATTGGTATCTTCCATCTTCATTACTCCAGCTATTATATAAACATGGCTATATGCTTGCTTACTTAAGCTGAAAAATGGAAAAGAGGAACTAAAATTAAGGTTAATGGAGCTGGACAGAGTATTCCCCATTTACTTCCCCTTCTGCCTGAAGTAGATGTTTCCCCCACAACAACAGCTTTTCCCTTTTCCTCTCTCCTCCCTTCCCTCCTGTTTTTCTTTCCCTCCTGTCCTCTTCCCTCCCGTCGTGTCTCTGGCTTCCTCTGTGTACCCAGTGTGAAGCTTTGAGCCCTGTGAACAGAGCCACTCTTCCTCTGCAACACGAGATCTCAAATGGTCTAAAAGCTGTGGGACACGGCCCTGCAGATTTAGATTATTCGATAACATGTACTTAACTGTCCAGGTCTTGTCATGGAACAAATGACTCAGAGGAGTTTGAAACTGGACAGAGAAATAATGCACCGTCAGCACCATGTCCCCCACGGAACTACCTAACCATTCACCTGGACCCTGCAAGTTTGGGGGTTTTCCTTAAAGAAATGACGCTCCATCCCAAATCCGTTCTAGTGTGGGATTTACCGGCGTGCGGGTTCTGGAGAGAGGTGAGCCGCGAGGAGTGGAGACAGTGGCACCGCGCTGCGCCACACTCCCTCCCGCAGGGACCCTGCAGCGCGGCCCGGCCCCGCGCGCCTCCCTCCCAGCAGACGTTTCCTGTGCAGGACGTATTCCCATTACAGTCCCAAAAGGGAGCGTTCAAAACATTAGTTATCTGCACATAATCACTACGTCATGCCATGCAGCCTTTCTTTTAATTCGTGCTCGCCTGCTAATTGCCCGCCCTGCTGCAGGTCTCCCAGCGGCGCTCCTTTCAGCAGCTTTGTTTGCAAAGTGTCTGGCAATAATCTCGCAGCACAGCGCTATCGCGCCCTTTTCATCACACTCTTTAATCAATAGGGTAATGACCTCAAATAAGCCGGTTCCAGGACTGAGTCATGCCACGACAAACAAATGAACCAAACAAAAGCGTGGGGTGCGCATCTTCTGCTTTCCAAAGCGGGGCACAAACCACTTGGGCGTTAAAACCCATTGGAATACTGAGAAACCGCAAATTCCCTGGAGCTCTTGCCAGCAAGGGAGAGCTCGCTGCTCACAGTGTGACTCCCGCAACAAGCACCCGTGCGATCTGTCACTAAGGGCTGAGGGGCTGCAGGCAAGCACTGTGCTGGGCTCATGCAAGAGCTGCTGCGCTGGTAACTGCCCGACGTGCCTACGAAGCACTCGCAGTGTTTGAAGGTATTCGTTCTGCACCATCCAACTGCACTTGGGAAAGTATTCTCTCCAAACATCTCATCCAACAAAGCTGGGTAAAGTAAATCCGAAAAAAAGAAAACAGCTCCACAACGACCTTAAATTCTCCAGCTGGCCAACCTGGTGGCCTGGTCACAGCAAAGCCATTACCCTGCATCCTCCTGCAGAGGCAGAAATAGGAGACAACAGCAAAAGGCAGTCTCATGTATTTATGAAACCATTCATATAAAATCCTGATTAAAAAAAAAAGAAAAAAAGGTGGGGGGAGAGGTAAAAAAAGACTCCCTCCCCTGTGAAGACTGTCATGGAACCAGCCACCTCAGCAGGCTGCAAGGCAGAAATTTCTGGCATCTTCTTGTAAGACAGCTCTAAATCATTTGAGTGTCTGTTGCTAACAGGATTAGCAGTGCAGAAGTACCTCAGAGGAAAACCCATCTGATATCGATGGGGTGGAAACAGCCCCCCAAAAAACAAAACCAACTCCCCCTCTGAAACCTCAGTGCCTCCAAGTCTTCACAGTTTGGATGTGTATCAATTTTAAAGTGGAAAAAGTTGGAATTTGATAGAAAGATTTGATAGAAAATGAAAGGAGGCATATGAGTGATAACTAACTTGATAAAGAACTAAAAGGAATAATCTAATTAAAGCTGATCCACATAGGTTTCTGGAAAACAGATCTTGTCAAGCTAACGTGATATCATTTTTTGATGTGATTACAAATGGGGCTGCTGAAGGCAACCATGCTGATGGATGCCTGCTAGAGAACTGACTTGGTGTCACTTCTCTTTTGACTGAAAAATTAAAGCACATAGAGGATGAGATTCACGCACAGTAACCACAGCAGTCTGACAGCTAGGAACCTAGGCTTTAATGAGGGCCATGAGAGTCCATGGGGGGACAGAGGCAGTGTCAGAAGGACTTATCTGAAGTCTCCCAGGTAAGTCGACCGCATCCCTCTGTGGAGCTGCCTGTCTCTTTTCTTTATCTATTGAGAGCTTAGAAAACTTCCAAACGTTGGGAGCTAATACTTGGATGACTGGAGTTAGGTATGATAAATCCACTCCTAGAATCAGAATAGCAGCTTAAATGACTTAAAAACAGCATAGCATGTGTGTCTGAAACACCACCGTGTGCCTGGGGAACAACAAGTACTGGTTGTTGGCTCCTGGACTTTTCTTTTTGTTAAAAAAAAATCCTTTTTTTCCACCAAACTTGTAGATGACTGGGAAGCGGTTAATAATGCAGCCAGTTGGGTTAGGTGAGTTCAACCAGACATCAGGTACTTCAACAGAGCCAGCAGAAAGGCCACGCACCTAGGAGCAAGTATAGCAAGAGGCACAGAGCAAGAGCGAGCTCCTCCAGGGGCCCTGAGAGCACCAGGGACTTGGGAGCAAGGCAACGAGGAGGGACCAGAACACGTGGATTTCTAGCGCAGTCCAGGAACAAAAAAGCTTCCCTGCTCCTCAGATGTCCAAAGAGCACTATGCAGGAGCAGCGTGGTGGTGAAATCTTATTTGGCATCACTGAAATAGCCACTAGTTTCCCTGGATTTGCAGTGTCATTTTAAGAAAGATTCTGAAAAGTTCCATGGACTCTGTGAAGAGCAGGGGAAAGATTATGGTATGAGGAAACACGCCTTATTGCAAGAGACTCAAGGCGCTCAATCAATTAACAAATCAAAGAGAAAGTTAAAGAACGATTTGATGACGGTCTACAAGTGCTTACCACAGGGAACAAAAATTTGCTAATAGAGGGCTCTTCAATCTACCAGGCAAAGGCAGAGCAAGATCCGAGGGCTGGAAGTTACAGCAAGACAAATTCGGTCTAAAAATAAGCTGCAAATTTTAAACTCTTACAGAATAACATGAAATAGGTTGCTAAGAACTGTAATTTCTCTTCCAGCACTGGAAAAATATGTTTTAATCAATGTTTGGCCTTGTTCTAAGTTTATTCTTCTAAGTTTATTATTACTTTCATTTGAAAAATCATGTTGGGGTAAAAGAATGGGCGTTATAATTTGGGAAGCATTCACAACAACATCCAGCCACAGCCAAGAGATTTGGCTTCCATTTCATTCCAAGTTACAGACCTTCTGCTGGGCAGCTCACCTTAATCAAGACACCTTCCTACCCCACACACCAGGCAAAACTTCTGACTAATGAGCACCGACTCCAAGCAGATTGCACGAAAATTAGGAAGCAGGAAGAAATAATTTGCAATTATCCCTTGCAGAAATACCTCAATACAATCCTTTAGAATCATTTTAGGCATGCCATTGTTTTCCAAATGTAAAGGTAAAACACAAATCATGGTATGGTAAAGATCTCTCAGCAGGCAATTAAAAATTAATCAACTCATTAGATCAAATGAACAAGAAAATAAGGTTCAGGAAGACATCCATGCTAATTAACATAATATTAACTTACAAAAGACTAGTTCAGACAGAAAAAGATCATCTTTATTTCAAATATCAAACGAATCAATAAAAGGAAACAAACAGTTATTTCTTACCTTGTTATCCCCATGAGCAAAGCCAGGAGGAAATGACAGTAATAGTGAGTCAACCGCTGGTGCAACTGCATTCATTTCTTATTGTTTTTAATCTTGTTAGCTGTTTGGATCCACAATTTAGACTAACTTTTATCAAATTGAAAAGAATTCTACCCATGCTGGACCTGCTGTATACTTGCCGTACTTCTTAACGATTTTCTAGGTAATTAAAATTAAAACTAGTGAGAACCAAACTCCCAGCCAGGCTCTCCTCAGCTAGGTGATGCCTAACTAAAGCACAAAGCTTTACTGTAGAGACAGAAGATGTTAAAATAAGAAAAAAAGTGGAGAGATTCTTGAGTCTGTGTCAGGGATGATAACATACACTTTCAAGAAAGGAAATAACATTATAGGACACCTTATTGAATAAACCTGACTGGTTAAGCGGAAAGACTCGGGCAATCAGACAAGGAATTGGGCATGGTTGAACCTAATTGGATAGATTTCATAGATTAGAAATATCTATAATCATAGAAGAGTTCCTAAAATACTTTTTCAAATGTCAGATGACTCCAGAGATGACCAGGTAGCCCGACCTTCCATCTGGGAGCCACATGGCTCGTGGCCCAAACCAGGAGCGCTTGGAGACAGCCGGTTGTGTTCGTCCCAGCACGGCAGCCGCCGGACAATGCTGAGTGCAGCCCGCTCCGCGCTCCCTCGTACCCAGGGCCACAGCGTCGTCTCCTACAAACCCCACATTGGCGGTATCTGGTGACAGCCCCCTCCTCCCATTCTCTTCCCCTCTCCACAGCTCTCCTGCCCATCTGGTGGCACTGACCCATTTTGGGGCAGTCTCTGAACCTCCTGCAGAGTTGCGTGAGACTCACATTCTACAGACCAGCCTGGACATGACTGCGTTATTTACTTTTGGAGATATATAGATAATAGACAGATATTTTGTAGGAAGGGTATGTAATGGTTTAGAAGCAGGCTTTGCAAACCAATTCCACAATGAATGTATTTCACTTTGATCACCCCTTCTAGCCCGCACCAGAATTGAGGCAGTATTTTGCTTGCAGAAATTAGTAGCTTCAAGACCTGCAGTGGATTTATTATTTCTGCCAGGGCTTGCACTTCCCTTCTGATCCACTGCTGTAAAATCCAGAGGGACAGAACAGCGAGACAAATTACTGCAGAGATGTAGTGTGACATAGGAAGAGTCAGACGTGTTATGTGTGAACAATATGACAAAAGGAAAAGCCACCTGGAAAATAAATGAAAAAATTAATAATCAAAAGGGTGTCTAATTCTTATCCAGGCACTTGTTTGCTCACTCTGTGCATTGGGACCATCAGGCCAGGGCACGCAGCATAACCGTAACAGGTAGGGCCGTATCAGGTAGGGAGGCAGTAGAACCGTAACACCCCTCTGGCTTCATCCCCATTGCGAGTGGGCCAACCCCCAAATCCTCCCCATGCCAGGTGCTGCCCCTGAGACAACCAGCCAGGCCACGCAGGGCAGTGGTGCTGCAGTGCGGCCGTCAGCACTGCAGCCTTGACCTCACACGTGCGTGGCGAGAGGAGAGGAGCCTTGCGCTGCCCAGCGCAGAGACAAGCAGCAGGCCGGGCACACGCTGCGCGACGCGGCCGCACACGCACAGCATGGAGTCGCGACGGCATGAGGTGCAGAATTTGTAGAATGAAAGCCTCTGTGAAAGCAAAGCAAAACAAAACAAAACAAAACAAAGCATTCACTTTGATAACAGAAAACGTTTTTTCAACTGCAAGCTATAACACTTGACATAAAAACAGCACGCCCCGTTGTTGTGTGTTGGAGAGAGGCAGGGAGTGGCTGCGCTGGGCTGCGCTGCGCAGGGTTTCCATCCCTGACTCCTCACTCAGCTGTGCAGCAGTGCGGGCTGAGCGCTCTCTGGCAGCAGATGTACCAGGCAGGGGCTAAGCCTGCTCTAAACAACCCGGTTGGGCCTCTCCTTCTGCTCCAGGACGCCTGATCCAAAGCTCTCCTCGCTGACCGTCGGCTGCTCTGTTGCCAGGAGCTGACAAGAGACCCCACTAATCTACACCCTATCACGTGGGAGTTTGGCAGCTCTACATCTTCCAGTACAGGTCAGTTTTTGCCACTGATGAAAGAAATAATCATCTACAGGATATATAGCAGGTTAGCATTTGTCAGACTATCAAAACAAGCCAGAATCCTATTCCTTCCTGTTCTTTAAAGAACCTTATAACTTGTTTTCTTATAAGGAACAAAAAAAAACCCCAGAAACTGAGAGAGCAGAACAGAAAACCTACTTCTCACTCCTTGATAGCCTGGAGCTGTAATACAGCAGAATCCACATATTTAAAAAAAAAAAAAAAAAAAAAAAAAAAAAAGTGACTCGTGTAATTTTAGGAGTTGCTCCTCATCCTACTCTCATCTTTACCTTTTCTCCATGCACAACATTTCGTATCTAAAAAACAGCTCCTGGTGACCACCTCATGCTCCCTGCACGGGGATCCTACCATGGACCCCTGCGCCTTGCAGTACATTCACTGCCTGACCTAATTCTCCTCAGTGACTATCCCATTTCGGCTGATAATTTCCCTTAAAAGCCCAGACACCAAGCAATGGAAAGTTTTCCTTAAATGCCAGTTAACAAGCAATGGAAAATGTCATCACAAGGAAGTTATGTGGGTATTTAAAGTGCTCTGCTGGATCAGGCCTTTGTGAGCTGCAATACAGTTTCACATTTGATTTGATTTTCAGTGTTAGAAATAAAATAAAATGAAGCTCTATGATTTTAAAGGGGAAAACAAATAAATATATGTAGAAATTTTTAAAGCTTCCAAGGTTCTTGGATGGCATGATGGTGAGAAGATACAAATAGGGGATGCAGAGGTATAAACCAGGCCACGCTTGTGTAAATTACTCTGACATTTAATAACTCTCTCCTAAAAATGCTCAAGCAAGGATACTTTGGATACTTTTAAGGTCATGTATCATTTACTGTCTAGGTCAATATAGGCCTCATGAGAGAGTGCTGCAAACCTGTCCGGACAGCTTTTTAAAAATAAAGCTATATGTATTTTCCTCACCAATTTCTGCACTGAAAATTGAAGCAACGTTCTGTAATAAGTGAATTCAGTATGATATTTCAAAGCAAGCCAAGCACAAGCTTTATAACTGGGCTATGAAAATGCTTATTAATAAAAGCAAAATGGTGCAGGGTTTCCCTATGGACAGAAAAAAAATATTGTCCATGAAGTTAACGTTTCAGGCACCCTGCCCGTTCTTCATGAGGGCAGCACAGCACATATATGTCCTGCAGTTCCTTCGGACAAACTACCTGTTATCAGGTAATGCTATCACTCAGTGAGCACTCCAAGGCTTCTGAGGGAATGCACAGGTGAGAAGGATTTCTGGAAAAATAAAAACAAAAAAAAAAGGGGCTAAAATCTGTGACTAGAGTATTCCACTTCCATGCTAAGTTTTATACAGGTGTTCCAGCTTACTCCTGTTTCGATCCACAGAGTTGTATTTATAAACGTGTCTTATGCTAAGCATGTAAATCCACTACTATTTTTTTTTGAAGTAAAACTGCAGTTTGGAAACAAAAAATATCCGGATGGTTCCCTTTGAAAATGTCAAAGATATTTAAAGACATTCTGGAAAAAGACCGTATTTGTCAAATTAAATTCATTATTTATAATAACTTCCATCCCTTCACAAATCTTCATATTTTCAGTGAAATTACTATCATCGATTTTCCTTTTCATCTACCACAGTAAGTATGAAAGATGAACTATAACACAAAGTCACTTCTCTGTTAATTAAATTGATGCAGTGTTTTTCTACTTTGAAAAATCCCACTAACGATACGTACTCTTTCCAAAACAAAAGTTCTTTCTAAAGTTTTGCACTCAAAAGATTTGAGAGAAGAGTTTTTGGTTTGTTTTTTTTCACTCCTCTTTTCAATATTCTCATTACACTGTTGGATATTTGTTAGGAAATTCGTCAGTCCTTCCACACTTACCTCATTTCATTTTCAATTCTTGCCTCATAAAATACAGAAAAAAAGTTCTCAAGCAGCTTATAGTACTATTAAAACCAAAACTAAGTTTATTATTCAATCAGCCTCCTCCACTAATTTTCCCTCTTGATTTACTCCGGACGACGGCACTAAGCTTGCTGCGAATCCCTGGAATGGAGCCCGGCCACAACTAGCCTTGATCCAGCTGCTGGAAACAGGAACACAAACCCTCCTCCTTGAGCCTATAGATCCACAGAAAAACCCTCAACATCATAGGCTTCCAGCAGTAATTTCCTAAGTTATTAAACTGCACCAGCTCAAAGCTAAGCTCTCCGGCTGCAATGAGGTACACACACACTTTCATCCATTAGGAAACGGGAGCTTTTTCATCTGCTGCTCTCACCTAAGATTTGACTTTTCTCTATGTGCAGATATTCACTTTTCTGCCCAGTTTTATTAACACAACTCTGCTTATACTGAAACTGATGTAACAAGATTTATCATGCAGAACTAGATACACGTTAAAGATGTTCTTTCTCAAAATTCTTCTACTGTAAAAGTAAAATCTCACTAATGTGTGAAAGACCTGTGGCGAATACTCGCATTTTATGAATGGGGTTAGTGAACAATGAGCTGGCAGAAAAGTGGGAATTGAAGAGACAGCTCTGTGAAACCCCCAGCACTCGCAGACTGTGACAGGTGTCACTCAGTTTTAACTATTTGTCCTAGTCCGGGACACCGACAGAGGGACCGACCCAGGCTGACGGGGTCGCAGGGCAGCCGCTGTGCTCGGACACTGCGCGCGGATTCTGGAGCCCAAATTCGGACACGGTTCAGTCTCACCCTCGATTTGTATCTGAAACAGACACCACGAAAGCAGTGATCATTCAAATACTACAACTTCCTGTTATTAGCTGTGATACTTTAACCACACGTGTAACAGTTTCTCTGTTTAATACACAGTATTAAATTTTTCCTAGTTAAAAAGTCTTCCAATGGCTTTAATTATGCTCACAATAATTGAAAAAAAAACCCAACACTGTTTGCCCGAGGCCTTGGGTGGAAAGCGAAGGTCTCACAACTCGGGGAATCACTTTTTGGTGATCTGGAAGCTCTCTGCACTGCAGATCCTGGCCTGAAACCCACTGCTCCCATCTCCTGAACAGAGCGTGACCCCAGATCCTTCCAAAGAGGTTAAACCAACACGGAGCGGGCGAGGAACCCGCGGGAGCCCGTTCCCCGGCCAACACGCCGGGTGGGTGTGTGACAGCCCTGCGTTTAGCAGGGGGCAGCACCCGCACCACGGCCAGGACACCCGCGTGCCTCGCTTACACAGTTGGGGTCACCCACGGCAGCGGGGCTCCTCCGGATGGAGGCCATGCTGCTGGCTGCGTGGGGGAAAACAGGGTAAAGGAAGGAAAAACAAGGAAAAGGAGGGAAAAGGGGGGAAAATAGCGTAAAGGAAGGAAAAACAAGGAAAAGGAGGGAAAAGCGGGAAAAACGAGGACCTGGGAAGGAGGGGCCTGGGAACGGCCGTCCCGGGCTGCCGCCTCCCGCCTCAGCAGCTAC
>JAWLRI010000230.1:718853-731984 GCA_034781795.1 Crypturellus tataupa
GGTCCCGGCCGGGCAGCCCGCGGGGGCAGCGCGGCCGTCAGCGCAACGTCGTGGGCGCCGCCGCCGGGCCGTGCTGAGCGGGACCCGCTGCTCTCGGCAGAGCCCGGAGCGCACGAGACCCCCAAGAGGTCGCTGAGCAGGAGGCCGCGGGGCGCCGCTTTCAGCTCGCCCGTCGCCGACGGGGACGCGCAGCAGGAGATCTTCTGGGACCCGCACTCGCCCATCGCGCGGGGAGCAGGTATCGGGCCGCTCGGGGGGGCCGGGGCGCTGCGCTGGGTTCCGCTCCAGGCCCCGCATTCGTCACCCCGTCGCATCAGCGTCTGGCGTTGCCAGCTGTGATCGGGTTGTCTGAGACACTGTCGTTGCAGTTTTTAAAAAGTGTTTTTTTGTTTTTTTTTTTTCCTCTCTCCTTTTTTAGGCAACGAAAGAAAGAAGCAGATTGCCAGTAGATGTGCAGTGGAAATTTCAGAGATTGTTAATCGTATTGCTCCTCAGGTAATTACTGCTTTCCTCAACGGTACATACTGTAAGCAATAATCAAAGCTGTGTTACAATACTCAGTTTTAGTGAAGGTGTAGTTTCAGTTGCAGTACCCTCTTTACCTGGAAACGAAGTAAGTGTGCAGAAAAGTAGTAACGTGCTCATAAAACAGGACTGAGTCAAAATCACAGACATAGCATTTGACTGACACTTTTTCAGTCACAGCTGTTATTAAAAAATGTATATTAAGAAAAGTGGCACTTGCATTTTAGAAAGCTTTGCTTTCAGAATGCAAGTTATTGTCCCTGTTCTTAGGAAGACAGTTGTAGTCTTCTCTTAACCACTTCTCTGTTGCAGTATTTGAAGAAATTACCCTATTTTTGCCTGATAGTCATTTAAAGCATTCTGAATTACCTTGAAGTACAGACTGTGGAACTGCAAGGACATCAGTAGGTTGAAAGGGACAATGCTGTAGATGTGATAATGCTGCAGTAATTCTAGCTGGTTTGCCATGAGATCCTGCCAGCTGTGAAACTTGTGTCCACAGACTGGAAAGTGAAAAGAAGATACTGGTACAATAGCTTTTATTGTTGCTTTTTATTAAATGTAAGAAGAGAGCTAGAGTCTGCTTTTTATTAAATGCATTCATTCCTAAGAGAGTTTTGTAATACTTGGCATACAAAATATGCCTGCTGGTTTGACAGGGTCATTTTGGCTGTCTTCAGTATTTAGAATATTAGTGAGAAATTATACTGCAGATTTGCAAAATCATTGATAAGAGATATCAGTTCCCCTTTCCTCAATGATTACAATACTGTCAGTATTGCAAATCAGTCAGAAATTGGACTGGCCTTGGAACCATCTGTGTTGCTCACATGTATTTTTATTTTATTATTGTTATTTTATATATATATATATATAAAACACCTCTCCCTCCCAACCACCCTGGTAATTAGTAAAGTTCCTTTTTGTTGGTTTGTTTGTTTGGGATTTTTTGTTGGTTTGTTTTCCCTGCCTCATTGGAGTGTTTCTTGATGTTCCATATTTGGCTGTGGCCCACTTGCAGTTTTACAGCTGCAGCATCGTCTCTGGGATTTGGAAATTCAGATCCAAGACTGCACTTTGAAGCTCTGAAACAGCCAATTATGTTGATTGAAGTTGCTGCTTTTAAGTTGACAAAATCAAGACTATCAGTAGACACGGCTGCAATCGTCTTGCTTGGCTTGTGTTGGTTTGGCTCCTGTCTGTGACTTTCCGTGCACTTGTTCCAGTTTAATTGTTTTAGCAACTTACATGAATGCAAGGTGTGTGTCTAGTTCAATCTTTATCTGAAATCAAATTGCTAAGCATTATAAATCTAATCATTCAGGATGAAAAAGCAACCTATAGTGGAGGATCCCTTTTAGGGACATGGATTGGTGAGGATGCCATTCCCTGTACACCTGGGGTAGTAAAACTGCGAGCTAGGACAAAGTTAAGTTGTACGAGGTAAGTTACAGTTTCATCTCGCCTATCACAGTTAAAACTTTCAGGAAAAGGGACTTTATTTAATGATGTTTAAGTCTAGTGAGCAGTTGTACAGTAGTTTAAAAGCACTTTGTACCTTTGGGGTTATCTGTTGTTAACAGAGTAGTTATTCTTTGGAGTTATTAAAAGGAATGCATTGAAAACAAGGTTTGCATATTCTCTGTAGTTGCTAAATTAGAGAATAAAAAGCTAACTAGATAGCATAATTGAACTTGGCAAACTTTTCTCAGTAGTTCTGATTCCTCTTATGTGTATATATATTTATTTGTTGTTCTGATTTTTCTTTTTTTATTTCTCTTTTTTTTTTCTTTTTTAATCTAGAGATCTTAAAATAAAAAATCCTGAAGAGGAACTAATGAAACTGGCTAAGGAATTTGATAAAAATCTGGTAGAGTTTGATGCTGTTCAGGAACAAGAGAAGCTTTGTCAGGACTTCATTCGGAGTGTCTCCGAGACTTTACCTAATGGTAAAGATGTCGTGCAGAAGAACCTGAATTCAGTCCTGGATGACGTTTCTGAAGCAGATGTTGGTCTCTCCCTGAAAGCAGTGGCACAGAGCACAGGCATCGCTGCTGCAGAGCCATGCCAGTCTAGCAGTCAGAAGTCCGTAGACCTGGAAGCTGAAATAGCCCTTCATGCTCTTTTTGATTGTTCCACCCAGAAATGTAGTGGACAGCTGAGCCAAGGACTGTCGGATATTTCTTTAAATAATGGTTTCCAGGAAAATAAAAGAACTTTGGAGGAGGACCACCTTCCAGAGCCAACTAAAACCAAGCAAAATGTTGCTCCTGAGATATATCAGGAAGATACTTCATGTTTACCAGGAAGCATGAACCAGACTCTTCCAAAACCTCATACATTTCTGTTGACAAAACAAAATCCTTTGAAGACCAAAGTGATGGCCTGCAGTAAGGCTGCTGATGCAGTTCATGATGACTTTGATGACTGGGATGCAGATTTTTTGGCAGATGACTCTCTTGTGATGCAAATAACCCAAAATCCTGAACTGATAAATACTGAGAAGGTTTCAGCAGTTCCAACAAATCCACCTGTGCTTGGTCTTTGTGACCCTAGCAGAATGAAGGAACAAAGTAGTTGCAATTCAGTAACTTGTTTGGAGAGTTTAAACAAATCTAATAGTTTGCAGTGTTTGCCTTTGAAACAGTTTAAAAACACACAAAATGTTGCAAAATCTCTTTCTTTACAGAGGTCATATAGTAGTACAGAAAGGTCAAAGACAGAGTTTGCTTCCTTTCATGGCAAATGTGATGTTAAGCCAGACAAAACAAATGCTGCTTGGAAAAGTGGCCAAAACAATGAGTTTAACTATATTCCTGTTTCCAGGCAATCTCAAGTGAAGATTATAAGTGAAACTATTCCACCTAAAAGTAACCCTCTTCCTCCTTTTCCTTCAAGATCTAATCCTCATAGGCCACAGACTGAAAAATCTGGGAATGCTGCACACCCTATTTCCTGTCAAACACCCAATATTTCTGCTAATAGAAAACCTAATGATCTGACTAAAGTGGTCGGCCAAGCTACTGCAGGTCCCTTGAACCAAGCTGAGATACCAAAGAAAGGTCCTCTGTCATTTGACTGGACTGAACCAAAGTTTTCTGATGAGATTTTAGATATGTTTTGTGAGTCGGATAGTCTTTGGGACACAAACTGTGAGGATGATGAGTTGTTGTACCAGGTATGTGATGATATAGAAAAGCAGACTTGGAGCCAGGATGCCAAACAAGGAAATGGAAGAGCTAGAACTACAGAAGGAACTGGCATGAACTCCAGGTCAACTGCTGATAACGGCTTCACAGCATCTAAACAAGGACTGTGCGATCACCTCTTTGCTCAGAAAGCAAACGTGAGGCAGGACCCACCGTCTGGGAGCGCTGCCGGTGGGAGCAGCTCCAGGACTGCGCACGGGCTGATCGCAGCAGTGCACACGGCGAGCTGCAACAGCGCCTCGGGTCCAATAACTGTGATCTCCAGTGCTCCTGTGGAGTATAAATACACACTGCCTAAAAGCTGTCATCAAGCGGCTTCTGAGGATACTGTAAAGACTATTTCAGGCAAATGGTACAGATCGAATTCTGTGCCAGCAGGAAAGACTGCTTCTGAAGTCAGTCCTGCTAATGCAGTGAGCACTTCCAGTAGCAAAGCATTGGATAACCTGTTGTGCAATGTGGGGAGGACGCTACAGAACAGCTCTGGCAACAAAACGTCCCTTGTGCCTTCAAAGTTTAAGTTCCGAAAGACGAACAGTGCTCAGGGCACTCTGTGTGTAGAGTCTCAAAACCCCGAGTGCCGTCCTGGCACCAGGATCACTATGCAAGGGTTAGAAGAAAGCAACAATCAGCTGAACACAGCTTTGCACAGCAAGACTGAAAACACAAAACTGCCTTTCAAGAGACACCTCTCAGAATCTTTTGCACTGCCTACATCAGGTACGAGTGTGTACTAACCCTGCTAACCTGTTCTGACTCTAATTATAATGCCATTCTTATTTCAGCTTCTAACAAATTTTGGTGTTCATCAGATTAGCCATTAGTAAATGTTCTATCTAGAACCTGATTGGTTTTTTTTCCTTCCTTCAAAATAAAACCACCCTGGGATTCTTTGAATTCCTGTAGTTAGGCTGCTGCTTTCTCCTCTCCCCTTGAGAAGGTGGCGCACATTGATGGGTGCTCAGAGTGGCTAAGACCAGGGACCCTGATGGCAGCCCTCGGCCACCCTTCTTCCAACTGAGTGAAGATTTTGCTGTTTTGGTGCTTGGCAAGAGCTGCAGCTTAAGACTGCCTCTTCATTCATAGCTTATTTTGGAAAAAAAAAAAAAAAAGAAATACGTCACCCTGATTCATAAAAAATAGTAGGGAAGGGAAAGAAGGTATCAGGAAAAACAGAATGCTAAACTTTCTTTTTTATTATTATTATTCTATACCTGGAAATTGGGCTCAGATCATAAGGCATTTCTTAAACACTGGCCTGCATTGTTTTGCCCAGTGGCCAAAGTTGCTAGTGAAATATTTTTTACTCTAAAGACTACATTATATCCCTTTCTGTAGCCTCCCACTTAGTTGTTGCAAGCCCTTGACGGTGCAGACATAACCCCTGCACTGATGGTACTTCCTAGATAAATGCGGAATTGGGTGCTTCTTGTTTGCGCTGATCTTGTGGCTGTGGGACATTTTAATCGGTGTTAATCGCGAAGAAACCTGCCTTGAGGACGTACTGTGTCAATCTCAATTTTCAAAAAGCACTATTTAGAGAGGAAAAAAAATAAAAACCTTTCTCAATTTGACTCCTCCAAACCATCACCCAGTATGAGTTGAAGAATTCATCATTTAGCTCTGTTTTCTACCTGGGCGAGTAGCAGACAAGTGGAAAGAAGGAAAATTAGATGTTACTGGGAAAAGAAGATAACCAGGTATTCTGTGGATCATTCTAGAGAATAAATGATCATCTGAACGGTGTGTTTTATTTTTCTTTTAGGTTTTTACTTAAAAAAAAAAAAAAAAAAAAAAGCACAAAATTTTTTTAGTTTGAAGGGCTATTTGCTAAAAATACGTTGATTGGAAAATGGTATATAAATGGTGAAAACCTTGACGTTTTCTGAATGATGGGAGTCTTCCTGCTGGTTCCAGTGAGGTCAGGATTTTATTGTACAGGAATTTATTGTTCTGCAACACAACATATAAAATATTATGCTTAGCTATCATGCTCTTGTCTCCTTTGCAGATTTTTATTGCTGCTTTTGACCTTTTTTTCAACCTTTCTGGTTTTATTTGTGTGACACCTGTACTGTATCTGACCCTGGTGTCTCTACCATCCCGATGCCCCGTCTCTGCCTAAAGCACTGAGTTGTAGAGCCCTTTTCACTCTGATGGCCTTAATTTTCTTAGGCCGTTGCCATCTCCTGTGTTGACTCCTCATGTCCCACGGTTCACTTGAAGGGCAACCCTGTAAAATCTCCGTGAAGCAGCTGCGGGCAGCCCGGTCCTTGCTGGGAAGCAGCAACGAGCGGTGCCACAGAGGCCACCACCGGGTCCCGCTTCCTGCCCAGGGACGGACAGGGCATGGGCACCTTTCTTGCTGTGGGACCCTGAGTGTCGGAGCCGCCTGCACCTCCAGGCGCTGGGGAAAGTGTAAAAGATGAGATAAAATACATACCAAACTGGCCTGAAGGCTCCTAACGCATGTGCTCTTTATTTACAGGGTCTGTGGTAGAACAAAAAAACAGAAAATGTTCTCAAGAAGAAATTGAAAGGAAAAAACAGGAAGCTCTTGCGCGAAGAAAATCCAGAATGCAGGCGTCCCTGAAGGATGTGTGAGCTGCTCTGTTTGCCTGGGGAAGTTTTGTTCCAAGCTCTCTTCAGGGCAGTAAAGTTTGGGAGTGCATTCAGTTAGCGTATCACTGTGTTGAATCTGTACAGTTCAAGCATCCTAAGAGCATGAAAATGTTTGTACGCACACAGAAGACTTCAAATCAGACTGCATGTGTTTTGATTGTGTTTCTCGGAGTAATGTAGACCAAGACTCTGGCCACTCATAAATAGCTTGATGTAAAAGTAAGACTGAGAAATGCAAAGTTTTGTTCTTAGGTAGTTTTGTTTTTAAAAAAAAGTACAATCAAGAAAAGATCCAAAATAACGGAAATGCACAGACTATGCAAAGATTGCTCGGTCTGGTTTTTTTGGGTAAAAATCATATATAGGGAAGGAGGAATTTCATATATAAGCTTTATAAGGTGAAAGAGCATTCAGAAAAGGATACTTTTTAAACTTCTCCAGGAAGAGTTGCAAAGACCATAGCTAACAAATCTTGACAACCTTTCCCTGAACGGCTATTACCCAGCTTACTAAAAATGCAGCCTCTATCACTGCAGCACCATAAGCAAAAGTACTAGCAGAAATTCTCAGCAATCACCGAGCCGTGTGGCCTGAGGAGTTCTACCTGCCTTTCAAAGTGAGGTCTGCTAAAACACAAATGCAGCGTGATGCCAGTTTAACTGGGGCTGATAAACAGAGTTTTTGATGTGCTAGATGGCAGAAGAGCTCAAACTGTAAAATGTCTGTGGGTAAAGTGAACGGTATTTCACAACTGGTAAATGCTTTTATATAAACGTGATATTATGAAAAGTGACTGTAATTTAGCTTTGTAAATAAGTAACTTTGAGTTGTACCAAAAGGTTAGAGGAAGCTTTTGGTTGCTATGGGATCTGCCTTTTTTCTTTATTTTTTTTTGTAATTCTTGCAAATGTAAATACTGTATATGTGTAAATGATTATTAAACTGTACTTTTTTTAAACATTTTTGGTCTGGTTTGAATAATCCTGTACTTGGCAGGCACAGAGAAATAGATGAAAGAGGGGCAAGTAGGCATCCCAGCTGGTTTTACCTGATTTTTTTTTCTCTTGACCAGACACCGAGTCAGTCCATGCCTCAGGTTTCTACCTGTAGTGGTGACAAAGTGTTTCCTTGGGCCCATTTACATGAAAATCCTTGAACCCAGAGGAGGCTACCTCTGAACACAGCTGTCAGCACTGCAGTCTGGAGCACTAAAGATGATTCACGCAGCAGAGGGAAGGTCCTTTTGCCTTGCCCACAGCTGGGTGCTGTTGGGGTGCTGCTGAGATCAAGTCCCCGGGTGCCCTGCAGCTGCTGTCCCTGTGCAGCACGTGAGGAGGATCAGCTCATGCATCTCGCTCAAAGCGGTTCGAGAAAAATGGGTTGCAGCATTTTTCAAAAACTTCACCGTAATAATAATAATACACTTCCTAATGCAGCATGCAATAACCAGGTGCGTGTTGTTGTCAGGTCCTTGCTGGCAGGGTGAGGCTGTGTAAAGCAGCCAGGTTTGCATGTCCATGTGGCCAATAACTGCAAGCAGCTGTGCTGGCCACAAACACTGACCCTGCAGCCCCGAGCGCGCTCGGGGTTTGCTGGCCCTGAGGCCACCACCGCATGGCTGCTCCCCAGACCTGTGCAAGGACAGAGCTGCTCATCCTGCCAGGGTAAGTCTAAACAACCCTTTGTGTGTTTAAAGTAGACCCAAATGAACAACGTGCGGAATTCTGCTGCTGTGAGGGCTCCAGAAAGGAGCTTCTGATAGCTCTGTAACTTGGGAAGACATGATCTCCTTTTTGACAAATGACACACCTGAAGTTGCCTCCATCCTCTGTCTGCAGACAATCATTTTATTGAGTACTTCATATGTACAGCCTATACATATTGAAAGATTTCATTTACTAATCGGTGTGAAACACTTAGATTGTGTTTGACAATTTAGGGCTAACACATGTACTAGCCCATCCATTAAGCTGATCATAACAGAAGGGCCTTGTTTTGTTTTGGTTTTATTTTTCGTAAATACCTGCTACACTTCAAGGCCTATAGCTTGGTCTTCTTCAACCACTGCTTTCTAAACAGAAATCACAAGTATGTGGGAACATTCTTAACTCATACCAAGACACAAACTAAGATTTTTTACTGGTCACACCCTCGCTGACTGCCCATCACCTTCCCATTAATAAAAACTGATAGAATTTCCTCTTTTTGTGACTTGATCCTATTAGAAGCAGATCAAACATTTCTTCCAGCAAAATTAGCACCCTCTATACCAGCTTCCCTAGGTGATTTTGAGGTAAATGAAAACCTTAGAGAAAACTATAACCCAGCACAGTTTCCCTGGTTGACACGGTGGAGGCAGAAGCAAGAGTCATTGGGAGTCAGAAATAGTTACAAAGAGCAACCACTACAACAGCAGAAGTAAAAAATCCAAAAGCGTCTGTGCAAGTAGACAACAGTTCTTCATTAGGAAAGTACCTACATCATTTTAATTAATTAATACACATATATTATTAATTAATTAATACACAAACTAAGAAGTTTGGTATTTCAAGATTCATTTCACTATGAAGGCACATCTTCCTCCAGGCAAAAAAGACCTATACAAATAGTAACAACAATCTTAAATACATTCCAAATTAAATTATGACTGTCATGTTTCATTATAAATTAATTTATGAGTGTTTGCTTAAGCACTCATCTTCCTTTCATTCACAGCATAGTAATTTTTACATGAGCAATCAGTGAGCTTTAGTTTAAATGTAAATGAAATTCCTGTATGTCCGCATTCCTGCGATGTTGTTTTTTTGTTCATGGATATTGCAGTATCTCACTAGGAGTGGCGATACTTGCTAAAATCCAAGCATTGGATATCTCACCCACGAGCTGTTTTGTCTGGCTGTTTGTTTTAACATGACAGACACCATCAGGTGGATGGTCCATTCATCCTTATTCCCCCGATCTGTATCTAAAATTGAGTGTTGTGCAACAACACACCCACAGTCACACCCCTCCAGTTCATGCTGGTGAAGGATCATGTTTAAAGCATTTCAGAAATGCACAAATGCTGGTTTTTATTGTGTTAGTTCTACCAGATCTTCGGAGACACCAGTACTCAGCAGCTCTTCAAACTTTGACCTACAATGAGCAATTAATCTTGGGGCTGCAGTTCAAGAATTGCCAGCTAATGCTGTATGTAGTGCTTGTTATAGCTAGATCTATATATACCCAGAGGAATAATGTAGATAAATTCATTGATTATATCTTTTTAAGCCCCCAAAGAGCTACAATTTGTCAGGAAAGAATAACTGGAAGCAGCAGATATTGACCTAAATAGCAGAATTCCAAAGATAAAATGGAAGAAAATGAGCACAACTGCCTCATTGTGTGGGGCTGCAGTGTCTGTAACACCCCAGTGACTCCCGAGTTTGTGGAAGGGGCAACAGCGGATGCAATCTGGAGCGCTCCAAGTGACAGCCTGAGGAGTGACCATCAGGGCTGAGGCAGGACCACGCGGGTGGTTGCTGTGAGTCAGAGCCGCAAGAGCTGTTCAAAGCTCTCGTTCCGAAGCACCAAAACTCGTGTTTCTGTCAGAGGAGTCAGCGACGTCCTGCCTCATAAAACACTGCGAATAGCTAATGTGCTGCTCTCGTGGAACTAAATATAAATTGCTCCGTACGTAACATCAGTGAGGAAGGCTGGTGAACCACTCCGCTCTTGCAGCAATTTCCTTCAAGCATTGGGGGTAATGGGGTGACTCAGGCAAAGAGAGAAACAAGCTCCTGCATTTCATTATTTTAAGGTTCCTTGTTTGTTAGCACATAAATCTGGCAAAACAGGACTGCGTTTATCAGCAGCTTAATTGTTTATGCTCATTTGCAAACTTTTCTGGGAAAAAAAAAGGTTGTATTTATGCACAGCTCTCATCCAGAACTATGCAGTTGGAAAGGCAAGGAGGGCAATACAGAGTTTATAGATCTCCAGGTCCACACACACAGTATGGATAGCTCCCAATAAAACACGAGATGCTAACACAGCACAGCAATTCAGTGCCTTTTGTTTGTTTGTTTTTATGCCAAAGCTGAGCGTGTGCTGGCACATTGTGCAGAATCATGGCTTTAGGGCGAAGGATATTTAAGTACCTGGGGGAGCTTCTCGTGGCTAGAATTCTTTTTCGGCACTAGTAATGCACAGTATTAAAAATTATTATTCAGAAGAGTTTAAAGAATAGTCCTTTTTGAATAAACCACTAGACACTCAGCTTTGGGTGTTACCAACCTGCAGAAAGATGAACTACAAAGATAAAAAAAAATGATCTTAACAGAGGGAAACAAGTGTGTTCTCCAAGACTTGCATAATGCTGTGGAAACAATTTAGTAGATGAAGCAGTAATGTTTCCTCACCAATATTGCCTTGCAAAGGACTTTTTTAATTAGCTATCATGTTCTATAGCAAAAAAGTAAAATATGTGCATGGAAATATCATAAATTTGAATTGCTATCTTCCTTCCTTGTTGTTTCTCATAGGTTACAATATACTTGGGTAGGGCCAGATGTTTTGTAAACTCTGATGTTGTAATGAGCAGTTATCGGCTGCTCATCTTTCAGCACGCTGACTTGGGCCATCAGTGCAAGCCATGCGGCACAGAGACAGTCAGACCAGAGAAGACTTCTCTTTCCAATAGGAAGGACCAGAAGATGCCATATTTTTTTTCCTTTAAATACCAGCTTTCCAACCAGGAGGAAGAGAATGTTCTGCTTGTCCATGGGCCCTACGTCCTTCAGACTCATTTTCTCTCCAACACAGGCTGACGTGAAGTGCCACAAATGATACCCCAGTCAGCTTTCCAAAACTCTGTTTTCTGCCTCATTCCCCCTCAGAGACTACCCCTTGCTCTCGGAGCTGGTCCTTAAATATGCTCTCCTAGATGGAACTAGATCTGCTCCTGACACTCAGGATCCACAGTGGAGTGTGTAAAGCTGCTCGGGCTGGAATCTGCGGATGCAGGTGGGGATACTCGGACCGCTCGGAAGGAGCCCTGCGAGGTGGCTGAGAATGGGGAGTTCATCTTTCCAATCCATGTATGTGAAACCTCTGTCAGGCCCCATATCTCCAATGAGCAAGTCCTAGAAGATCAAAAAGGTTTGAACACACTATATCAGAATCCTGACCATATAACTCATCAAAAACATTCTGCTCAAGTGAGTTTTGTGACCTGCAGGAAGAGTTATAGAGGTGAACAGAAAGAAATTTGAAGATGTATTAAGATAATGTCAATCAGTGCAGACCGGACAAAGACAGATCATTTCTCATTTTTTTCTTAGGAAATGTGAAGCACCAGAAAAACTACATAAAATGGCTGTTCATTATAAAAATGTCAGACAAACCTACATTTGGGAAATGGAGTGATTCAAACACGAAAGGGCGAGAAGGATTCTTGGAAGGCATACCAGACATATTTATCTTCTCAGCAATTTGCCTGTCCATGCGGCAGAAGAGCACAAGTGAGCACTGGAAGTACCCTCATTCCCTGGACACCAACCACGTTGGTTCTGAAGATGGCAAGCTGCAGCCGACGGCTCTTTGCCGAGGCCTTGGCAGAGCACTGCAGCACTGGGGCACGAGCGCATGGCCACGCGCCTCTCCACACACAGGGCCTTTTTGAGACCTTCTTCATCTTCCCGCTCAGTCTCAGGAGGCTTCTCAGTGTTTTAGACTGGCTAAAGAGCTGACCCTTCTCTCCCCCAGCCTACAGCGACATTTTCCCCTTCATTTCCATTACTAGTAGTGCTGCAGTCATCATGACCTGAGCACAGGTAAAAACGATTACCTCCACCCTCCCTCCAAACCTGCCACACTTCTGGTATTCATGGTGAGCCTCGCAATTCACTGTTTGCTCAGTAATTGGATGTTGGTTTTGACCTGGGGATGAGAGGAGGCGGCCATGGGACCGGGGCTATGCGTGGCCTCGGCTGCTCCCTCCTCACTGCGATGGAGGCGACGCCAGCCCTGCCACGCGCAGGAGCATCTGGGATCCCGAGACGACATTTCCTAAAGGAAGAGGGCGGGTTTGGAAGCCCCACGAGGGGACTCGTGCCACTCTCCATAGTGACAACAGCCGCTCGTTTTAGAGCTGTCGGCCTGTGCTCATAAGGGCTGAAATCACTGCCCCGGCCCTGTTACGTATATTATATATAGGCATGCATATTTTAATTAATTTTCTATACAAGGAGAATATTTATCAGCTAAAATCAAGAAGTAAATCTAATTTTAAAATGAAGCTAGCTTCAATATTTACTGCAACTTAATGACAGCTTTAGACAAGAATTTAATTACACAGAGTCAGCATGACATATATATTGTATGGATGTACCATGGGACTTGTTTTAAAGTGTAATTTAAAGTGTAACTTTGAGACTGCACCTCAATATGAGTTTAAATCAAAATATTTTCACTGAGGAAGCACATTCCTCAAAACTGATTGCAAAAGTAGCCTCAGTACTAATGGAGGCTTACTGTAATTTTACAGCAAAAATGAACTACAAGAACAGTCTTGGAAGTTTCAGGTTAATTTAGTATTTTTCAAGCTGAAAACTGCTAAGGAAATATATTTTTTTTTTCACAGGGACCTACCTTTTCCATATCATAGAATCATAGAATGCCTAAAGTTGGAAGGGACCTCTGGAGGTCATCTAGTCCAACCCCCTGCACACGCAGGGCCACCTAGAGCACGTGGCACAGGACCGCATCCAAGTGGGTCTTGAAGATCTCCAGAGAA
>JAWLRI010000230.1:732084-751810 GCA_034781795.1 Crypturellus tataupa
GGGTGTCAGCTACTCCCCCCAGCTTCGTATCATCAGCAAACTTGCTGAGGGAGCACTCTGTGCCTTCATCCAGGTCACTGATGAATAAATTGAACAGGACTGCACCAAGGACTGACCCCTGGGGGACACCACTCACCACAGGCCTCCAAATAGACTCTGCACCGCTGATCACCACCCTCTGAGCTCTGCCATCTAGCCAATTCCCAATCCACTTCAGCGTCCACTCATCCATCCCACACCTCCGGAGCTTGTGTAGGAGGATGTTGTGAGGGACAGTGTCAAAAGCCTTGGTGAAGTCAAGATAGATGACGTCCACCGCTCTCCTCTCATCAATCCAGCTGGTCATCCCATCATAGAAGGCTATCAGGTTAGTCAAGCATGATCTCCCTTTCGTGAATCCATGCTGACTAGTCCTGAGCACCTTCTTGTCCTCCATGTGCCTGGAGACAACGGCCAGTATGAGCTGTTCTATCAGTTTTCCAGGGATAGAGGTGAGGATATAATGCTACCTAGAAATATATCTTTCTAAAGGTCAATTTTGTATCCTTTGGAACTCACATACCAAGTCCAGAAAATACACTGAAGTGTCACACTGCTTAGCCAAATGAGTCCTTCCCAGGGAGTGGATGACAGAATAGGACTTAAGAGACCTCGTTCTTGTTTTCCTCAACCTTCTACTGACTTTGTGCATGCGGATCTCAGGAAGGTTTGGAAAAGCCAGGACAGTTTTTGCTATTCAGCATGACCTGAGTTTATGCCGGACCATGACATGCCATGAAACGTTGCAATGAGCGGCGTCTCTATGAAGGGAGATGTTCACCAACTCTGTGAATACGCAAAAACAGCTATGTTTACCAGTGTGAACACAGGACTCGATTACACTGATCTACAGTGCAGTAAGAACTGCTGCTCTGTGACAGTATCTTAGACCTCATCTATATGAGACATTCAACCAGCTGTTTAACAAACTTATCTCAGCAAAAGTGTGAAACGCAGCAGGAACGCACAGACTGTGTCCACCTCAGTGGGAAACTTACTGTAGCCCTGCCCCACCGGCAGCCTTCACCGCTTCCTGCCGAGATGGCTACTCGCAACAGCCCGTGGGTAACAGAGATGTGCTAGAGCTCCCTTCCTACGGCAGATTCTGAAGGCGTCTGGACATATTTTCCTGCAGCTGGTCCTGCACTGGGTAAGCTGCACAGATTTTTGGTGTTCTTAGATAACTGCAGTGTGGCTCGGGCATCTTCTGCTGCTCCAGAAGGGTCCTGAGCCTTGATTACTCCCCATGGCCTCAGAGGAATCCATGGTAATTAGCTAGCGCTCAAACAGAACCACATCCAAACCAAGTTTTGTGATAGGGAAGGCAGGGGCAGCTGGGCCGCCAATTGACAGCCAGCCAGGCTGTTGTGAGCGTGCGACGGCCACGGAGAAAGACCAAGCCCAACGCCCTGCCGGGCAGAGCCTGCTGCAGGGCCGGGCAGAATAGGCTCCAAGCAGGGCAGCAGCCGCATGTGAGGAGCAAGGCGGAGTGACATGGCCAGAATGGCAAGTTGGTCGGGGATCCCCACACGAATACTCCCAAGACACTGTGAGGAAAGAGCTAAAGGAGGAAGAAAAAATCAAGAGAGGATATCCAAAGCAAAACCAGAATTATGGAAGCCAAGAGTTGGGGGAGAGAGATTAGGAAAAATAAGGGCAAAGATTGTTCTCCGATGCACTAAGGGCTGGTGCTCAAGAAGCCGTAATGGAGGCAGCAAGGAGAAGGTAGTCAGGGCTGTGGGACCAAACTGCAACTTCAGAGAAGCTTCTGGAGATCAAGGTTGTGGGGAAATCAGTGGGTGGTTGAAAAGGCAGATTGAGTTAAAGGAATTTTTATTTTGATTCTCCAAGACAGAAGAGCAAGAACATGCTGGAAGGCAGAGGGGGCGAGTTAGAAAAGAGAGAGAAGTCAAGAATAGACAAGGAGGGAAGAAGAACTGTGAGGTAAGAGAAGGACTTGCAGTTGGTTTGGAAAGACCTGAAGAACAGAAGGTGAAGGACGGGAGCTGCGACATGGGAACAGCAGTGCAAGTGGTACAAGAGGCAGCTGGACCCGTCTGCCCTGACTCTGTCCTCAAAGAGCAGGCCCAGGCCTGGCAGGGCGGTGACGGTCGGCAGCAGAACCCATTTAAACTAGTCACGAGCAAATGCAGAGGGCTTGAAGCTCCAGCCCAGTAAGAACATCACTATGGGAGGCAGTCCTGACCCTATCAAAGTGAATGACAAACCTCCAGCAGCCTTCAGCAGAGCCAAGATTTCACCTTGTGTCTATGGCCACTCCACTGAGACTTCCAACATGAATGCCAATTAGTGCCAGTTTCAAAGGTGACTTTTGTGACATGGAAACTCTCTCCACGGGGAGACGAGCTACGATTGTCAAATTGAGTTTACAAAGGCCAGGAAAGGGAAGTGTGACATTCCCTGTCCTAACAACCAAGTAAAGCAAACAGATACATGCACATGGAAACAGTGTCCTTCAGTATTTCCAAAGTATGTTACAAACGACATGATCATATAGAGAAAAATAAATAAATAAAGGAATGAGTAATTCTATCTGTGTGTGGCAAGTCTAAAAGAATCAATTAGTATGTTAAAAGCCATGCATAAAATAATGTTTAATTAAAAAAGAAGGGAGAGATTGAGAGAAGGCAAGAAACCTTTACAGGGTAAACTGTCTCATATTTTAAAGCGAATGAATATAAAAAAAATGACCTGAGGACCACAGACTACTGCTTAGAGGTTTTCCAACTTACGCGACAACCACAATTAGCACATTCAAATTAATAGTTCAACGGTAATTGGAATACTAAACAGCAAGTGTCATTTTGATTTTGTAAAAATATGCATCTGAGTATTTTACTTGATACCTGGGTTACTCTAAGGGACGTGTAAACACACCGGGTACTGCAATACTCGAGATAGTAACTTCTTGGTTTTAATTTGCGTGTTGATGCTCTGCATGTCTAAATGGAACCAGACTCAGCACAGAGTCCCGGCAACCTTCCGTGCTCCAGGCGTGGATCCCGCTGGCCTCCCTGGTGCTTCGCGGAGAGCCACACGCCTGGCTCCAGCTCTACCTTCCCCCTGGCTGCGAATTCACAGCAGGCACAGTGCCACGAGAACCACAAGAGCGCACATGAGAACCTCAGTGCTGGGTGTCACTGCGGAGCCCTCAAGAGACTCCTGCTTCAAGGCAAAGCTGTATCTTATTCCAAGCCAGGTTCTGAGTAAATCCATGATCACATCAGGGCGCCACCACATCCTTTTTCATACGTGCGTGTGCACACTCACATACACACATCCCCTTCTGAGCAGCTCCGCGAAGACGGGCACAGCATAAGGGCTGAAATCCAGCCTGAAAGAGGGAGCTCGTGCATCACCTGATCATGCTGTACTTAGCCCTAGGAAATGCAGTTTATCTGCCACATTATACGTGCCAAATTCATCAACAACTTTAAAACAGAGACACAGATCATATTTTTAACTGTTCCCGTTACGGATAACACAGGAAAGCCCAGAGCGCATCGTCCACGATCAGAACTCGCAAAATGGCAGGGGAGGAAAAGCGGAGAATTTCAGCAACTTTTCATCGCAGAGCAGGGGGCTAGGCAGCCTTTTCTTACGTAGGCACTGATTTGACCATTCCAGAAGTGGGGCTGAGGGGCTACTATGTGTGCATGTGTCAAACGAGGAAGAGATAGGTTTAATTAATCTTAAATGCCCTGCCTTCGCAATGCAAGAACTATAGTCCTGGATCAGTTCCTGTACCAATACGATTAGCAAATATTGACTTTTGAGTACAATAATAATATGTCATCTGAAACCCTTGATAAGTAACGTAAGTACTTCCTTAGCTTGCATCTTATTAAATTAGATAAGGTACGGTTGAGACACATTACACAAAGCCATTGGAATGGGAAGTCAGACCTAAAGATTTTAGTATTGATTAAAGACAGTCAAAAGTTACAGTAAGGATGAAACTCTGTGGCCCGTACTCTGATCTGCCCTCCACTGCTGTTAAGTATAGATTGCTTCACTCCAAGATTTGTACTGATGCTAGTGAACTGCTCAGGCTAGTCAGTCAGCTCTTCAGCATTTGTTAACACAGATATCTTTCCCTTGAGTTTTTCTTATTTTTTTTTTTTTTGGCAGGAGGGTGAAATCACTTCATTCCATTTTTTGCAAATCGTAATTCTCATAGCTTAACGGGGGTAAACATCACTATTTGTGACTTTCTGACATGCAATCCATCATTTGATTATGTATGATGACCATATAGCATTAGCTTTATGGAAGGTTAACTGACATAGGCTTAGAGCTTCTGAAGTTAATACAGTGGAGAAAGAGAAGCACGTCACACTTGTGTGCCTGTGAATATGGTAAGTATAACACACTCAAATCCCTTCATAAGGTTTAGCTTAAAAATGTGTAGAGCAAGTCAACCAAGAAAGGAGTTAAAAGATGTGATACTCCTCAGAGGCAGCCTGACAAATCTTACTTTATTGATTAGTTTTCAAAGGCAGTGCAGTGAGAGCAGTGCACTTACAATAGACTTTGGAATGAGTGGTTGGGAGGGAGAAAAAAGCTCCAAATGTCATCAAAGCAAATGGTCTGTGAATGTTGCTTCAAAGCTAGTCATTAGTTGCCAGGGTATTTTGCCACAAAGCTTGTAAAGAGGTTTTCCTAGAGGGGAAGGTATGACAAAATGCACTTCTTGGCAAGAGGACATCTGCTTAAATAGCAGGACACATTAATTCTTGCTTGATACATAAAATTAATTAGAGGATTAACATCCTTTATGAAATTTTGCCAGAGATTTTTTTCCTTTTTACCAGGAATAGACCCCAGGCCTTTTCTGTACTCTAATGAAATTGCAAATTGACTTGTGTTCAAATGATGCTTGACTAAAATGAATAATTAAAAATGTATTGCTAACAATGAGATGGGTCAGCTGATCTTTTCAAGGCTTAATTAGTTTCAAGAACCATCTCTCTTATGTAACACAGCAAAGGCCAATGCCAGAACACCTTTTTTTTCAGGCAGTAGTTCTCCTTGAAGTCAATGGACCCATTCTACTCCCAATTATCCAAGGTTTTATTCCATATTCAGTCTGTTGAGAGTGGGTTTTGCTCTACAGCAACTCAGAGCAAAGAACTATGCCTAAGGGCATTGAGCTGTTATTCTATCTAAAATTCAAGGAGCTCAATTCTCCCCTTTACTTGGGTCTGATCCAAAATCAAACTGAATTTCTGGGAGTCTCTTGTTCGTCGTCACTGGGCTTTGCATTAAGGCTGTAGATGTGCACTCCTGTAAATCCCAAAGACCTTGACGCAGTGCAGGACCTCTGTGTCCGAGAAGGGCATCAGGATGATGACTTTCGATAGCTCAACAAGTGGATAAACAGAGACAAAGCTGCAGAAAGAGAATAGGGAAGCCTCTGTGCATGTGTGTATACGCTTGTTTGAAAAACATGTTGGGATTGTCACCTTCCAACGTGAATACAGAAGAATCTAGGAAAAATGACAATATAAACTTCTCAGAAGCTCTCAGAATCTGATTCTCAGATTTTTCTCAGAAGATTTAAGTATTTAACTTCAAAAAGCACCTAGAGAGTTACTAAGTTTCCCTTTTCACAGGTGCCTTGAAGAATCCAAGCGAATGCCTATCCTTCTCTTTGCACGACTTGAGAACCGGCTCTCAGACCCACCTCCAGGAGTGACTTGCACCCGAGGCACCCACCTCTGGCTGGATGCCACGCAGAGCAATGCTCATGAGTTAGCTCAAGTTGCTGCAAAAAGTGCCCCCAATGGGATTCTAGACCTCTTAGGACTGTAGTCAGTTCATTTAGGACTGATTTGGGGATGTTTGCACCATGCTGCCCTAGGCTGCGTGGGAATTATCTTGAGCACTTTGAAAACTTAACCTTTAACTTTGCATAAGGTGAGATTTACTGAGGCATTAAGGTGCAAAGGGGACAGGTAACTGGGGCTGAGGACACAGCTGGTAACTGGGCAGCTGAAAATTTCTTATATGGATTCTTTGCTTTTAAATATGACATGTCTGAGGCACTTCCTAAAGTGCACCGTGCACCAGTAGGCGTGTTCTGCTTTCGAAATTCCTTAATCACCTTGTGTGTTTGTAAAAGGTCCATTCCTGCAATGGGAGTTCTAAAAAAGGAAAGCTAACATTCACTTTCAGTGTTTTCTCCAAACACTTCCTAATTCTCAGAACAATTACTTCTGCTACGTATGTTTCTGAGTTCCTGTCTCTGATGGGTTTTTCAGATGTCTTTTATGTTATGTTATGATGGTTCCAATTCGTGTGATGAAAGGTTAAAAGATATGCCCGTATGAAATTACCCCATGGCACTTGTGAACTAACATCATATCCTAGTGAGTGTGACCACCCTGTCATCTGCTCTGGCTGCAGCAAAGGTTTCAGATACAGAAGGAATAAATTGGGATCCCCAGAGGCTACTGCAGAATTCAAAAGGGGGGCAAAAAAGACATAGTTTCCTTGCTTAAGACTTGCTAGTCTTGTTTGAAGAGACGATGCTCTGGAAAATGTTGTTTTTCTTGAGCTGCCCTTTAGTCAGATCTTCTCACTGCTGGCATTGTGCAGAGTCAGCTTAAAAGGTGTATTTAGCATTGAGGGATTTGGTAAATACTGCTTTATTGTGCTTCATACTCCCCACAGGGCATTCTGAAGAGATGAATAATAAGTGTGAACAGGAAGAGCAAGTTTCCAGTCCTGTCAAATTAATTAGCCCAGCGCAGGATGAAGAGAGCCTTGCCGTTAGGTAGGCTGACAACACGCGCAGGGAATCGCTCAGGCATATACAAAAAATGTTACCCCACTTCTAGCATTATCACTTCCTTTTGGATCAGATATAAAACACAGCTACATTTTATTACCCACAACAAAACCACTCTCATGTGCCGGGCACATAAATAAAGCAAGCTGGATCTGCAGAGCTATCCCGCTGTGGCAGGAGCAGGATTTGCCAAGCAGTGACGCGGCCCCCTTTCCTTACGGTTTTAAGAGAATTAGCAACGCACAAGTTTAATGTCATCTAATTCTACAAATACATTTTAGAGCTTGACTCAGCTCCCAGCTATAAAACAACTCCTCTGATTTGCCAGCCTGTGTTTTCTTTTTTTCCCATTTTTGGAGACTTTAATTTTTCCTTAAAGAAGCCCAAGAAAACCATACCCAGTGTCATACTTGGGCTCTAGTTCTTGCCTTTTCCTACACCTTTTCAGAAAGACATCAGCATAGGAGGTAAAAAAAAGGGTCTGATCCAAATCTCACTTGAGTCAGTGGAAAAGATTCCTGCTGGGTGAAGTGAGGGCTGGACAGGATCCACAGCCCCTGCCTAGACAGGAGCGATCTGGACTGCGCATCTCTAGGCTCCGGCATGGAGCGACTCCAACTCCAAGGCTACTGCTTCCCTTGAAAACTACTCCCCAGTCTAAATAGATCATCTGATAAAAAAAAAAATATTTCCCCCCTTATCACAACCCACCCTCTTTACTATGTTTGCTCGGAAAGCCCACATTTTTATTCTCCTTCAGTTGCATTTTCACATTTCAAGTGATAATTTGGGCTCTAACATACTTCTCAAGTACTTGGCTTTGCATTTAGTTGTACATATCTGGCTGTTTTTCTCCCTCCTTCTAACTAAATTCTTCCAATTTTTGTATTATTTTACTGTTCTTCTACGACTTCTCTAATACATAAATTTTCCTTCTCTCACTTGTTTCATATGGTACACGGAGATACAAACTGCTTTATCACTATGTAATGCAACACGCAGCAGACAAGAATATTTGCATGGGCTTCACTGGATCCTTGACTAGGAGCTGGTCATCCTAGTCTGCCTTTAGCTGATGGGAAGGAAAAAGGCAGTTGTAGGGCTCAATTTATATAATCCTAAAGCAGAGTTTTAAAGCAGGACACACTCTATCCTAGGTGTGCTTATTTCTCTACTGGGAGGATTTAAAGGGACTTGAAAATGACTCGTGTGGTTGTAAAGACCATCCCACACACATGTCAGGTTACGTGATGTGAATCACACCCTTGGAAATGTGTGACTAGAAACAGTGGTCAGACTGGCCTTGCAGGTGAAGAAGTGTCATATCTAATAATTAAACTCTTCTGAAAATGTAGTTCAGGGACCTGAGCAGAAATTAGACATTTTTAGAACTCTAGGAGATCCTGCAATTAAAGTTTTAGAATGAAAAGTTGTGGTTGTTGCTGGTTGTGTGCTGAAAAGTGCTCCAATCAAAATGTATCAGGCTTCCAAAATGAATTAACAACAAAAAAAAATTATACTGAAACATGAATGAAATGTGTCAGTGTTTCCTGCAATCCAGTTTTCACTTTAGCCTTAGGTTTCTTTTTCTAGTTTTGGTTCACAAGGAATTTCAAACTTATTATGTTCAGCCTGTTTCAGAACAAAATTGCACTTTACACTTGGGATTTCCACTTAAACGGAGATAAAAACCTAATGTTTCATTCTGTCCTTCACCCACAGCCTGTATTCGCATTTCTCCAGTTCTCCATCTACCTAGCCCCATGGACGGGAGGAGGAAGGTGAGACACAGAATCTCATCCTTAGGCCTTCTCAGTGCTGTTCTGCTGTGATAACGTCTGTTACTTTGTGTTTCTGAGAGCTCCGATCTCACCGTGCCCACACAGCCATGGTCAATCCCACCCAATGCTCTCCCTCTTCTGGGTCGAGTGCAGCTGGATGGCTTCCAAAATTCAAAGATACCAGCTCGCGATAGGCCCAACACTCTGAAAGGCTGCTTCAAAACAAGTGGCACTGCCGTGAGCAGCCTGTGGCACCGTTGACCTCAGCTCCCTTCGCTCAGGTCTTGACACGTGATTTAGGGGAGCCAAGGACCTCCTGCTCAGCCTTGACGGGTGAGACAGTCCGCAAGGATCAACGTGTTGGTGCTGGGGACCCCAAGAAGTTTGCAGCCCGGGACTGAGAGGCAGCCGCTCCCTCCTCTCCTGTAGAGAATTCCAACAGGCTTCGGTTTTCCTTCCAAATTGGAAGGAGCGCACATTTTACAATTGCAAAACTCTCCATAAACCTGAACCATCTTTCTCTCCACAGCTCCATCTGAAACAGATGGCAATTTCTTTAGTAGAGTGACCGCTTCATTAAAAGTATGCGATACCAAATTAATACCATTTCACCAAGTCCTGGGAGGACAACTGAAGGCCGTCCAGCCTTCTCCAGGTGTTCGAGACGGCGATTTATTCCTCTTTTAGGGTACCTGGCAGCTGCTAAGTAATTTAAACGATGCTTGTCGGCTCCCAAATAGAAAAAATAAATGAAAAAATAAATGAACACAAAAGAGCAAGATTTCAATTAAAGTTCATCATGTAAAACAGGCCTCATGCCTTCCCTGACCACAGAGATTAGCTTTTGTGTCTGGAATTGCATTTCATAAGCCTCCTCCCTTGACATGGAACATCTGCTCCCTTTAGGACTATTGTTTTACACCCATAAATAAAACATAAAATTACATTTTTGTCACTCTTCAGGCCAGATCTTCAGCTGGCATAAATCAATGGCAAGCAGTCAACCTCCGCAGAGCTCTACTGACTTAAACCAAACGAGGATCTGGCCCTCGACGCTTTGGTGCTGAAGAAAATAATGGGTCTGGGCAGAGCGTGTGGGACATTGTTTATCAGAAAATGTGTGTGAAACTACGTGGAGCAAGTAACCATAAAGCATGATTGAGCTCTCCAGCATATTTTAACACTTTTTTTTTTTCAGTGTTTATTGAAACCTTTTAGGTAGTGCAGTCTTCTCAGATATCATTTTATGTTTGAAAAGCTTTCTAATTCATAATGAAAAGTTATGCGTCGCTCCAATGAACCTCTAGCTTCAATTACTTGCTGTGAAAATGGTTGGCCTGCATTTTGACCAATGTTTATGGTGTTTGGCAATTTTTCAGTAGCTACTTTACCCTGATATGATTAATTCCTTGCATAATATGAGGTTTTGCATGTGTGGAGCTGAAATAACCCTACTAGGCAGAAGAGAAATAAAAGAGCTTGTGTGTTTCAGTTTTAAAAACATTTGAAACATAACATCACAATTCTAAGCGTGCCAATGATAACACAAGTTAGCCATGGATGAAGACGACCACAAGAGACATGAAGCTCCTGGTGGGACTCAGCAGCATGAAAGTCATTACTTGGCTTGTAAGGTCAGCGCACTAGATCATGGCTGGGCAGCCCAGAGGCAGGGAAGTGGGACACGCCTGGGCTCGCCATACGTGACTGCATGAGAAGAAGCAAAAACGACCGCCCGTATCCGTTTTCTCCATCGCATGCCAAATTCTTTTCTAAATGCTAGTCTCCCTTTGCACCAGCAGTGTTAACATGTATTAACTACCCTGGAATAAATGTAGGGAGAACTTGTGCAAACAGAACCTCATTTAAAATATGTCTGGCTTTAAGCACCTCAGAAACCTCATGTCAGAAAGATGACCAGCAGGAGAGAAAATTAGGTCTGTGATTTAGGTTCTCTATTGGACCTAATCAGACTGCACAGGAATGACTGGATAGCAACACTTGGAAATATATGAACCTAAAAAAGACAGATAATGCTGACAGCTTGGCCAAGGACTTAAAGGAAAGAGCACCTCTGGCATTCTAAAATCTGAAAGAAGCTTCCATGCAACTGGTACCCAATTCTCTTTGGGCTGTGAAAAATAAGCAATATTACATGATTACCTATAGTCTACTCAACGTTTTTACCCATAGTCTGTCCTGCTTCGGTAGTATCCATAGACAAACCTGCTCTGCTTCACTTCATTCGGTGTCCTAATGTAGGCACATCTTCGGCAGTGGTTTAAGCTGAAGTGTCACAGGGTAAATCCAAGGGACTCCAGGGAGGGTAGGTTTCCCCGTGGCTGCTGCAGGGATTCGGACAGCAGCCTGCAGCACAAGCTGTGCAGCAGATCCCACAGGCACTAACCTCCCAGACCACCCCAGCGAGGAGCCCTCATCTGCCTCCAAAATCCCGGCCTCCGTATTTTGCTTCATACAATCACACGCTTGCCACCTTATTAGGAGGTCCGTCTACATTGCAAATTGCAGCAGAGTGAAGAGGTACTCACACTAGCTATAAATGAGGTAACCATAAAGGAGTCTGCTTTCCGGCACGATAAATTAGCCTGTATGGAGCACACGCTGCCAAAAAGCCGGCTGAAAAAGCCTTGCAGTGTCCTCTGCTGCCTCATCCAGACTGCGGCCATACACATGGTGCTTCTTCTACGGCGACCTCAGGCATCCCGGGGACATGCCCAGAGCAGCAGCACTGAAGAACAGAGCAAAACGGGGCTTAGTTGCTCTCATACGCACAAATATACCCCAGGGAAACACGGGATGCGGAGACTTTGCGGAGGTGGTTTTGCTGCTTGTTTTTTTTTAACTCTTACTGATTAAAATCAAGGAAACAGATCACTCAAATTTGTAGGTAACTCAGATCTGTTTGATCCTTTAAGTTCTAAAAGACCTAATCTAGAGTAGTATTACTTAGGTTAAAACATTCTTTTTTAGCATTTAACAACTAAATTGTCATCATTCTCAAATACTGAATAGTTTTGAATTAAAAAAAGAAAATAGTAAAAGAGATTTATCTGTATCAGCTGAATTCCAAATGGGTCTGGGTATGTGAAGCGACTGCTATCCCCAAAATCTGGAGACATGTAGAACATCATTAGGCACTCGTAAAGGCAAAAGAAATGGAAAACTGAGCTCTGATCAATGCCTTATCTATACTTAAAAACTTTTAACTACACCGACAGGGAGAAAAATCCTCATTATAGACCCATTTCTGCTAACGGGAAAGTGTTAAAGACACGATGGTTTATTCAGTTAGGTGAAATAAAATAAGTGATGCTAATAAAAGGTGTACCAGAATATCTGCATCTGACAATTAGGACTCATATTGGCACAGATACCTGGCAAAATACATCACACTCAATTTAATATACATACGCCAGCAAGACTTCTAATGGTAACTCCAAAAATATCATATTAACAGATTTCTATAGTTTCAGGGATTTATTATACCCAATAGTGCTTGATTTTACAACCAAGTAGAAGTTAAATGCATTAAATACACTTCAAATCACTTCATTTGACTTATGAGATGGCCATCAGAATCATGAAGAGTGGAGAAGACAACTTCAAAATTTCTGACTCTTGTCTGGTTTCTCCTTTTGAGTTCTGCCTTGTCTGGGCTTTGCAGCAAAATGGGGCAGAGCAATCAACATGGGATGAAATCTCCCTGAAAATGTGAATGCAGCCCTTTCTTTTCCTGTATTTACTTACAGAATGGCATAAGAACTATAGAACTGAAGAACTATAAATAGCTGAGAGCAAAAAATAAAGGGACCTCAGAAAAGTTTTATGTCCACCAAACTATAAATGTCAGGTGGCAATACGAGGCAGTTTATTTTTCTGTAGAAATACATAATTTCTTTCTTTGTTTCTTTCTTTTTTTTTTTCAAAATATTTTCTGGAAAAAAAAGCCAGGTCTTTACTGGCACTTTTATGAAATAAACATTCAAATCTGCAGCAAGTATTGCTGAATGCCTTAATAAGTTGAGTTGACCATTTTTTTTCTCTCCTGGCCAAAAGGAAATAATGAGTATATTAAAAAGTGCTTGCATATTAAGGCCTTTTTTTTTTTTTTTTTTTTTTTTTTTAATTAGGTGATGCAGAAGCAATAAAAAGAAGCAGGCAGCAGTAATAGGCCGAACCCCAGAGATTCCTTTGGGAATCCTGTTACCAGCAGCCTTTTGACGACAAAGTAACATCCAATTAATGGGCTGGGTAAGGTCAGGGGTAGCAGTTACCAATCAAGCTGCCCAGGCGAGGACCCACTTCGATGGTGACGGGCTGGGGGGCAAGGAGCCCGTGCAACCTTTCCCAAAGGTGGGATTCCTCACTGCCCTGCTCTCCTCCCTCAGTTAAGGGTTGAAAGGAGCCCCTGGAATCTACGGCATATCCTGGGGAAATGAATGCCCTGGCATCTTTCCAACTCATATTTCTCTCTTTCTGCAGCAAACAAATAATAGGCCAAGAAGGATGTTGTATGTAGCCTCGGAAAAAAAAAAAAAAAAAAAAGTGAAGTATTGATAAACTGAGATTAATTTTTACGAAAAATGTTTATATCAAGTGCATATGCTTTGCCTCTTGGCGATTATGGAAATGTCAGGGGTTTAATTGGCAGCTGTGAATAGCAGCACCTGCAAACAGCTCAGGGCTTGTTCCTGTGGTCTGGCAACATTCTTACTTTATGCTTTAAATAAAGGCTTACTCACCGAGACAGAAATAACTGACAGGGGATGATTGATGATTGCCCATCACGCAATGGCTGACATCTACCATTCACTGCATCCATTTACAATTTCACTTCCCGATTTCATTAACAGGGCCACGACATCTAGGAACGGGATTGATACAGATGGCAGCTCAGTTACAGAGTTCAGCTGATGCTGCGCGTATGTTAAACATGGAAAATAGATTACTATGAGCTCCAATCTATCTCATGTGGTGCATTTTGGAAACCCTATCTGTTTACTCCAGGTAACCTTTTATAGTTCTATTTATCCTGCCTAGCTTCAAACCAGATAGCAATTTTCCATAGTGAAGAATTTATACTGCCATTTGCAATGTGCGTTTATAAAATACTTACTTCGTGAAATATTAAGACAAGATTTTGGCATTCTAAAGCTTCTCTTTTTGCTTAAGAAGGAAACAAAACATGTGAGGACATAAAATCCATGATTTCCCTAATCACAGATATCCTCTTCTGAGCAAAACAAATGGCTCACTCCCCACGCACACCTGCGGGTGTCTCAAACCACAGTGGCTACAGAGCTCGAGCAAATGCAAAAGTTTCCAGTTAAGGGGCCAGTCTCACTTAGTTCAAAACTCCCCACGACCTCTGTCTGAGATAGGACACGGCGTCCTGCAAATCCTTGTTTTTATCTCTAGCTCATCAGCTTTGGCAACAGGCTGTTCCTCAGGAAGACTCAAGCTCAAAATGTAATTTTCCATTTTCATTAAGAAGTTGGGCCAAATGTCAGATCCGAATTCTGTCTGCAAGTCCCTGGAAGCCCGGGGAAGCTCAGAGGCAGGATTTCCAACCGATTCACTCCTAAAGCAAGAGCCACTGCTAACCTGCAGGACCATGTTCAGGTCAGAGCTGAGGCCTGGCTCTCCCCCGCAGTCACGTGGGACAGCCCCGAGCGGGGCCGCTCGCCCGACTCTGCTCTCGACTCTTCAAACAGCGCCAGGATGTGAAGGGCCACTCCAAGTAAAGCACTTTTCCAACATGTACACGGCCATGGCCTAGTAAACAGTCATAACCACCTCTTCTGTGTAAGTAAACAGTTGTAGCCTCCCCTTAACGAGGGAAGAAAGAAAGAAAGAAAGAAAGGCTGTGTAAAAAACAGGCGTAACAGCTCATTCGAGGGACTGCAGGTGTCACTCACGGGGCTGGTCCCACTCAAGGCATGGCTCAGCTGGGCATACCCGTTTTCTCCACCACTTAGACCTCGCACTGAACGCCAGCCCGTGCTTCCCGGCTTAGCTGGGATGTCCACCCTTCCCACGGGGCTCTCCGCGAATGCGTCTGTTCTGGACAGATGCTGCCGCCAAGGCTAAAAGCACAAGGGTGACTAGTGGCTTTGAGGGCTCTCAGAGGGTCCAAAGATACGTTCTCAATGTTATCCTCAGCCTGCGACCAGCAGGAAGCTTTGAAAGCTCCCATGTGTGCTAGGCCATTCCCAGCCCCTACGACCTCCTTTTGGAGGCTTCTCCAAAGCCAGCGCAGCTCGCCCTCTCCCACCCTGCCATGAGCAGGGGCTCCTGAAACCTGTTTTGTCGTGTTGTTCACATCCTTACAGCCACAGCCAGCGCAGCAGAAACCAGTGTCAATGCAGTTCTTTACCAGTGTAGAGACGGCAGCTTTCCAGACTGATATTGCAGTGGGTTTCCAAAGCAGCCTGGTTTCATATCAAACTTGCTGAGCCAAAACCAGTCCTTCTATTTTCCAACCAGCATCATACATTTAAGCTACTACTTCAAATGTCACATATAATTTAATGAAGTCCTTCCTAATGCAGTCCTTCTTGTAAAAATTCAGTGAATCCTTTAATATGATTGTTAAAAGAAATTGAAGATGATCACATACCCATTCTAGAATTAATGCTGTGCAAGTACTTAAACAGAAGTTCCATTTAAGTCTTTTTTCCTCTCTATGTGAAATTTGGAAGACCTACCTCCCCCCTCCAAAAAAAAGTCCATTTTAACTCAAAGCCATTTTCAAAAAGTGAAATTGCGAAAAGCCTTCATTTCTACCATATTTTTTCTACCATCAACACCCTTCTTGTTGTTGTACCTTCCCTCGTGTGTAATCATCAGTGGTGATAGAGATAGTACAGAAGTTTTACACTGAAATTGAAAAATATTTCTGTAGTCTGGCAAAATATCTCCCAAAAGCACACTTTAAGGAGATCCTTCATCATGGCGCTGAGGTGGATGTTCAGCAACACCTTCTTGAAGCAAACTCTGGAAGTAATATCTTAAAGTAAACCTTAAGGTGCCCTGGTGCTTTGTGAAATGTCACAGTTGCACACAAGGTCATCAAGAATAGGATTCTACTCCAAATTTGGATGATCAAATGCAGGCATCCAGGTCTGAGGTAGTCATTTGGGCTTTCTCAGTCACAAGTGGATGGAAATCAGCACTTCCAGGGTGTGATCCATCTCCTGTTACAGCAGATGTTGAAAACAGGTCAAATCAGCTTTGCTCTGGAAGTGCCGGTTTTCCACCACTGACGGAACAACGCTCAGCTGACTGGCTTAGATATGGACATCTAATTCGGGGCAGCTAAAATGACAGGAGATGTACCCCATCCGGAAGAAAGCAAAGTCTGTGGAAGAGGAATCACTCTCCTGCTCCAACAGTGGAGATGCTACAGGCCTACAGAGCTTTTTGTTCTTCTCCACATGACCCTGCTTCATCCCTTTGTAGCAAGACAGCACGTCTTACCATAACGTTAGATATTTTAGTTTTGTCTCCAGTGTATTCTTGTCCTCAAACTTCCCCTATTCCTCACATCTGCATCTACCAGCAGATATCAAGGACTGCAGTTATACTCTTAATTATTACCTACTTTGAATTTTCCTCCAGAGGCATCAACTTTCCTGCACATATATGCTGGCCAGAGGAAATTTTTGTGCTGAAAATTAAGTCCCTAAATCTGTGCCAGTGAATTTGGGATAAACATACTCCCTGGGCTACCTCTGAAGATAAAATCTTCAATGGTTTTGATACACTCAGAATCTGCAAAATTGGGCACCATGGTGAAGTTTATTAAAAAGAAAAAAAATAAACCCACAGATATGAATGACGTGTAATAAATTAAAGCTGTACTCAACAGCAAGCACGTAAAGGCAGTGTTCAACAAACCACTTTTTGGCTATATATCATACATCTGGTGCTCTCAATTAGGCATGAATTCTGTGTAAAACCAGTATATGATTACGTAATAAAAGATCAAATCAAAATGTGTATTGTGGAAGGGAGAAGGCCGCACTGCTGCACTCACTGCCTCCTCATTCCTGAGCTCTTCGTTTTGCAACCAGAACATTCCTTCAGCATAATGGAGAATCTGGCACAAAGTCCTACACAATATGTTTCTTTATAACTACCTAGCAAAATATAAATGCTGCATTTCCAGAGCCAAAGAGCATGTACAATTTCCATTAAAATCAGTAGAAGCTTTGGGTAATTATTTTAAGTCTCAGACGGCAGTTTTCCTTTCTTTTTATTTTCCATTCTAATTGTTTCAAAACTTCAATAACTAACTGAAAAGAGTATAAAAATCACGTAAAATAAATGTCACTGTAAATTATGCAAAAAAAAAAGCATATTAATAGGTCTTGTCTAAGATCCTACTTTTCAGACATTGTCTCCAGTTGAACCAAAAATTCCAACTGGCAATTACAATTATTTTCAGCTCTGTCCCTTATTTTCCTTTAAAAAATGATGCATCAACATATAGCATAATAAAACGCAATGTGATCCAAGGTAACCCTACAGAAATAAACGTGTGCTTTGGATCAGATTCTTGTTATTATATGGATAGTGAACATTTGATCTGTATTTATTGCACTTGGACTAAAGTGTACCGACAAGTAAGTGTCCTCAGTTGGGCAGTTAGCAGACCTTTACTTATAATTCATAAATAAAGACTATGTTCCCATGAACAAAAGCTCAGTGCAGCCTACCAACCCTGGTCCTTGTGCCACTCCAATAAAATATCCACCTGTCTTCTCCTGCATTGCTATGGTTGGATTCTTAATAGGGTAGCCCTGTCTTGTAACTGAAAGGCACGTGGTGTAACACTCAAATGTTATTTTGAAACAGAGGAGAAAATTGTTTTCTCAGATACTGGAAAACCAAGGGGATATCTCAACTCCATTTGGGATATTCCTCTCAGCTCTCCTGAGTGGAGGAATAAAATAAAAAGGGGAAGGCAAGACAAGGCAAAGGAAGAGACAGGAGAAGGGGAAGAGAAGGAGAAGACAAGATGAGACGAGATGACATTTCTAGATGTATGACTCAACCCATTATAATAAGGGAAATCTGCCCTAATTGAGAAACTTTAACCCTGGTTTGATTCCAGGATAACACTTTCCTTGAGAAGCAAGCAAGCCATTCTGCTCTCCTCCCATCCTGACTTGTGCTTACACAGACTTATTGTGCAACTCATCCGTGCAGTTGATCCTCTTAGACTCTGAATCCTGACATTTGCTTGGATCATGATGACACAAAACCATTCCTTTCTGGCAGCCTGTGTTTTCCATGCATAAGCAGACAATACGGTAATAAAAACACAGGTATAAGTGCAAAACACCAGCAAATCCTTAGGAACAGGCATTGAAAAGGAGGAAGAGTGTGTCAGAAATGAAAGGGGCCACCAAACGAGTGTAAATAAAATTCTGCTGCAAGGTCATTTTTCACTGCCAAGAAGGTGTAAGGAGGCCTCAACATTAATGGCAATCAAGCCATGAGACAGAGAGGACAGATGTTTGCTTAAGGACTGAAGATAAATTAGTGGCAGATAATGGAGCAGAGTCTATGACCCACTCCATCAGCATAACTCTACTATTTTAACACACGCTCCGTACCCAGAGAATTTGATCCCAGTGTTTTGGCTTCCCACCTCCGATCTTTTCACACATCTGTGCCTGCACTCAACTCTAAGAACGATCCTTCTGCGTGAATTTCTCTTCCAGTTCCTTCCAGTGAACTATCCAGTGATAGCCTTGAATTTTGGAAAGATGAGTTTATCAGGATTTTTTAAAATTATGGATAATCTATTCTCATCATTTCTTTATAGTTATATGCAGAAGAGTTTTTTTTTTTAACTTCTTAGTGAAGAGACAATTAACCAAGGAACTAGCAAGCATTACTGATAGCAAAGATATAAAATACATCACCTCCCTCCCCCAAGGGGAGGTATTTTGAGAACTTTCCCTATGCCTCACAGTGCTTCTGCTTTAGTTATGAATCTCGGCATCTGCACTGCAAACAACTATTTTTTTCCAAGGTTCATAATTCAAGTTTAACAGATTGCTCTAGGCTGACACATGGTTTCAACTTGGGAGTAAGCACTGCTTTTATAAATGGCTTTTTCTTTTCTTTTTAAATGGTGATTTCTTTTTGTTTTTGCTTGTAATGTATGTAAAATGATTTGGGATGCTTTTTGCACTTGTATACAGTAACTCAAAAGCAGCTTTCATTGGAACGGTGGAATTTGGCAAGCGAACAGTCAATATTACCCTCTAATTGCTTTTAGCGTCTTTGCAAAAATAAAAACGTCATTTAAAATGGCTGAGATATTTCAGTTTGAAAAGTAGCTACTGAACAGGCACAATAATGGCATGGATTTTTACTTTGCCTATGTAAAGTACATATTCAGCATAATGTGATCGCTAAAATATGCACCTCCATATTAGTGCTGTACGAATCTTTTTTTTTCTTTCTTTTTCTCTCTTTTTATTTTTAAGATCAGTTGCACAAATAGAAAAATAAAATCTGTTCAATTGGATTCAAAATATTCTTCCTCCTCTTCCCGCTCTCCATCAAAATCCAAAACACTCAGAGGCCAAATAACAGAAGGCTCCATGTGACCCAAAATGTAATGTAGCATCTCCACTTGGGGGTCCATAAAAATGAGAGAGAAAAAATACAAAAGAAAAAAATGCAGATATTAAACCGACCAGACCAAGGACAGGATCACGTCCTTCCCTTCCTAGGACCCGGCCCACACGACTCATGCATGCCCAGGGCTTGTGCCTTCAGCTCTCCCTGCATCAAGAGGCAGCATTGCTGGTACTCTGGAGCTTCCCAAAGCGCCTAGGTCAGCCCCTCTCCATGAGGTTGGTTTTAAAATCCAAGGTTTTTAAGAATACATCTTTGTGTATTTTCAGCTGCTTTCTCTTGCTTTTAATCTATCGGCTGAGCTGGCACCACCTCTCTGTGCTTTCCTTCCATGTACATGAAGATCAAAACTCATCTCTTTTTTGTTTCTCTCCTCTCCTCTCCTCTCCTCTCCTCTCCTCTCCTCTCCTCT
>JAWLRI010000230.1:756977-771873 GCA_034781795.1 Crypturellus tataupa
GAAAGAAAGAAAGAAAGAAAGAAAGAAAGAAAGAAAGAAAGAAAGAAAGAAAGAAAGAAAGAAAGAAAGGAAGAAAAAGAGTAGCTGTGTCCATTTATGCACTAACACAAATATGTGTTCATACTCTAAAATTCTGCTGGTCGTGTACACACCAAAACTGTGTATTATTCATCTTTTCTCCTTCCCAGGGAAATATCTTCCCCACAGTACGCCCCAATACTTATGCCCCAGTTTAGCCAGATTCTTAAATTAATGCTCAACCTTAAGCCAGTGATCTTAGTGCACCTATGCGCTTAAAGGAAAATGCAAGCTCAGGTGGCTGCCTCTGCCTCTTATTTTACACTCCCAGCAAGAACATCTCCCATTTCTATGTTTCACCTCTGTGATCTATCAAATCACCCAGATGCATTTTTTAAGAAGTGAACATGACAAACTAGGACCTCATCTTTCAGTCATGGTGCTGAACTTTCAATTTTCCTTTCCCAAATGTGTGAATTAGGGATGGTGACTGCCTTAATTTGATTCCTCTGGCTTTTCTCAGGTAGCGACAGAAGCCCAATGCCATTTTTTATTTTAATCTAAGGGTGTCTGAGAAGATTGAAGTGTTGAGTTATGAGGGCAGAAAGCTTTGTCATATGTAGATAAAGCAACAAACTTAAGAAATACAGCAAAAAGATACGAACAGAACGGGTTATAATGTGTAGACCTTCATTGAACTGATCTCATTGCTGTGGAAGAGGGAAGTCAGTTGGCCAGTGGAAAAGGAAAGAAATTGCAAGAAGGATGACAATGAAGCGTCCCAGGTCTGAAAAGGCTCTCATGGATGGGGTAGGTCCATCCCTGGACTTCATTTCCTTTCCCATCAATGGTTTCCACAGAAGAATATCAGGACTAGAAAGGGGAAGGTGGGGACATACAGCCTTACATATTGCACCCCCAGCCTTGTATATTGCATCCCCAGCCTCGCATACTGTACCCACAGCCTTGCACACTGTACCCACAGCCTCACATACTGCACCCACAGCCTCATGTATTGCACCCACAGCCTCACATACTGCACCCACAGCCTTACATACTGCACCCACAGCCTTACATACTGCACCCACAGCCTTGCACACTGTACCCACAGCCTCACATACTGCACCCACAGCCTCACATACTGCACCCACAGCCTCATGAATTGCACCCACAGCCTCATGTATTGCACCCACAGCCTTGCACACTGTACCCACAGCCTCACATACTGCACCCACAGCCTTATATATTGCACCCACAGCTTCACATACTGCACCCACAGCCTCACATATTGTACCCACAGCCTCGCATACTGCATCCACAGCCTTGCACACTGCACCCACAGCCTCACATACTGCACCCACAGCCTCACGTATTACACCCACAGCCTCATGTATTACACCCACAGCCTCATATATTGTACCCACAGTCTCACAGCAAGGCAATACCAAAACACTCCCATGCTTCAATGTGTTGGGAGACACGGGTAGAGAGAACATTTCCTGATGTGGGCAATGCGAACAGGCCATGGTGGCTGTTGCGTATTGGGCAGGATGGGCATTCTGGGTCACCACAAGCCCAGGCGATCCAAGGCAGTGGGTGGAAGCAGACAGGTCAGGCTGAGGACACTTTGTCCACAGAGCCTTGGCCACAGGTGCCTCCCCACGAGGGGTCTTCAGTGCACGTCCCCTGAGCACGGCCTCATTCCTGCTGCTGTTCCCACCCATCATTTCATGAGAAACTCCTGCACTGAGTCGGGCCTCACCTCGACAAAGAACATCCTTCTTGCAGAGCCTTCCTCTCCAGCAAAACGAAATTCCTGATCAGGCTGAGTAACTCTTGACAAATGCCAGTTTCTCCTATGGGCAAAGCATGACTCTTAAGAGTTCTCAGATTTTTTTTCTTCTCCCCTTACCCCATCAGTAAACAGCATAAATTAGTCATCAAAAAAAGGATATAGCCCTCTGAATCTTTTATGACAGTGTGAACAAGAGATAAATTTGCAGAGCAACGTCCCTAATACACACACATTTGCAAAGTTCTTCCTTGTCCCACGGAAAGGGCTGGAGGCCTGTCCCCCCCTCACCTGCTCTTCAGGAGCTAATCAGAGCCTGAACGAGCCAGCTGTCTCGAGGGCTTTCTGCAAGGCACCTTCTTGCACAGTGCCACAGATGCACATCAGTTACCTCAATAATCCCCTTTATTACTTAGCTATAAAATACCCACTTGGATGAAAGCGACACTGCAGCCTCCAATATCTTGAAATGCCTTGGAAGTACAAAACTAGCAGATAATCTTCCTTTAAAAAAGAAAAAAACCCTCACCTCTTAGTACCAGCACATGCATTTGCATCAGTGTAAGTGCATTTGTGGTGGCCACCAGCCCTACATGAGCTCTCGAGCACCTGCACTCTGCAGACAGTGGTGGAGCCATGGTGAAACCTGCGTGTGGCAGAAGGCTGCGAGCAGGGTCACCCGGTGGCTGCCTCTGGAAGACACCGGGAACGGAAACTTGGGGGAAAGTGACATATGCGCGAAGAAAGGAGCGTCGTTTCGTGGTACTGCCACACTCCCACTTCCACTTCCTGCAGTCAGTGTCTCCAGGATTTCCCCAGCTGGAGGTGCCACCCAGTTCATTAATAATCACGAATGGACGTCTCCTCGTAACGTTGCCTAATGTCATTATTTTATTCTTTTCCAATCAGTTTACTCTTCTCGCCTCTTCCAGCACTCTGTGCCAATCAGTTCCGCAAAGTGATTAGGCACTGTGAGACGAAGCTCTCCTTTTTTTTTAAAAAAAAAAAAATAGTCTACTTGGAGGATTTGTGGGGGTCCTCTCAGCTTTGTATGTTCATCTCAAGGCAGAAAGAGCCAAAATGCTCAGGAATGTCACCGCAGCCATCTCCAGCAATTAAGACAGGACCCTGGCCTGTAAGAACTACCTTAGAAACCGTGTCCCCATGTAAGAACCTCCAAGCAGCTCAAGGGCAACACAGCAGAGCAGCTAGAGCCCCAGCCTCATGCACAAGCTTGGTGGCAAGGAGAAGGAATAATGCAAAGAAGGAGACATTGAGACAACAACGGCTAAAACAGAATCAGGCTGATTTGCACAGGTATTTGCAACATAAGTCACAGATGTGAAGAGCTGTTTCCCTTGCTTGGGAAAAAAAAAAAAAAAAAAAAAGTGCTGTTGTTCCTGGGGTCAGGTCCACAAGCATAGACTGAGGTTTTATGTTACCATAATGTAAAATGTGGATATAAGTCAATAAGTCACTGGCCTGGAGTTAAGTAACACAGTGTTATTGTCAATGCTGGACAAAGTCACGTAGTGCTCTTCCCAAGAGCACTTCTCTCTGAGACGATCCTGCAAGGGTGGCATCTCAATGAACATCACTGTTTTTACACTTCTATACAGCTGAGACGAAGCTCACATCACCTTCCTTTTGAAAACTGTCCAGCAGCTTTTCAAAAGGATTATCTTACTGAGTTCTTTTTTAATTAGATTCTTCATCCAAGAAAGAAAAATGAGGTGGGGATCAGGAGGGAGGTCATTATTTCAATGGAAAAATAATAATGTCAGGACTAGAAGTCTTCTGTTTATAAACTAAACACTAATATATAAAAGAATCCACGTGTACTATTCCCCTCCCCTTTTTTTTCAATGATAAAATTGCTTCTCTCCATCTGATGGCATTGCTTTACCTAAATTAAGTGCGATTTTTCCAGAGAAACAGGCTTCAGTCACTTTCCAAGTAAGAAGAAATGGCATTGGCTGCAAAGGTATCAATATTTCATCAGGTCTTTGTTCAGCACTGGTTTTAGCTTTTCTTAATGGTGCACTTTACCAGGCAGCTTTTTCATACATCATTAAACAGCAGCTATAGCACTTGTGCCCTGTTTCTGATTTACCGTAGAGAGTAATGTTTAAGATCACATTAAACACCACACACGCTCTTAGCTATTTGAGCAACATCAGAGTAATGAACAGTCAATAGTATTCCTAAATTAGGACCCTTTGGAGCTCTCGTTACTGAATCAAATAAGTATCCTTGGTCCTCTGATGAAGACAATTCTAATGCGAAATAATGAATTTAGTGTCTAGTCCAAACTTAGGGGTTCCTTTTCCCTACTGACTTTCAAGAGTAAATTAAATGAATTATGCAGAAGGGATCTAATATTTCTAGCACCCAAGTTCCACAAGACGCTGCTGCTGAGTAGCTACCAGGAGGGAGCTGGTGGGTCACCCAAGGTCCAGTCTCACACTAATAAAATTAGTGAGGAAGACAAAGGTACAAGAGCTATGCTGGGGCTACACCCAAACAGAGCAAAGCAGGTTGGAATTTGTCTTCCAGTTGTGACAGACTCATGAAAAATGCCACCTGACCAATTTGTACCTCTGGTTCCTCCCTGCAAGGTGGGACTGTAGCCACCTCCTACTCCTAACAGGCCTTTTCACTGTATCTGCCTAGTCACACGGGAGAGGCTTTTGCAGTAGGAGCCCAGCACAACCGACTCCTCATCTTACCCGAAGTCTAAATAACAACAGTGCTCTTAGCTAAAAGGGGACACGGACAGGAACTGAGATCAAGGATGTCTTACCCACAGACAACATGCAGACCCTGACCAAGACTTTCCCAACATTGCAACCTTAGACTTATCTCCCTGAACCGGAATATGCAGCGTGATTTTCACAGCTGTGACCCACCAGTGGGTTCCAAGTTATTGCTACCTAAGGAGCAATAGTTTGGGCTAGATGCCCCACTTCAGTTTTACACCCCCCCACCTTTTTTTGTTTTTTTTTAAATCAAAGTCCTCGTATACCTGGAAAAAAATAAGCCTTTGCTCTGATCCCCACAGAAACAATGCAGCACTTCAAAGGAACAAACTGTGCCATATCCTCTAGGAAACAGATGCTTTAGGAAATCTGTACCATTAGTCTATGGGACAATAACAGAAGTAATAGAATTTATGCTAAATTTAGAGGAAATCATGTTTTCTCTTCCTTGTCTTCAATTTGCAAAATATATCACCTACCAATAACGTCATTAGCCCTTTAAAGTGCTCTAAGATTCCTTGCAAAGAAGGCATTGTATTTTTTAATGCAAATTTATATTTCAGAAGAACAGCTCTGTGACACAGCCTCAATATTCTTTTCAAGCCACTGTTCTTTTGTAATAATACTATAATTCTCTTAATCAGGATAGCCTGGTCTCACATAAATAACAACGTGGCATGAGAGCTGTATTTGAGGGCTAACCATGCCTGAACAGCAGTTGAATTTACCATGAAATATTCTTAAAAGTTTTGTTGGAACTGCTTTCAATTCTAGGGAAAGAATTCAGAAACCCTGAGTGAGGTCCCGTGCTCCTTTTGAAAAAAGCAGCGTATCATTAAAACCACAGATACTGCTGTGCTTTGACCCACATCATCCCCTAGCCCTTGGTTTGCAAAGCGAGGTTGGGCATCTAGCAAATATGGACTTCACTTGAAAAGTCAGAAGATACTTTAAAGTACTCAGGATGACTCTGTGCAGCGTAGGAACCTAAGTCCCAGTTTTACGTTTGACTTAAACTTTTAGGAGAAAGTCTAACATTTTGACCCTTCAGAAACTTGACAGCTGCCTAACCATAATATTTGTCCCTCCGGTGTCTGCTACCTCAAAGGCATGTACCTTATTTAACACTATCTAGTAATTAATGAGAGATTAATTCCACCTCTATATATGCAAAATAACCTGGAGGAGCCACGGTCTAGAATGGCCTCTCTCCCTTTCTAGCAGTTAGATATAGCAAAATATTGCAAGAAAATGCCATAGCATTTTTCCCCACAGAATAACTTCCATTTCCTTTTGCAAAATGTTTGATTTTCATTAATATTTAACTGTTCTATTACCTTTAAAAAGAGACTTTTGCTTTAAAACTGAAGCATTTTCATTTGAAACTGGAAAAAAAAAGTCTCTACTAAAAGCAAACATGTTTCTTCTTGCTTGTTTTCCACCGCAAGCTCATGAGACCTTCCCGACAAACCGTGTGCGTGTCCTCGTGAGAGGCGGCGGGGAGGGCTGTGCTCCAGGACCTGCGGGGCGGGATGGACGGGCCCGGAGACACGCGGCCCCGCGGCCACGTGCCGCAAGCGACTCTTCCCGCGGTGCTCGAAGTCAAGAGGAGAGATATGACTGACCACAGTGGGCTCAGAGCAAGCGCAGAGGAAACAGAACTGATACTTACCATAAACAAGGGGGCTGTTTTTCTTTCCTGTCTTTGATTGATTTTACCATTCAGTTGTGATTTCTTTATACTTTCTCCTTCACAAATCTTCGCTAGAGACTCCCTACGTTAGCAGCTGATCAGGAATTGTGTTGGAAGAAAGAGAATTACTTTAAGCTTTTCCAACAGCCCTTGTTTTGCTTGGTCTCCTAAAAATAATAATTCTGAATCCCTTTTCATGCCCAAATCCTGCAAAAACACGTACCTTTAACTTTATAGGCAGCCATTTGTCAGTTTGGGATTCAAAAGGCATTTTAAATATCTGTGCAAGTCTTTGCATGTTTGGGACTTTGAATGTTCATTTTTCTATTAATAGAAATAATTAGCACAGACTAATCCATGATCATAAATCTAGCTAGGGTTTTGGTTCAATTCCCTGTAAAGGTAAAAATCCCCACTTTTAGGCAAACAGAAAAACAGACAGATAAACAAAAAAGAACCCAAAACATTTTGTTATCAGAAGATTCAATTTTTTTTTTCAAGGATCTTCCAGAACTACGCCCACATCTGAGGACTACGTGTTCTGGCATGCAGAACATTGATTTCGAATCCCTTTGACTTAAGTGGGCATGGAATTCTTTGCAGAAAATGTAAGAGATTTCCTCACCTTCTTTGCTTCTGTGGCAGGAATATTCCCATTTCCTTCATCCTAACACATAAATCCATATTTGCTCCTCACTTGAAAGCCTATGAAGGGTTTATATATCCTTAAAGGATCATCCGTGGTTCTACATACCTATCGTCCTCCTCGGCAATCCCAGCCATACCCAGCGGTTAAAGCTCCAGATCCATCGAGTTGTCACTGCTGCCATCCTCAGGCAAAGAGCTTTGGGCTGGAGGCTGAGCTCTACGAGAGAGATCAAACTAGCCCTATCGCAGGGTCACATGGAGCATTTCCGAACAGCCCTTCTTGCAGGACTTTAACCTCAGGCACAGAAGAAGCCTGGGAGATGTGTTCCTCTCGCCACTGAGGCTTCCAAGATCTGAAAGGGTGGAAATCTCCCAAGACTCAGCCTGACAGTTTATGTCATGTTATAAACGTGATAGAGTACGAATGATATTGATTCCCTCACTGAGCGCTCTATAAACACACATCTACAACAAACTCCTACCCTATAAAGTGCAGGGAAGTACTGGATTTTGGGGGTCAGACCCATTTCCAGCTCTAAGGTATTAAATTTTCCTGGAGAACATGATATTTTAGTAGGATATGGCATACTTTTTTTCTTTATTGGCTACAAAAGATTGTATCAGATTTAATATTCTTTTTTTTATTATTGGTTGTAAAATGTTGTTCAAAAACTTAATAAAAAGTAATATATAAAAAAAGGAAAAAAAGTACTTTTGAGCCAAGTTTATCCAAAGTATGAGAGACATCTGGGAGGGTACTGACATACTTTACAGCAACATTCATTCATTCCAGTTTTAAAGGAATTGGATTCAATTATGTTTTCACCTTTTTTGTGTTTTCTTTTTGTCACTGTTTGAATGAAGTCTGCTGGCAGAGCAGTTTTCAGAGTGACTGCTGAGGAACTATTGCAGAACAGCCCTAGGAAGTGCTAAAATATGAATATTTGACATGAATATTCAAACTAGAAGCCTGCTCCTAAGTGCTTCATTTATCCAGTCAGAGAAGTGACGTTTTGTAGCCTGTCTGGCCATTCACAATGAAACAACAGACCTGGAATATGCAGCGCATGCAAGGAGCTGAGAATGGATCGGGTATTACCGTAGAGGCTCCCTGTGGCCCCTGCCATTCTCCTGGAAGCGGAAATATCGCTGCTGACTTTAGTGGAAAAAGACTCGTGTCCCCCCGGCACGGGAAACAACAAGGTAAAATGAAGAGACAGTTTATGCCAAATACCAGTAAGGTCAAGGTGTGGCACTGGCCGCAAGGCCACCGCAGGGAGAGCTTCATTGCAGACTGGCACTGGGTGCCGAGGCCACTGCAAACCAGGCGCCTTCACATCTGGTTTTCACATCCTGCGTCGCTGGACGTGTCGGCAGATAACCCTGGTGCAGAATGGGGCATATTCCAAGGGGGTTCTAGCCAGGGACAGTCCAATTTCAAGGTGCATTCACTGGTAAAAAGGCCTGGCCCTCCCTGCCGCTGCTCCAAGGAGGAGCCAAGCTCGTGTAGCTGTGACACACGCACCTCAAAGGGTATCCATGAAAACTTCATAGCCACATCTGTAAACTTTCAGGGGCTAGTTGCTTGCCAGATTGTGAAGTTAGAGGAAATAATGCGCTGCACATGCTCAGGTCACAACAGCTGAACGTACATGCTGTGGGATTTCAGTGCAAGGGCCAGAATCCCCAGCTGTTGCACATCAGCCTAACGCCATCACGGGGCTCCGAGCTCTGCTTTAGACCACTAGTGCTTACAAGCAAGGCTCAGAATAAATTCCTCAGCTCAGACTATTTACCTTCCTGCTAGCAGGGGGTAGGGAGTGTTGATTTATCAAGAGGAAAAGAAAAATTAAATACTCTTCAGCTCATGATATATACCTCTCCTTCTCGAGCTCATATACATTAAGAGGCTGTTCTGTAGACTGCTGTCCAATAAAGTGTTTTTATCTCTTGTGGTCTGGACTAGGATATCTGCTTTGCACAAGCACAGTAAGCATCAAGGAAAGAGTCGGTTTGGTGGGATCTGGCCAGCCTCCCAGTGCATCTAAGACCATCCAGAAAGCTCAGCTAGATTAAGGTGGCTCCAAGGAGATCCCCTGGAAACCAGCTGCACAATAGAGGCAAGAACCTCCTTGTTCCCTGCACAGCCCTGCACAAGGTCTATCGAATCCTGGTGCAGGACTGCATAGGGAGGGACAATTTCAAGAGGTACTATTTATATTTTAATAATCATTTACAGCAGAGAGCATCCACCATCCATCAGTTTTAGGCTTTCATAGCACCTAGACTAGGCTCCCACTCGGATCAGTCCTTTGGACAAGCCTTATTCTCTCTCTCCTTCGACTGTAGACCCCCTATTGCAACCAAAAAATGGATAAAAGCTGGCTAGCAGCCTGGAAAATATGGCATCAGCTCAGCTAGCTCCGTATCTCCTCCATCAGCAGGACAGATCAAACAGATATCGCTGGACAACTGATTTCTGTTAGCAAAGATAGTTTAATGCAGGTTTGCATCCCTCCTCCTTTATCCTTAGATAAATGGTATGACAGAAGGGAAAATTGCTTCCTGTCTTCCAAGAAAATCTAATGGGAGGAAAAAAATAGAATATGTTCATATCATTGCCAATAGCTGAATTAACTTCACTCGCAGCAATATGTTCTGGATGAAAGGGACACGAGATAAAAGTGAGCAGAGATATTTCCCCTCCATCTCGGCCCAGGTGAGCAGGCCCTTCCCTCTCCACATTCTGCTGAAGGTAGCAGGGCTGCCAGCAGCCCAGCAGCACAACCCCAGCGAAGAGCAGGGCTTGCTGAGCAAAATGGAGAAACCCTCGTCATAAGGACAGGCCCCTCGCCCCAGGCCGTAGCACCCGTGTAAGGTTGGGTGGACCCCAAGTTCCCATTTCTTTTGCCTATGGAAGGTGTCTAGGTGCTACAGCCTGTGCAACTTCTATGGCCAGCCTGAGTGAAAGGAGATGAGATGGGTCCTACCACAGATGGAGTTAACTCAAAGATCTCAAGACTCAACAAGTTTTGAATACTGCCATTTGCCACAATCGAATCAAAAGACAGAGCACAAAAAAGGTAGCCCAGATCTTTATTTATAGAATAGGAATCAAAAACAGAGTTTTCTTTACTAGCTACACTTTTGCTCTCTTATACTTCTGATTGGGCCAGAAATAATATTAAAACCAGTTTTCTTCTCATGGTGCCTAGTTAATATATTATGACAGCGCTGCTTTTGACGATGTCAAGCAGCAAATGAAATTGGCCCCTAATATTTTGACATTTCATGTTAGACTCAGAGGTAGCCAAGAAATATAAAATGATATAGAAGATTTTAAAGTATAATAGAGCGTATATTCTCAGAGGACATTTTTCTGGCTCGTGCCTGCAATGGGCTAATGTCCTACACCAATATTTTCCAGGTATGAAAAAACAGGACAAATAGTAGTCACCTGGGCTGCTAGATACTTCTTTTTGCCTTAAACTCATATCCTGTATCTCTAAAGTCTCTTTTCAGCATGTCTGCAACTCCTTCTGCAAACAGCCTATTCCGCTTTTTTGTTCACAGCATAAAAACAGCTGTCCAATTCCACCCCAATTTCAGCTCTTCTAAGACTGCTGAATAATCCCTGGGGCAATTTCTGCCCGGTGACTTCCTGCTAAGAAAAACGCAACGTGTTTTGCAAGCCTGGACAACGACTGCTAAAAGCAACGGGCCAGCTTCACCTTGGCATCCACTCTAGTTCCACACTGCCATAATAGCACTTTAATCAACAAGCAGAACTGGCATAAAGCACTGATGCATCAGGCCCATCATATAGAGTACACCCACTTAATCAGGTAATCAACTTAATCAGGACACTTCCCAAGGAACCAAATTAAGCCTAATGACACCAAGTAGCAAGGACTGCTGCTTAATTGGGATAGTAATTCTGCTTATGGTAATTGGGATGCCTGCAGGTGATTAAATGGTACTGAATTAAGAAGAGACAATCTTTGTGAAGCTTGGAGACTGTCAGTGATTTGTCTCTCCCCAAAAGCCTCTGTCAACAATGGATCAGCAAAACAAAACTTTTACAATCCCCTGATCTGGGCGCTGTTTCAACAGATCATTTCAAGATGGAAATGAAAACACAGAAACAGAGGGTAAAATACCCTGAAGAGATTCTGCAGGTATATCCAAATCTGAGCCTAGAACCAGCGCACAGGACAAACAAAAAGCAACCTGTAAAGGGGCTCCAAACAGACACAGCAAGGAGTGAGCTTCCATTCTCACAGACTCATCCCACCTGCTGCCCTGCGGTGCTGCAGCCCTGCCAGCGGCTGTCCCGGAGCAGCGTGGCCCGAGTGCGGTGACGGGGCTGCGCCCAGGGAAGGGCAGGTCCTCTCGCAGATGAGGAGGCAAAGCGGGCAAGAAGCAAAGCAAGGGAGGGCCACAGGCCTTTCTTCTGGAATTAGCTTGCTGCTATCATAGCAGCCTCCAAGATGCAAGGCCTGTAGGGACGGGACCGTGTTTTCAGTTAGACCTTAAGTGATCATTTGCTTCCAACAAGGAGAATCTACTATGAGTCAAAGCATTTGGGTCCACGTGTCTCCAGAATAAAGGTGACAGAAGATGAGAGGTTTGTGTGTTAAGTTCTTCAGCCATCGGTAGGTGAGAACTTATGCAGCCTACGGTCTCCTCCAGCCACCCAGGTTCAGAAACCTCAAAGGATGAACTAGGGACTGTAGGACACGGCAGTCAGAAGCCAAGTGGGACCCTGCACTCTTCCTGCTGTCACTTTGTCACTGTGATCCCGACGCACTGTAACCAGAGCTCACCACAGATTTTGAGTCGAGGAGCCTGGTAAAGGCTGCATTTGGATAGCTTGCAACACAACCCCACATGAATTGGCATGTGTACATGTGTGCTGCCTGGTCATCGTGGCAATCACCGCTGCTTCACCGGCCAAATGAACCCCCACAATGCATTCATCATAGTGACACCGTGGTTTCACACACAATAGTCCAGCGTTGTTTCAGAAAGGCAGGTCCGTGTCACACTACATGGTTGCTTTCCCCCTCCTGTTTTTGCCATACATTTCTTCCATCACTTATTTCGTGATACAGTGAGCTCAACATACACCTCTGTTTTCAGATAGGCTGCTGCTTACATTACTCTTAATATTGAACCCTATAAAGGGTAACCCAGGCTTACCTCTATGAGCATTTAATCCATTTGCTCCTGATTTATTGCCTTGTCACGTTGTTAACTTTATTAGAGGAACAAAATGAGTGTGAGTGCGGTGTGTGAGGAGGGTGGCAGCTCTCCGGGTTGCCTCCAACCTTCAGCAGAAAGCCCAGTAAGAGTGCGTTGGGGGACAGGTAAGGGCACACCGCTCCGCTGGGTGAGCCCTGGAGTCTCCGTGTGGCTCCAGATGTTCAGAGCCCTCCCACCCATGCGCACTCTTGGCCTCGGCGCTGCCCACACAACGTCCCAGAGCGCTGCCGAGAGGGCCGAGTGTGGACACGCTTCCCGCGCCACCACACTCCTGCTTCCGGCTCCCTGCTGGCCGCTCCGGCAGGAATCCCGCCCTTCGTTCCCTGTCGTCAGCTCCACGGGGCTCCAGGAAGCGGTCGGGCTGTGGTCAAGGTGCCTGCTCTCGGCAGAGCCCTTTCGCACAGTGGGGCAGCAGGGCTGTCAGGAGGTGCAATCTGCCGCATGAATGACCCCCATCCATGCGAGCCCCGTCCTGCCTGTCCCAGTGCGGCCTCTGCGCCCTGCACAGAGAACCCCAGCGCGCGCAGCGGCTGCAGCGAGCCTTGCGCTGCGGGATGCACGGTGCAGGGTGACCCCCTCCCCACACCAGTTAAAAAATACAATAAATAAATTCTAATAAATATCTCTTCAAATCAAAACCATTTTGAGTCGCCTAACTGAGTGCATATCTAGTCCTTTGTACACATATTTGTACAAAGTGTTGCCTGTAATTTTAAAGATGCTTGCCTCGGGGAGGTTTCGTTTTTCCATTGAAGTCCCCTTGATTTACTGTACGCAATATGTTACAGCTTCCTTATTTGCTCCTTTGGGACAGTTACTGACAGTAAATCTCTATTAAAATATTCTTCCATATGGTTGCATGAAAATTTTATTGCAGTGAGCCTGAGGCTGAAGGTCACAGCTGAGTAGCTGCAGTTAAGTATTGCAGTCTATGGACTCTGAGGTACATCTGTTCTGGGAGCCGGAGCAAAATTAGAATTTTACTGTCAATAGCAGTTCTCCAAAACCAGCTCCATTTGTTTACTGTTGCAGGCCCAGAGCAAGGCAATACCCTCTCTATACGTGTTACAGGCCATTGTGGCTACATGATTTAGGTCTTTAGCTCCAATCCAAAAATTACAGAATCTGGAGGTCGCTGGAGAGAGTCCCTAATGTATATTTCATTTACGATACATGAAAATTTAATTTTCTCTCACATGGTTTGACTCGATTGCTCGCTTACACATTTTTTGGCATGGCCTTTGCTGCTCATCGAGAGTGTTTCTGGGAGACGTATCACACTAATGTTGTGAACGATGCACAAGTATTAGTTTTAATCGAGGGCTTGTAAGCACACGTTGCCCTCCCGGGCACGCTACCGCGGGCCCCTGCTCCGCACACTGCCCAGCGTGCCCAGCTCCTCCTGCAGCAGCGCCCGCCACCTCTGCAACCGGCAGAGCGGGCAGCAAACAGCGCTCACCGCACAGCGCCGCGCGGCGCGGCGTGTTAGAGTGCTCTAAACATCACTGCGAGCAATTGCCGCCAGGGTCAGCCAAATGTTAATCTACTGCTTGTATTTGTTTGAAATAAAAACGGAAACATGGAGGCATATTTCGAAGCCCATCTTGTTTAGCAATATGACATCTATCAGAATGGCTCCAAGCCAAACCAGGCCTTTCCAATATGCGGCACAATTTGGAATTTCTGAAAGAGAAATCAAACCTAAAATGCATCTGTGATTTTAACCCACGTTAACAACATTTTTTAAAAGGTTACAGCATCCAGTTTGATGGCACTGGAACACGACCAGCCGAGAGACCGGAGAAGGTCAGACACAGAGCGAATTTTTGCAGCACCAAATCCCATTGCAGGGATCTGGAGAGTCCTCTGTGGAGCTCCGGGCCCTTGGGAGCCTGTCCCAGAGAGGCCAGGAGAGGGATCTCATTGTGGGAGCACCTTTGCTGACCTCTCTATAGAGACCATTTTCTACATGCAGCTGCTAGGAGGAAGAGCCAGCAGAGGAAACAGTGGGGAGAGTCTCATTAACGGGGTCTATTCATGAATGAAAATCTGCAGAGAAACCCGGATCATTCTTGGGAAAAGATTTTGAACAATGCGCTGTGACGACTGCTCCCTATCAGCCTCGCGTGGGTCAAACTACCCATTCACTGAACCTAAAGGTGAGCACGACAGTATGTGCTGGGCATCACCCTAAGTTCAGACTTGCACAGCGCGCCTTGATGCAGGGATATTTTGGAATCATAGGGTTTTTTTGCTTTTTTGTTTTTTGCAGTGGCTGTTTCTAGAGTGATCTGTTTCTAGAGTGATCTTGCGTGCAGTGAGCTTCCACTGCACGTACAGTGTGTTGGATCAGGATACACACAGAAAATGTTGAAAAGCTCATTACTAATTGCTCATTTAGAATCTCACAACTGTAATACCTCCAACAAAACCACAGTACATTTCCAGCCTGGAAGGCAAGCATGATGCATGGGAAAGATCCAAGATCTCTCCCTCTTCAGTGGCCAGGTGGCAGATCTGAGGAGCAGTTTGGCTTGGTGCGTGATCTGGCAGGGCACGAAGACGCTCTTAGAGCTGGTCACCGGCTCCCTGATGGCATGTGACAGATGTTGTCATGCTTACAAGCACTTGCCTCACTCAAACGAAGCGAAAGTTTGAGCTGCAAGGGCGCTTTTCTCTCCCTTCCTTCCTTCCTTCCTTCCTTCCTGCCTTCCTTCCTGC